>CM070876.1:6134241-6594241 GCA_036365515.1 Torymus aiolomorphi
TAAAACTTACTACATAGTTAACTTATTTATTACTACATACTTTATATAGATTGTTTTATATATTTGTTCAGTAAGAATCTTTCGATCAATCCCGAGATCCGAGGCAAAATGTAAGAAAGAAATAAAAAAGAGGCAAGCGAAAAGTATGACCATGTAACCATTGCTTGCGCGTCTCGTAGCATTCATTTACTGTTACCGTCCACGAAAGTATATATATATTATAGGGGACGGAGAGTTGCGTGTCGGGCGCGTGTAACGTTTCCGCGGTTGTTATAATACTGTTGACCCTCGCATAAAATTATTATATATATAAATGCATAACCCCTCTCCCACCCCCTTACCCCCATTACCCCAATACTTCTCTCATTTTGCAAGAGTAAGCGTAAGCGAACGCGCGAATTAGTGCAGCAGTAGCAACACATTTATCACGATATGGTAGATCAGATGAGCGTTACTTATTTGAGCGATGTATGGAAATGTTTGACACGTTTTAAAATAATTGCAACTAATTATACCATCGAAACATACGTTTCTTAAATTTCAAATCCTCTGGATAAAATTTTTTTTCTCCATTAAATAAAGGCTGGAAATAAATTTACGACCAATTCGGTGGCCATTTCTACAGCTATATATTTATGCTGTTTTCTTTTTTTTTTTTTTTAATCGACCCCTATCGCTTCTTCGAGTCGTATCGCTCATTTAAAAATCAAGATAAGCGCGTTTCCAGCCGCGCATTTGCATACATCGCTCGCTCCACTGAGTAGCAAAGTGAACAAACCGAATAGAGCAAAAGTACACACAGGCGCGCATAAATACGCGTACATATATTTATCTATACGAAAATAAGCGGCACACACGAGACTATAACGACGTTATCGTTGAAAAGCAGAAAACAAAGAGAGAAAACAAGTACGTAGAAAGCAAAGCCACTGCGACGGCCAATGCGAGATAATAGAGTTGCGCTGTCCCGCGGAGAGTAAAAAATAAAAATAATAAACATACGACGAAGCGTGAATAAAAATGAGCTTAAAAAGAATAAATACAAAAAAAAGCCAAAAAAGGAAAAAAAGAAAAATTGTGAAATGCGACGAGAGCCGTTAGGGGTGTGTGTCTCTCTCTCTCTTCTCTCTTTTCTCTCTCTCTCTTCTCACATACTCTCTCTCTCTCTCTATCTCTGACTCCTCTCTCTGTGTGTCTCTGACGGCAACGGACGTGATTGTGGGATGTGTAGGCGGTGTTCGCCAGCTGGATACCCGAGATCACGGAGCTCGCCGCGAACCGCTGCAAGTACGGTGGCCAGTACAAGCGTGAGCGTGGACGCAGGTACCCCCACAAAAAGATAATACAAAAAAAAACCAACCAACCACCCAACCTAAATCAACGTCCGCCGCGGGGGCTGACAAAGTCCTCCGGCGGATCCATTCAGTTCTGTCAATATATAGTCGAATCCTTTTTGTTTTTCTTGATTCTATTTTTTTTTTACTTTGTATTTTTTCGATTTTTTTCTCTCTTTCTGAAAGAATAACAGAAAAAAATGAACAGGGTTTCAGCAATATATAAGACAGAAGAGCCAATGCTACCCTGACCCATTCACCTCTTTTCTGTTGTTACGTTTTTTTGTGGATATTTTCTCTCTCTTTCTCTCTTTCGATTCTCTATTATAGTCCCTCTTGATTCCCTCATTGTTACATTGGTAGTATATCTCACATTTACACTGATATAGAGCAGCGTATACGGATAGTGAAGTGGCATTTTGCATTTTTTTTTTTGCAGTTTTGTTTTGAATTTTAGCCGAGATAATATCTGACAACTATTTTGCGCCTTTCTTGAGTTCTTTCGTGAATTTTTCGTGAAAAGTTTAATTTAAATTAACATTTAAAGCGAGAGCACGCGGAGATAATTTTTTCGCCTTGATACGTAATAATAATGAGAAATAAGGAGCACGGAAAAAAGTACGAATGACACTCACGCTGGATTATTAAATAACGACACAAATTTTCCCGTGCGCTCTACAAACAGCCAAGCAATCGTCGCGCGTCACTGTGCCGACATCATTAAAACACGTAAAATTTCTCGCGGTCACGACTTTTCGCTACAAAATCCGCGCCAAAATTAATCTCGAAAATTAATATTCCCTGTTTTCGCAGCTAGGTCTCTCAATAGCGAAAGTCTCATTACGTCCTCGTATACCTCTCTCCCTCTCTCCCTCTCTCTTTCGCTCTTACGATTCGCGACGCACCTGCTCGTGCGCTCGCGAAATTCCAGAGTGTCAAGTTCCTAAACACCAAACGATCCAGAACTATACACCAGCACCGCCACCGTAGTGCAGGGCAAAAATATAATAAGCAAAAAATGTATAAAGCAGAAAACAATAAAAACAGGGCTGGGCGCACATAAAGCAACGGGGTGCACCTTTCTCCCGCGTTTTCATTCTGAAATTCAATGGGCCGGCGGGTTATAACGACGCATAAATGATTGCGCATGAGTGCACAGCCGCGGAGCGTATAACCTACTTCGCCTCACCGCCGCAGCCGCCGCGGAAAACGTTTAATTTCGCATCGACGACATTGTTCTCTCTCTCTCTCTCTTTCTCTCTCTCTCTCTCTCTCGCTCGCTCTTTTTTTATCGCGCATATCCTTTAATCCGCGCGTGCGCTCAATCGTTCTCGACCATCGACGAAAGCGACAAAGGAAGGAAAAATCGGCTTTCATCCTCGGTATATATGAGGAGCTTTTTTGCTCGGCTTGTTCCTTCGGGCTCGGTTTTTATTCCGCTGAGCACGTCAAAAGTCTGGTGGCGGCGGAGGCTTCGCGCTATTCGTGTACGTAGCCCCGGAATTTCGCTCTATTTTTCCGCTTGCGAGCTCAAATTAACATTTCTTTGGCCCGGATGGGTAGGTTCGTACTTTTTAAAGCTCCTTTCGAACAATCCGGCTGCTGCTGCTCGATCGATACTTCATTACTTGTAATACGATTTTGTTCCCGAAGGGATTTTCGAAGATTCGGTTTTTCTTAATTTTAACGATCAAAAATAAGCGGATAAACATTTTTATTCGAAAATTGAAAAAAAAAAAACATGAATTAATTATTCAAAACGGAACGATTGCCGTAAATATTTACTTTTAACATACAAATCATTTGATAATTTTCGTTTATCGTTATTTTTGGGAAAAAATAAGCTTGATCAGTAAATTTTTTGATGCCACAGCTGCTATCCGCAATTACGACTAGCGTAAAATTTCCTCTAACCTTGAGAAATCCGTGTACCTATAATTTTAGTACAAAACGCATCCCGGAATTTTCTTATATAAGACCCCTCACACAGATATATATATATATATATATTTTTTTTTTCTTCCGTATTTTTTTCTGTACTTTCGAGCCCCCAGCCCCCTCAATGCCCCCTTATTTTTTGAGCCCATGCGCTGAATCACCGCTTCTTTTTCTCACTTTTTCAAATATCTATATATATATATACATATACATAGCCAAAGTCTTAGCTGATATAACGAACATTGGTAATCGTATATATATGTACACAGAAACGCAGCTTGACACGTGCTGGTAAATTGCTTGAAATCTTCGGCGAAAAGGATAATGCCGCTGCGCTTTGTACTGTAATAAACAACTATTATTCGACCTGTTTGTATACATATATACCCGTAAGACCTCATGTTCACGTATATATAGATATAAAAATAACCGTACACTTACACCATCGTGTTCGTGTATACCCCGTTATACAAGCCACGAAAGCAGCAACATCACGCCTTAGTAAATAATAAAAACAGACAATAATATTGAATAAAAAAAAAAAACAAGACAAGCTCATAATGATAAATGTTGTAAAAAGAGTTCAAACGGAGAAACGAATGGACACATGCATACCTACACGTACACACAATCACATACGTATGAACACAGAGCGCGTTGTCACGTCCAAAAAATGTGTGTGTAAAAAATCACGCGAAGAGACACGTAAACACACGAATACACACACGAACATACCCAAGTACACACGTGGCGTAGCAGTGATATACATAAAAAGCGTGTTAGAGTATGCCGCACTCGATGTACACGTATGAATATATACACGAGAGTACACGCCAAAAAGAAGTTATATTCCTCTTCTTCTTCTACTACTACTACTACTACTACTACTTCTTTCTACTACTTTCTTATCATACTCTCACTTTAGGATGCAAAGTCTTTCGCTCTCTCACTCGTGCTCGCTCGGGAATCTATTCGTCTTTTCTTTTGCATTTCCGACGAAGGCCCGTGGAAAAATTCGCTGTGCGAGACGAGGGATTATGCAAAGTTGCCTGTGAATAATTTATTAATTTATCGGTCTCGAGTTATTTTCCCATTTCTTTGAACTTTCTTGCAACTTGTGAAATAGGCTAAAATTATTTATTCCATTATTCGCATTAATAATGCAAGAATGAGTTAAAAAGTAACTTTGTACAATCTCTCATTTTCACATGAGAATTACTTTTTGTCGCTCGTTGTTAAAATCATTCGGCGGAATTTAAAATTTTCTCCCCCTTCTCTATTGACTCTATTTTTGGAATTTGTTACTGTCTCCGTCCATCTGTTTTGTTTCTTGTTCGGGGATGTATCGAGTTGAAATGACCCATGGAGAAATGCCCTATCGGCCCAATGTTGGCACAGTACTGTTTGCCACACTTACGGTACTGGCTAAAAGTACTGCGTCATTATTGGGTCAATACAGAAATGATAAGAACGAGCCGACATTTGAAATCAGTACTGGCCCATTACAGAAATTACTACGGCAGCCGACACTTCACTTTTTATTTACGAATATGATACAATACGTAGACATTAACGGTAAATTTGTGAATTACACAGCCCCACAAAAAAAAAAGAAAAGGTTCTGTACTTTAGATTGGACTATCATATCTCGGTGTATTTTGGCCCCCTAAGTATGATTCCAAGGTCAGAATTCGTCCAACACGTCTGAATTTGGAGATATCATTAGGTATAAGATTTTTGAGATATCTTAAAAAACAAAGTAAAAACAATTTTTTTGTTAATTTTTTCTACAAAACAATGTAACATTTTTTGCGCCTTTCAAGACCAACTTTACACCATCCCTCATGTAAATTTCGAGATAGAAATAAAGAATTTAATTTTAAGAGATATGTGCGAGTTTACCAAATTCAGGTATTTAGATTTCGGAGAAAAAAAATTGTAGAGGGATGGTGTAAAGTTGGTCTTGAAGGGCGCAGAAAATGCTACATTGTTTTGTAGAAAAGATTAACAAAAAAATTGTTTTTACTTTGTTTTTTTAAATATCTCAAAAATCTTATACCTAATGATATTTCCAAATTCAGACGTGGTGGACGAATTCTGACCTTGGAATCATGCTTAGGGGGCCAAAATACACCGAGACATGATAGTCGGATCTAAAGTACAGAACCTTTCCTTTTTTTGTGGGGCTGTATTATTACTTATATCCTTATTTAGGTATGACACTAATATAATTCTGTTAAAATGTACGGCATTTACCTGCGATTAGTAAAACTATTAAGAAAATAATTTTTTTGAAAAATAGGAGGTTAAATAAGAGGTTATAATGAATAGCCTTTTGTTTTACACTGGCATTAAACCGTCAGTCTGTATTGTGCCAGTATATATCTTGGCTGAATCATGGCAAATTTGTTGGGCCAGTACTGTTTTCTAACTTTGGCCCATTCTTATCAAACCAGTGTTGGTACAATAATGGGCCAGTATGTCGTTGACTATTTACTGTCTACGAGTAGTGCACCAGCATTGGCCCGGACTGTCAGCTCCGGCAATTTCCCCATGGGCGACGCGCGTGACTTTTTGTTTTTTTCGGATTTGTACAAATCTATACGTATCTATCTGATTTGAATATATTTTATCTTTTTAATTTATACGACGCAAGAACTTTATGAAAATTAATTTTAGTCAAGCAGGACTGAGCAAAGAATTTGGGTTTCTTCGAATAGAGGGCTAATATTAAATTTTTCTTCAGATTTAATTTTCTAACAACTTTTCTATTTTATTATGTTAATCGTAAATATTTATTTCCCGAGTCTGTCAATCTAAAATAAACCTTTTAATTAAGTAAGGAGCAGGTAAACAAAATTTAATATACAAATTCTTTTCTCAGCTTTGTATAGATGAGAACGGTTGTGGGTGCTGATTTAGGTTAAATAATAACGCAATGAAAACATTTTTTGCACAGACTGTAATGTTCATTATGTGTAAAATGTTAATGAGATTGCTGTAAGAAAAATCACAAATTAAATGCTTTCATGAATATATTACAAACATATATTACGAAGCAAAAACAAATCATTTTCTATAATACATATTATTTATTATACATTTACTTCTAGCATACATTGGTCCATGGATTACTTCTAATTTAAATAATTTACGTATCTTATTATTATGTCTTAATATACTACGTTACAGAAAAAAAAATAGATTTTATGGTAATTACAAGTGACCTACCACCGTTACCATCCCTTTTATAACGTTTTTTTCGCGAATTAGGAAACGTGCTCCTATTTTATTGAAATTCTATGCTATTACGCGCTTTTCAATACATTTTCTTAATCGCACGCCGATAAATTCCATTTCCTGCACAACATTCTGTTTTACGTTGCGCCGCATACACGCCGTTACGATTATTGCACACAAATGGTTACTTTAAAGAATCGCAATAATAATATTTTTCCCTTCACTTTTTTTAAAGGATGTACAGTTTTCTAACGAAGTACTCATTAGTTACATTATTACTCCACAAAATTCATACCTTTTGTTATGTATTTTTATCAGAACATGTATAATCTTATAAATTAATAAAAATTTGGAACTTTATTAATCTCATCTTGATTGGTTAATCTTAGATTGATTCTATTTGAAAAAAAAAATTAATTACGGTGGTTCTTTAAAGATACTCAAATCTTGCTATCCAACAAATATTCTTTTTTCAATTATCTTTTCTCTTCTTTATCATACATAACGAACAATTGAATCACTTTATTTTCTTTTTCTTTTCTCCACCACCGAACCGAGCTATGTATAAAGAAAAGATAAAATAACACGAAACAATATTATTCTTATATATATATACGTAGGGCCACAAGTGTAACGTCCGCTTCGCATGCCATATTATACAAATATATACATTATTGAGCCGCGCACGCGTCTGCGTAAATACTCGGCATATTATACAGTCAGTAGCAATAGACGAATTGATATTATTATTTTTTTCTATATCTCTATTTATACGTAAACATAGTATAAAATTTCGTAGTTCGGTTACTTGGTACCTATATATATATATTTATATTCAGAAAGTTTCGCATTAAAAGTTAATAAGCGTTTGTCTCTCTATATCTATCTCTATTCTATCTTTACTACTGCTCTCTTTTATACTATATATATATCTACTTCTCGTCTCTCTATCTCTCGCTATCTCTCTTTTTTCCATATAGTTCATAGTATAAAGACTCTATATATGCTACAGCATGCGATATACTACATTCTCGCGAATGTGAAATTGATGGTGTGTGCCCAGGTATGAAGGATATAATAGACGATACCCCGTTTTACGTTCTATTTATTTTGTATTATTTGGTTGATCGCGCGAGACTCGTCGCGCCTGCGCGCAGATGTACATATATTATATGCGATAACGCACGAGAACGCGGAGCAGATTTTTCTTTCGCGTTATTCTTTCCCAGCGCTCTTTCTCTCTCACTCTTTCTCTTTCTCTCGGCGCGTCTGACTGCACGCGGATTCGTTCTACTGTGCGCGAGTCGACTTGACAGTGATTGCGTATATATACGCGCTACACGACACACCGACACACCCACACACGAGTACAGTCCTCACACGTAACACACGTACTACTACTATTATTACTACTACTACGACTACTACTACTACTACTACAGCTCACGATACGAGAGGAAAATCCGTAGTGTAAGGCTCAAGAACAGCAGATAATATACTTTGATACTACAAATTTTTTTCCATTTTTTAGTAGTTGGGGTGCAGGCGTAGAAGCTATATACATCCTTCCAAATGCGTTGACTTTGTTTTCTTTTTCGATAATGATCATGGCGAGATTTGATTGGAAGAAAGGTAGTTGCGCACACGGGCGAATGCAGTGCCATCCACGGGAATCTTACACGGAAAATGCTTAAAATATCTTTGGTTTTATTGTTGAATGATATTTTTGTTTGAAGTAGTACTGTTATTGATATCAGAATCGAAATTGATGTTATGATTGTAATCACTTCAAAGGGATAATAATTTGATTTTAGTATCTATTGAATTCCAAAACTAATTATAAAATAGAAGTATTAAGAACATTGAATGGAGTTGAAGTTAATGAAAAAACTGATATTAATCATTATGTTGAACATACCATATTTTATGATAATTAATTTATCAACTTCATTTGAATACAGCTCTCTGAAAAAAATTGTTGAAAAAATTCTTAATCATACTTAAAGTAGAGGTAAGTAGTTTATAAAAGCATTGTTTTTGAAGAAATGATTACTTTAAAAAAATAAAAGTATTTTTGCATAAATCTTTTATCAAAGTTTTCATTTATTTTTAAATAATTTCTACAAAATATATAGTTCCATTACAAGTGATATCTAATACATTATTTTTTCTTTTTTTTTTTAGAAAACAGTATTACGCTAACGTCCAATTGGATAAAGCAACATAAACCTCATGAGCATTCCGTGTAAGAAAATCCACCTTAGACTAGTCATATTCGAAGTAATACTAAAATTCCCTTCACTGCAAAGAAAAAAGCTTCACTGCGTTCGCCACAGTCATTAATACAAGAGTAGCTAATATCTTTAGTTCATCTAGACGCATATAATTATATCTGTCAATTTTATATACTTATATACAAGTTAAGCTACATTGTGTCGTTCTAATAGCACATATATATAACTTTTTCTATTATACGCTCTGTACATATGTATATATACATACATCCTGACGACAAAATGCGTAGACTTCGTGGGAGGATACTACTACCATCGCTACTCGAGTGCGAAGCTCTCGTCGTTCGCGGAGAGAAAATTCATCGGTGCACGCGCTCTAGTGCACTCGGGCAATTGTCATTGCGCAGAGTCATGCGAAATTCCCTTTGACCTCACTCTCTCTGTTTCTCTCTCCCTCTCTTTCTCTTTCTCTTGCCTTTCGTATAATACGCGCGGGCCCTAACTCTCGACGCGGAATTTACGACTTGACCCGCACGATGTACGTTATTGTTGCATGCAGGCCGGTGGCGTCGTCGAAAAGTTTCCTCGTGTGTATTCGTGTGTTTACTGTTTTCCGGCTTGTTGTTTATGCAGCGCGCTGTGCTCGTGTTGCCTAGTTATCTTAACGAAATTCCGGATTTCAAAAATTTTCATGAAAAAGAAGGCGTAGGGTGTTGTTCTTAGAAACAATCATGATAGTTGTTGATGTAAATAAATTACTACAGAGAGAGGAAAGGATGAGATTTATTCGTTAAATTTGTGAATTGACAATGTTTATACATAAAGTTTAAATTAATCGTAAACCGACCAAATTTTAATTAAGAAAATTATTTATAAAATATAAAATGATACATTTAAAAATTAAAAATCATGATAAATTATCATAAAAAAATTAGTGATCAGAGTATACTTTTGAGAGTATTCAGAAGAACTTGTGTGCCTTTACACGACTCTCCTTATTAAAAACCTTCGAAAGAATCAAAACAAGCCGCAAAACACAGCTGAAAGCTCAAAACTCAGGGGAAAAAGACTCACAAGCTAATGCGCGAAGCGTCGAACCGACGTATCTCACTTTCCCGCTTATCGTCGGAATTCATCGAATTATCACGTAAAGTAATTCGGCCGAACGGAGCCGTACATTTTCCTCCCGCGCGTAACGGGGTCAATTCGTTCGCTCGTTTTGCTGCCCCCTCACGCCCCCTCCCCCCGCACACCCGACGTGATTAATTCTCCTCCTTAACGAGTTTGCCCCGTCGTTAAGCACTTACTCGTAATATCGACGCCTTCGCACTGGGCAGTTATCGGTTCGGGGGATCCCCGATACTTTACGCGATCCTCCGGCCGATCGAGCGGATGACTCCGTGAGATGGTAAACGCACACAATACACACTCTCTCTCTCTTTCTCTTTCTCTACCATTACACGGAAGACACGCATATCTCAGTGTTATGCGCACGCGTACAAAAAGTGTAGGCGGGCGTCGTCGCGACGTTGTAGCGCTCTCTTTTCTCATTGGCTCCATCCCTCCCTCACCGTAATCCGCCAATCACACGGCGTGTAGGGTGTACTTATTAGCGTCGAGGTTACAAAGAATGGATTGTACTGGCAAGAAAGTAATGCGACAGGGAATCAAAGGGAACAAAGCGTAATATTTCAATTTAAACTCTTAATTGATACATCGCACGCGCATATACTTATACGGACGAACACATACATTCGAGGGACGGGCGGGAGGAGAGGGGAAAAATGAAATGCGAATTCCCAGGGTGTCAGCTCTGGCTCTCTTCTCTGCCGTTTGAAAGCTCGGGGGGATGAGGGCGTGCATACACATAACACACACACACACACACACACACATATATATACACATATACGTATACGTACGCACACAGCCAAAGCAGCTGTTACAGGGCAAGGAAAATTCTGCGCTCTCAAACAGGGCAAGAGAGGCAGAGTTTCGGCCTAGGTACAGAACGACACGAGTGTAATTGGCAAAAGGCAACGCAGCAAACGCTCTCGGAAGTAAGAATGGCGAGAAAACGAGATAAAAAAATGAAATGGGGGTAGAAAAAATGCAGAGTAAAAGAGGGTGTGTTTGAAAAAGATGTATAAAATGATGACAACGATGAAAAAAAAAAAGAAAAAGCTGAAAAAGAATAAAGAAATGTATGAGAATTAAGAAAAGAATATAAAGGAAGCAAAAAGATTATAATAATGTAGATAAATAAAAGAAAAACGCTAACGAGTCGATGACAACGCTGTGTACCGTGTGTACCTGCAACCCGCCTCTGAACATTTTAGGTATAGTCGTGTTGGCACGTGTAGCACGCCGTTTATTTTTTTGTTTCTCTTTTTAGGTCTTTTATTACATAATACCATTAGGCGTAGGATGAGTACGTAGGAACTTAGGATTTAGGCGTAGCCTCTTTAATTATTACCAGAGATGAGAAAATCTACCATATGTGCCCTCTGTGTTTTTTTCTATTATATACATGCCTTTATATATATATATAGACTTTCTCTCTTTCGAGCTCGTATTATAATGAACGATTCGCGTTTTCTCTATTTATATCTATTATATATCCCGCCCTCGCCACCCCTTTTCAAAACCCCCTCAACTACACCGCCCCTTGAACTTGATTGTTAATTATCAATAGTTATATATTTTTGTTATGATTTTTACGTTTCTATTATCAGATTTTTTCCGTTACGATGTTCTATGTTGTTTTTTCTTTTGTCGATCAAATCTTTCTTTTATTTGTTAGTCTCTCTTTGTTTGTTTTTTCTTTTTTTTTTTGATACTTTAACAGATGATATAATGTTGAAAGTGAACACAAGCACACACGAGAGATGTAATTGGGCCGTGGCACGCATAGTGGTACAGCACTGTTTAATCGTGTCCCTATGAATTGCCGCGCTGCCTCGTAGCTGCTGAGTCGCGAAAAAAGAAATAAATGAATATAATGAATAAATAGGTAAATAAATGTGGTATGAATAAGACAACACGCGCGCGCCACATTCCCCACTCTCTTTCATCCTAACCTAGTGTTTTTTTTTTATTCGCATTCGCCTTGCTCCAGGAAACGAAACGAGATGAAACATTCAGTTTTTTTACGCAAATCGGTTATTGAAACGCGTGTATGCAATCGTCGCTTGATTCTCTACCGTTGATCAAAACGTTTTAAGAGCTTTGTCGGAAGACTACGAACCCCTGTAAGCCTAGAGTTCTTTTCTTTATTATTATATTTGTTGTAAGAAAATGCGATATGTATGTTTATTAATAGAATGTTACTTATTACATGCAAAATGTAGGCCGCCCAGTCAAACGATTATAAGAGATGATTTAAGATAACTTTACAAAGAACAAAAACATAAATAAGCAATGATCATGCCCACTATCAAGTGTATTGATGCGAGTGTTGTATTCTGTTTTTTCTATCACGTGGTGTAGGCCATATTCGCCAGTTGTATCCCCGAGATTATTGACCTGATCGGGACGCGAAACAAGTATGGCGGCACTTTGAAGAACGAGCGAGGTCGCAGGTGAGACACAAAAAAAAGCCAAAAATAGCTCTATCCCATGAATTTTACATTATAAATCCTCTGTCACGAGAAAAAAAAATCTTATATATTTATCCGCATCCCTGAGTTCCTTGTTTTTCAAATTCATTCTCTCTATCTCTGTCTATCTCTTTCTTTTTTCTATTAGCTCTCCTTTGTACTTTGAAATTACCAAGTTATTACCAAAAAAAATTAATTAATATGTGCCTCGAGACACGGCCGCAACACGTGTCGAGGAAACTTTCCTGTATATCGAACATTATTTGTGTGCCTGATGTGTCTTTTCTTAAAACTTTATTCGTTAATACACTACCTCTATACATTATCATCATTATATATAGATATATATATATATATATATTTTTTTTTTTGTTTTTATTAAGTCGTTGTCATTTTTCGTCATCTCCTCTCTATAACTAAGTGTTCATACTCTCCTCTTAACTACTTTGTCCCCCCCCCCCCCCATCATCATTATCATCATCATCGCGTCCTTGTTGATCAGATAATATCTCGTTATTATGTCATACAGTCAATATTATTCACCTGTTTGCCAGCTCTGTGGTTTTTAACTGTGTTACGTATTTTATAGTGGCCGGTGACTTAGCATTGCTCAGATTCGCTGATATTATTAAGCCGACTCATGAGCCGCGAGTGCACTAGTTTGGCATTAGCGACTTCCTCATCCAAACAGTCCCGTTCCTTCATTGCTGTTGAAAATTGAATATGTGCAAATGAATAATACTTCTCAACGTGAAATTTTGTAAAAAGAACTGTACAGACAATTGCATTAGAAACATGTAAGCTTTTGTGACATAATAATGATAAACTTGTATGATATCATCAGAAGTTTTATCCGGTAGATCACTACTTTGGATGTACCTATAAATAATGTATAACTGTAACATGTAAATTGTAATTAATACTTGTAACATAAGCCATTTGTTATACGCTAAGTTAATCAACATAAATCAAATAATTTTCAACAGTGCGAATTCTTTCAGTGTTCTTTCCCGAGTCCAATCCTTCTCCAGCCTTCAACTGATGTATCAACAGGTCCAAAATCAAAATCATACCAATATCCGTAACACCGTCTGTATGTGTGTGCGTGTGCATTCACACGAATAACATCCTTCGATTATACAAAAACTAATGCGACAGTGTGAATTTGACGGACCTGATGGTACGCATGCTCCTTGTTGTTGTTGTCTGTGTGTGTATGTGTGTAAAGACACGTGCTATACAACCACCGGCTGAACATAAGACTCCCGACAAACTGAGAGGATTATTCTCTTACACGTCAGTCCCACCGCCACCACGACCACCTTAAAATCCTTCAATGTCCCCTGTCTCTCTTTCTCTGGTCCTGTCTTTCTCTCCCTCTCTCTCCCTCTCTCTTCCTCTCTCTCGCTCTCTCTGTTTCACTCTATGCCTCATCTCGGAGTTCGCTATTCTGTATAATACGTGTCCATCACTATACATATCCACTATACACCCCCCCCCCCCCCCCCACACACACACATGTATACATCTTCACGTCCACTCAGCAACTGGTGTTCGCTTGTTTGTTCACACTCACTCACTCACTCACTCCCTCTCTTTTTCACACACATACCTCCACACGACTCACTCAGTCACACATATTTACTGGCCGCACTCGAGACAAATACCGCTTTGCCCTCTCTGCCCGCAAAAGCCGTCGTCGCCACCGCCGCTCTGCTGCCGCGCGCTTTTAAGCGAAATTGTCTTCGCGAACGCCTGTGTATATAATGCTGAATGTGTGTATATATATATACTGCCGACACCAATTGACCCGATGTTCCGTTTGTCCGTTCCGGATTCCGGTCTTGCGATCTACGAGATCATGCGATGTTGGCGGTCGCGCGTCCGTAAACAGGTGCAAGTGGTATTTACCTCGCGAGCTGCACAGAATTTATATCAGTGTCCAGCATGCCATATCCTGCATATTATATATATATATATATAAAACCTTCAGATATTGAATGCATCAACCGATATCTATTATATATATATTGTTGTAACCACGTCAGCGTTTATTGACAAAGATATAATTATTATTCCTTGGTGTTTTTAGACAGCATTTTATGCTATATCGTGTGTGAGTCCTAAAAACCCATTGTGTGTACATATATACGAAACTATATATCGAGAGTCTCTGACTAACGTGGGCATTATATGTTGATTTTTTGTTTTGCCAAAGCCTACGTCTACTTGTAGGTTTGTTTAACTGTTACTGCATTATCACAACTGTATACATACGACGTACCTAGTCTAAACGGTCTCAAAATACAGAGATCATCAGCGATCAGTTATCATGCATTCTTTGGACGGTCGATTAGGGTGATGAGGAAATAAAAAAAACTATCGCGCGTGTGTGTGTGTGGGATATTGACTATAGGACATGTCGCATTGTCATTCACATTATAGCCTGTACAACGAAAGACATAAAAAACTATACGATCTGCAGTTGCCCACTATGTGCATAAATCGTTGTTCTCTGATACGATCTGACGAACTACTTAACTGATCCTTCTCTCTTATACATATACATATATATATATACATATGAATGTTTTTGTACGTTTCTCTTTTGTCTATACTTACTTGTGCATATAGCTGTACACTGCTACTTTATACGACCGTTATATTTCTCGAGGATACGAATACCGATACGAATACCCCGCTTGGATGTATGACAGAATGAAATAAGTAGAGAAACGATATATACGAAGACTCCCGATATACGACCGGGCGTAGATTACACCTGTGAGAGGTTGAGCGGTGTACAGGTGGTGAAAAGACGATAATAAAGTTGGAGACATAGCGATGATAGTAATAATAAAAAAAAGAGAGAGAACACCATAGAGGAAAAAGCATATACAGAACACCTTACACACGATAGGCTCGTGTCGTCCACGTTGTTGCTGTCTTCGCTCGTCGTTCCAGAGGACACATATCGCGCGCGTGAAGGTATTCGCGGTTATATTGCGGAACGACGTGCAAGGGATGTGTAAAAAACACACACATACACAACTACTATTCCGCGGTGTTACTCTGACTCTCTCTCTCTCTCTCACTCTCTCTCTCTCTCACTCTCTCACGCTCTCTATCTTTCTTTCTGTTTACTTTTCTCTTTCTCTCTCTTACTCGTTCTCTTTCATTCCTCGCGTGGAATTTCCGGATCGCTTGTAACGAGAAAACGGGTTATATCTTGTGAGCACGCGGTTTTCGTCACCGCCGTGTTGCCCTCCTGTATCTCGCGCTATCGATTCTTCGCGCGCCTCATTCTTTTCTTCTTCAACTTTTCTTATTTTTCGCTTTTCTCTCTCTCTCTCCCTCTCTTTCTACTTCGCCGCTTGCTCTATCTCTCTCTCTCTCTTGATCTCGTCCCCACGCTGAAAAGGAAAACGAGCGAACGCGTCAGCGGTCCAGCTGTGTGTGTCTCGTTTTTGCACTCATATATATATAAGTACGTATACATACGACTCTCTTCCTTTTGCGTATAATAGCCGCAAAAACCAAACGAAACGACGGGCGACGCCGCTTCCATTCCTTGTATATGAATATCTTTTTTCTTTTTTTCGTGCGTATTGTGAACGGTATATATGTGAGAAAAATAGTGCCGCGGCATACACCTGCGAATAAGTCGAAAGTCGACGAATCCATCGCGCACACACATTCACAAGAAGTAGAGCAGGCAGCATGGAATGAAAAGCGTATGATACATTATATCTTTTTTTCCTAATAATCGAAGCGAAGCGTGTTATATTGTTATTCTTTATCATTACTGTAGACGTAGATGATATAATATAATACAGTTCACGACTCATATATCTTATATCAGCACCACCAGAGCCACTCTTCTTTGCTCTTTCCTCACTCGTTACATCCGCAAAAGAGAAGTAGATTTCGCAAAGATAATAATGATAATTTTGTAAACTGTAGAGGACTCGCTTGGTATTTATATTATTACTTTGTTTCTTACATATAGTGATTTAAAGTATTTACGTAGATTATTACTATTGTTATCTTTTTATGTACAATTTTGCCTGATACTCCGTACACGAACGAGCCTGCACTCATATATAAGTCACGTTTTATCTGTTTGAATTTAATAATCGCTGAATTGACATTAATCAAATTATTATTATTGTATTGTATGAACTTATATACCATTTTGAACCTTTACGTCTGTCACCAATATTAACCTGTATGTAAGTAGAATAGCCACATTAGGTGCCACGTTAGTTGTTCGATTAACAAGTAGTCGATACTAATACGACTCACTCCAAATATCCTATCGTTTCCCGGTAAGTTAGTCATCGATTGATTACAATATCCACACATATGAGGAGAAAAATATTTTGCACTCGCAAATCAATGTTGCAAAAATTATCCTTGGCAAATGAACGGCTGCATCGCTCATATTTTTCTCCACGTATTAACGCTTATATCTTTTATTGAGATAAAATGAGTAAGAATGTCGAATATCTCAGTAAAAGTACGATTACAAAGAGAATTTTGTAATCTTGAAATGTAGAAAAAAAATCACTCTAATACATATTTTCTGTTCAAAAAGATGTGTCTATTGGTTTTTAAATTTATCAAAGGCATTGGTAATGAAAAAGACGAATAATAAGCTATTCTTGTATTGAGAGAGCAGACTAAAATGGTAACAAATCGATGTCCCAATTTGTGTGCATTCTTCCACTAACTTTCTATTTTCTCTCTCTTTCTACTTTTCTTTCTCATCTCTATCTTTTCTCTGTCTTGCAATTGTTGTTTAACCCAATATCACTTATTATTGTGTGAAAAAGGAAAGATAAAGATTTAAGTTTTGTAAAATTGTAAATGAAGAAAATCCAAAGAATATATAGGATTAACGTAAATTACAAGCTTCATTTGTCATTGGATTATGCTTGCCTTTTTCAATTACGATATCGATTGGAAATTATCCTAATAACGAATGATAATGTAAAGATGATATTTCAATCAGCAACAATTACAAATTTACTGTAAACTGCGACGTTATATTTTGATTAAAATAAACATTACGTTTTTTCTATTATCTATACTATTGATTTTTAATGTTTTGTATTTTGTGAATAACAATTTTCTGATCTATAAACAGGTAGAATTACCAAAAAAGATTGTTAAAAGCAAGTATAATCTTTCAAAATTTTAAATTTTCGAAAATTTTGATGAATTTGTTCTCCAATAACAAGCACACGAATTTTTCATTACCGGATATTCATGTTTAATTGTAGTGGCTTGTTAAAAATTTTATTCTCCAGTGAACAATTTTATACAAATCCGGCAAAGTGAAAGTGTTATATTACGATAACCCATGACATTCATAGATAAGGTCTAACATTTGCTTTGTGTTTGTCAGACACATTGTTGTGTGCGGCCACATCACCTACGAATCTGTCTCGCACTTTCTCAAGGACTTCTTACACGAGGACCGAGAGGATGTCGACGTGGAGGTCGTTTTCTTACACAGGTACGTCAACCTAATAAAGCCAGGTAACACTGAAAGAAGAGCAATTTCTAGATTGTGGATCTTGGTAATATAATCTCAGGTTTTAGCGTTACATAGAAAATATAATAATACTATTACATAAAATATTTTGAAATAATAATAATCATAGAGAGAAAGAAATGAGGGTCTATACTAGTAAAATAGGGGAGAAACTGCACGTTAATATATTTTAACATAGATCATAACTACAAAAATAAGCGAATAGCTAAACGATGCGCAAGTAAGCGAAATGTAAGTGACTTTGGTACATGGACAGTTTATTTTTGGCCTCATATAAATTGTACTTATGCCCGAGTTTTAATTGCACACCTTTTACTATACCATGAAATCAACCGCATCATCACGAAGATAACAAAAACTCTTCGAATGAAGATAAAACAATTGCAAATGCATTGACTGATATTCACACTTCCAATAATCATTCCAATTAGAACTCATTTATTGATTTATGATATTTGCTCAAAATATTTTGTATTTTATTTAATTTTTTGAATTCTTAACAATGCATTTACAGACAATCTTTGCTAAAAAAAAAAACTTGAGGTATTTAACGTTAGTATATTTCACATGATAAAACAGTTGTCTTTTATTATTAAAGTATTATTCTCGCAATGCATTACCTTATTATGTAAAATGTGCACTAGTGAAGCATTGACATTCATTCGAGATAATTATTAAAAACCGAGACAGTAGACGTGAAACTCGACACAAAGTGTTATACCAGTGTATAAGTAGAAAGTTCATCCCACGAAACACTATAAGCTTAGCGCACCGAAGCTTTTATAACCTCATCTCAAAAAACGCACGACGAAATCTGCAGTCAACTATAAAGTTTAGAAAAAAAAGTGAAGGAGACAATCGGTCGTAGCACTTGGGAGTGACAGTGGCCATTAAAGGATGGTTGGCCTGTGTTCGCAGGAAGGAGCCCGATCTCGAATTGGAGGGTCTCCTCAAAAGGCATTACACGACCGTGGAGTTTTTTCAGGGCACCATGATGAATGCCGTGGATCTGGAGCGCGTCAAGGTACCCCCGATACCCGCCCCGCCATCTCAAGTCACAGTCCTTCTCATTCTCCTCCCCTGATGATCCACATCCTCGTATATCTCTCTGTCGAACAACATCTAGACCCACATAACTTGCCTCCTGGTGACTCGATTGCGCGCGAGGGTCGGAGGACGCCGGCTTCGTTATTTCGGTGCGCGAGGGTAGTGGTGATAGTAATGGTAATGGAATATTGAGTTTCTAATGAACCTAAAATTTATATTTAAAATTCAATTAAATAAACGATGCAATCATATTAAGGTACGGTCAAAAACCTAATGAATGAATACAAACATTGCAATATATGTATTCAATTTACCAAGAATATTCATAATTATTATTAAAAGTAATATATTTTGATTCCGCAACTACTCTTCAAATTATTATCTTGAAAAAAAAATCTTCAAAAGCAAAAGTCACCACTTTCGAGCCAGAAACGCAAGCCGTACCCTCGCGTGCGCCCCACGTACGCTCCCATCCATACGCTTTTTCCTCTCTTTCTGCCTCCTTCCCATGGCCTCGACGCTAAACCACCGATCCGTTCTCTGTCATCGCAACCACCGCGCCTATCTCTCTTCCTCCCACATGTGCCCACCGCCACCACCACTACCACCACCACAACGACACCCACGTGCCTGGCAGCAGCGTTGCGCGCGCGTGCGCATCCGTTCTCAGCCTATATACTTTGTAGGTCATTACCGACACATTCGACTGCTAGATAATGAATAACTTGGCGAGCCGATCGATCAATGATATACCTGCCAGTCCCTCCACCCTTCCCACCCAGTTTCCTTCTATACCTCCTTCCACCCTGCGGGCGCGCTTTGGACGATCGATCGGTTTTGAATTTGGGATTCCGTTTTATAGACACACACGACGCCACATTATAGCTCTTCTTGTGTTCTACAGTACTTTTTTCTAATTACTCTTTTTCTAGATTTATACATGCAATTTTTTATATACACTTTATGTATACATATATTATACATACTTATTGTACACATTTTTTGTTGTCGTTGACATATAGCTCTATTATTGCGAAGGTCGTGCATATGTAGGTAGCGCGCAATTGTGTTCTTGCGTTTTTACAATATAGTTCTTATATTTATATATATACCACATACATCACATTATATAGTTCTTTTAACGGTACATATGTAAATTTTTACATACATCAATTGCATTGCTATGTACGGTTTTTATGTATGTAAGTCAAGCCTATCGATTTTTCGGATGGACATCATTATGCCGTAAAGATGAATCTTTTGATTACTCATTTTCTTTAAAATACCTTGAATTCTTTTTTATCTCCAATATATTTCTCGAATCTAAGAGAATAAGAAATCAAAACGTTCAGCTTTCGTTTATACCAATATACATACCTCGATTCGTGCTCACGTTCACAGATTTTTATATATTCTTCTATACATAGACTTTTTAATACGTCATTACAAAGTTTATTCCACGTTTTATTAACGCCTCTCGCGGCTGCCTCTCGCACCTCGCGTCCAAGCAGTCCGCCTCTTGTATAAAAAACTAAGCTACCTAGTTGCCCAAAAGAAAACAAAAGAAAAAAACAATTATACGTACAACTCGTGAATTTGACTATAAATGGTACGACAAGACATTTCGGCATCAGTCTACGTCGTCGTCATTTCCAAGACGACGGTTAAAGTGCCACTTGGCGCGGCCGATTTCATGAATGTAAAGCGTCGCCATGACAAAGGCGCTCGCAGGACGCACAGATGTTATACACGGAGAGTTGTACGTGTGTAATTGCGAATGCATATAACGCGTGGGACATTGACGGACGAGGGGCAGCCACGTGTAGATGAATAGTTGAGCGCCTGCGAAAGTGCATGGGTTATGCTGTATTGAGCTATGGGGCCGGTTAAGCGTGCAGTAGAATTTATTCTTAGATTATTACTATTATTATTATTATTATTATCATTATTACTATTATATTTATACTATTAGTTTATTATTACGACACTTATTGGTGGTATTAGTGAGTGGATTGCGCGAAGAAGGGGATTCTCAGGATATATACTTTTGTTACTCAATTTTTTGAATTATTGCACAGTTTACACATAGATCCTTCTTAGCGATACAATCATAATGCTTTTAGTTTAGTACAGTTATGTAGATGAGCCTGCAATCTAAAAAAAAAATTGAATTGAGAAGTCTCACAATTTAACAATACTAACGTAGGTATCGACATCCTAGTCTCCTCTGAGTGCAATGCACGCATATAAAAACACTTTAGCAATTATTTTTACATTAGACTACGAGAGAGCGTTTCCAGCTCGTCGCTTAATTTTTTTGCTCCAAGAACCATAAGAGCCACAAACATAAAGAAAGAAAGAAAAAAGACAAATAGAATGAAAAATCAAATAAGAGAATAGAGTAAGAGTCGTCGTAGCGATTGGCCGAGGCCGTGAGCGCAGAGTATATTAAGGTGACGGACTGATCATTGCATTACGATTAAAAAAACAAAAACGTCTGTGATTTTGTCGGAACTCGATTGGGGGCGCGCCCGACGAATGCAGGAAGCCACCCGATCTCGAGCTGGAGGGACTGTTCAAACGGCACTTCACCACCGTGGAGTTCTTTCAGGGCACCATCATGAACCCGATCGATCTGCAGCGGGTGAAGGTGAGTCCTCACGATCAAAGTCCCACCAAAGACATGATCGCAAAAACAAAATTTTAAAAAGACACCCCTAAGGTGTGCCATTGTGACTACTCGTTCGTTGTCTATATATATTTATATGCCCCCGTGGATGTATGGATCGTTACATACTTGCCTTCGTATGAAGACCATTTGTGTGTGTTGGTCAATTCATGAACTATCCGAGGTGTTTGTCTCTATATTCAGTTTGGAAGGAATGTAAATAATGCCCTTTTACCGACTGGGGCTGTTTATCAACTATAAAAAGCTATTTGAAATTTGTGAAGCCTATTTATCTTCTTCAAAATTCTTTCAATATCAAGGAAAACTAGTATTATAAGCGAATTCAGAAATTTATACACTGTACATTCCAAGGAAACTTTTTAAGATTAAATAGAAACGTACAGTCGGTAATTGTCAGTTGTCGCATTCCTTATATAACCAAATAACTATTTTATAAACACTACTTTTCAGCACTTATGACATGGCGCGATATAACTGTTGCTCGTATACGTTTGTAATTGTGTTTTTTAATTTCGTAATTAAGCTAAATATGATGGAATTAATGGAAGATACATTTCACGTCTATTCTTAATGCTTTTTTTATTTTATTTTTGCATTGAAACTGGAAAGCTTAACAATTGTAAATAACAATTAATATAAATATATAACTGACTAAACATTTCATATCAAACTAATCTAACAGTGATTGAAATACTAAACGTTGGACTGTGCATATTGTGCTTTAAAAATGACTAGGAAAGCATTACTCGTAATTTGAGAACATGAATAAAGTTTGGAAGACGTGTAGGATGTATAACTATATTTCATGAATTCGTTGAACCTCGTCATAATTGCTACAGACAAAACAATGCCAGATGCCAAAAGAAATGGGAATCTTTCGAACTAATAAACACTTTAATAAACAATGTTTTAGCCTAATATCAATTCTTCTATCAGCCTATATTAAAGTACCAATCTCTGGCGGATGAATTTTCATCAATATCGAGCGGCTATCGGTGCATCGAAACAAAACAGCAATATTAAAGTAACGAAGGATGCCCATCTCTTCCCCCCTCTCTCTCACTCTCTATCTCTCTCTTCAGCTTCTCCCCCAAGCAAGCGTCCACGTAGAGTCTAGCTGCCTGTCTCTTTGTCTTTCTCCGCGTCCTCGTGTACGTGTACGTATATGCACACACGTGTGTGTATGTGTGTATATGTATATATATATACATCTCGCACTCCGACGATCCGTTATAATCGGCGCACACGTAGGCGTGCGCGCGCGTCCTCCCCTCGTGTCTCAAAGACACCCTCGAGACGTTCCCGCACCCTCCACTGACTTTCTTTCTCTTTCTCGTCGGTCTCTCCTCCCAGTCCAGTAGCCTGGCGCGCGGCGGCGATCTCTTTTGTCACCAACATGGCTATATCCGTCCTTCCGCGAATTTTTCAAGCTCCATCGAGCAGTCGATTATTGTGTATACGTGCGCGCGACCAAGCCTCCGACGAGCGGAATTTTCGCTCTCGTCCTCCTCTCGTTGTGTTCGTGTGCTTTCTTCTCGTGGGTGTGTCTTCGTATGTATGTATGTACGTGTGTATGTACGTACGTATCTACGTTGTGTTACGTTGGTCGCTGTTTCCGGTATGTGCAGCACGTACTTGTTTATGGTCCGAAAGTTACGTCGTCGTTTGTCGCGGAATGGAAAGCCCGTGGGCTGGCTCTGAAATGTTAAATTGACAAGTTTATTGAATTATGTACGCTAGCTAATAAAATAAATTAGCTTATTAACCAAGAGATTTGTATGGGAATGGTACGAAGTGTTTTTATTAATACTGAGAATTGCATTCGTTTCAAAACCAGCCACAAACTTTCTCGTTCCCGAGACGCGTTTGGTGTACTTGTGAATCCTCCGCACGCGGCCACGCATTCGTCAACACGAAATTGTGAACAGCCTTACCGCACACTCACCTCTTATACCCACGTCTATACACTTACACACTAGTCAACAAATCTACCTACATATGCATATCTGTATGACGAACGTAACGGGAAGAGAGACAAATCTTCCATGCAGAAAGCTCCACGGCTATGCAAAAAAGCAACTCCGGCGAGCTCTGGCTCCTCCTCAGCGTATGTATGCGGTAAGTGTGCAGCGGCCATACACGAGTTAACGTTATGTGGCGGAGCGGCAGCTTGAATGTTTAACGACCGGCGGCTTTAGAAAAGGTAGTAATTAGCATAGAAACGCCCCGGCCAAGCTCAAACTACGAGAGATGCCCCCCCCCCCTCTTTCTTTCCTTTTGCTCCTCGCATTTTCCCTTCTTTTCTCTCTTCTATCTATCTTTCTTTCTCCGCCCACTCACGCTTACTTCCTTTCTCTTTCTCGTTTCGCCTGCACGTACGTACGTACGTACGAGCGCCGCAGTCTCGAGCCTAGTTTCACAAAGGCCGTAGAACCCATTAGCTGGGTCGCGCAACGAGGCTCGCGAATTTTACTACCCCGCTAATTTCGACGTATTTTTTTTTTTGCTCCTCCTGCAGCCGACATGCCGAGCTTTCCCCGGGCTTGAGCTGAGTTCGTCTTGTGTATACTTCGTCCTGAGAGTCCCGGCCGTTGGCCTCGGATTTATCGCCTCTCCCTCCGTCTCTCGAGTTTCCCTGAAGGATGCTTGCGATCTTTGTATAGCTGATTGTAGAATAGAGAGAAATGTTATGCAACGTAGAGTAGCGTTTGCTTTTCCAGTATTAATTGGGGTTTTGTGCAATTTAGTTAAACTTTATTATGCGTACATTGACGGGCAAATCTCCGTGTATACCTTGAGAAGCAAATATCTCTATTCATTTGTCATAAATGTCCTCGACATATTTTAACTTAGCTTTAGGAAATCATTAAAGATGGCTAAATACCTCAGTTTATAATATTGGAAAAGCAAATCTTTGAGATTCGTGAATGATTTGTTTAAATTAGAATAGTTGATCTTATTGGTTCGATGAGAAAAGTAATAACGAACTGACAAACATCAGGAGATGCAGGAGATCAATCGCCTGAGGTTGGTGGTACACATAGGTACTGATCTACTAACGCCTTGCTCTCATTTTTTTCATCGACGCATGTATTATGTAGCTGGGAATGTACTAGAATAGGATGTTGATGCTAATGATCCAGGGTACAATTACGCCCGATTGGCTCGAAGGTTCTTTTTTTCTCTGTGTACATAACATACTGCTTTAGAGTACGCCATTGATACATACATTTGCCTAATGACCGATTCAACCGAAATTCATCCTGGATCGAATACTGCATGTGAACTGCTTCTTTACGCTGTCGAACTCGGTAAAACGTCGTGTTATCAGGTTATATAGAAAGAAATTAACAAACAAACAAAAAAGGCTTTCTTCACCGTTCTCCCCACACTCCACCTCTCCCCCTGTAGTGTGCACAAAAACCAAAGTTGAGACGGAACAGACCTTAGTCGCCATTAGTATGGAACCCTTTTAGTCGTTTCACAAAATGAATCCTCTAGTAGTGCACGCTAAAAGAAATTAATTGCATTCCCCAATTAACTTACTTACGTATAGTACGTAGCTTTGTGTCAAATCCTTTTAACATTATTAATTAACTTGTGACCCTCTTACGTACATCAAACTCAAAATTTTGTGATAATGTACTGTATGTGAAACAGACATGTGGCGACTCAAAGGGTCATTAATGCAAGACACAATAAATGTGTACATCGTGACAACATCGAGATGACGGTCTGTTCTCGGATCGTTCGCCTATGTACAGAAAAAAACTTCCAAAGTCTTTCCTCCCACACCCCGAATGTGCCCTCGAACTGCTCATCTACTGATCTCATTCACTGTCAAACACCGGTACTTATCCGCAAGCCCGACTGATCTCATCCTATGTACATAAAACCCCTACCCCCAAATGACCATTATGCCCGGCGACAAAAGTGTGTGTAGAACGACATTTGTGAGAAAACGACATGTCCATCTAATATTTTAGGTCCACGAAGCTGACGCGTGCTTGGTCCTGGCCAACAAGTATTGCCAGGATCCAGACGCCGAGGATGCGGCAAACATTATGCGCGTCATCTCCATCAAAAACTACTCGGATGATATTCGCGTTATCATTCAATTGATGCAATATCACAATAAGGTGAGTCTCCTGCTACTGGTCAATGAACATTGTTGGTGTATTGTGTGATGTATTCGATATTTATCTCTAAGATATTACATTAATAAGCTATTTGATATTTATACCATAGAAACTAATCTTTAGAATAGGTCTACATAATATAATTTAAATATTCAATATAATTAACGCATACCAATTTCAATTGCCATGTACATATAACCAATTACTACATTGTATATTGCAAAATAGTATTCTTCTGCAACACTACTAACGAGTGCATATGATCTTCGCAGGCCTATTTATTAAACATTCCATCGTGGGACTGGAAGCAGGGTGACGACGTGATTTGCTTGGCGGAGTTGAAGCTGGGCTTCATTGCTCAGTCCTGCCTGGCGCCGGGGTTCAGTACGATGATGGCCAACCTGTTCGCCATGCGATCCTTCAAAACGGTCAGTAAATGTCGTTCACTGGATATAGCATTCACTTGTTGGCGCTTTATCAAGTGAAAACGACAATATTTAATTGTCAATATTTTATAGAAAAAAAGCTATGCATGTGTGAACCTTTCGCGACGCATCGAACCCAATATCGTTCGAAATACTTATACTTTATCAGGCACATTTTTTCAGTATTATTCGACGTCGTCTACGCATACACACATTTTTCACTTATCTAATTTTTGTTTTTTCTTATATAAGGGAAGAAAGTGAGCACGTTCAATGTTAGCAAATGTAAAACTACTAGATCAATAACTTGAAAAAATTAATTCATATAGAAAAATTTAATTCAACATTTTCTTTCCTTGTATTCAGTTATTTATCATTAAGCAAAAATACAATTTCGATCTATGTGCAATACTTTGTTAACAATGAACTACTGATTTTCTTCTACTACCGTTATATCTATTTTGAAAAATCCATTTGAATATGATCTTTGGCTCTATACAAAAGTAAATTTCTTCTATCATTCGCGTGGTCCCTATTGGTTAAAAAATAAGGAAAACGCTAAACGTGTAGCCACGTAAAAGTGGACGCCGTCCTCTAGAGTCAATACATGCATAGGTGCGCACAAATTAGAAATGGTTGGTTGATTGGTATCAGTCGCCCGTAATACAGGCATGGCAGAATGACTATCTTCGCGGAACCGGCATGGAGATGTACACCGAGACACTGAGCCCAACCTTCATTGGAATGCCCTTTGCGAAAGCCACTGAGTAAGTCGGTCCATCATCAAAGTAACCACAAAACTAACATTAAAAAAAGAGTTGATAATGATTAATATTAACGCAGAACTTGTTCAGCTAACAATAATAATTACCTGATTCAAGAGACTTGACTTGTATGTTTTAAATTTTATTCCCGGGCATTATAATGGTATAGAGGCGCGGTATAACACCTCCACGGCTACTATAAGTTGCGAATGTGACTTTTATACGTTTAAAAGACCGGTTGTCATCCACTCAAAAGAAAAATTTTCACGAGAGAAATTCGCAACCACCGTCAAACATTAATTTTCAACACACATGTACGAAAATTTAGAATCTTCTTCCCTCGTCGTGCACCCCGGTGACCCAGTCAGGTGCCAAAAGTCCCGTACAATGCGCGCCTCTTCCTTTTAGCGTGACGAGCGCGCAAAAGAGCTTTTCTCCCTCTCACTCCCTCTCATTTTCGTGAGTGTTTGTACTGACCGATGCAAAAAACGCGGGGATAGAAGCTAAGGGGCGTCGCGAGCGCGCGCGTTTGAAGAGGTCAGTCTCTTGAATCGGATGAAAAGGGATATGAAGCTTCGCCTCTCGCCTAATGTCTCTCTATCTCACCTACGCTCCACACTCTGCTATATATCAACTTTTCATTATACTTTTGGTCTATCTCCCTCTCTGTCTCTCTCTCTCTCTCTATCTAACTATCTCTCGATATATACGTATGTATATATTATACATATTATATATGAACGTATCAACGATATAAAAAAGAGAATATGACAACGTATATGTGCTATTATACACCTAATCAATGTGAAACCACCCTTCATCGCTTCAGTAACGTCGTGTACTGTCTCACTTTTGCCTCTCTCTCTCTCTCTCTATATATATATATATATATATTACTATGTTTTCTTCCTTTTTTTTCTTTTTTTACTTATACTCATCTTTGCCTACGGCATTTAACAATAGTAATCAATAACCACCAAATTAACTGCTGCTGTCTCTGTGAAATCACTCAATGTCAATCATTGCTGTGAGCACATTTTTTGGTCGAAAGATTTGACCGAATTTTTTTTCTTTTCTTTTTTACTATTCTAAAGAAGTTGATAATAAGAGTGTTGTATATTTTTGGTACTTTATTGATCTTCAGCACGGTTTCAAAATTATTCTTATATTCAAATATTTTCTTTGCATCCAAAAAAATTTTATACAACAACAATAATTATGAAATCGTTATTACAGTACAAAAAGCATCAGTTCACGTATAATGTTTTCACAATGTTTTTGTTGGATATAAGGCAAACGAAATATATAGTCCACAGTAACCACTCTGACTAGATGTTTTTGAGATAGCACACGTGTAAACACGATAAATTGTTGTCACTTGATGAGGATACTAAATATTAGGGTTATAGGAAACTTATTGAGTAAAAATGAAGAACAATTTTAATTCTTTTAGATAGGCACAACTTTTTTTCAATTCTTCATTGGTAAAATTTTAGTTAATGGAGTACAAATTATTATTCAATTCTTTTAGAGTTATTTTAAAATGTATTACCATTCAAAAAATATCTATTTACAATTAACTCTACGCTAAAACACTGAAAAAATGGAGTTTAATTTTCTAAATCCATTTTAAGGATTCTCGCATCATATAAGAAAAAAAATAATACTAGCGCGTAATTGACGATGCACGAGAATCGAGTTTCAATTCCAACGCTCAATTATTTTTCCCTCGTCCAGAGATTTTCTCTTTCTGCGTTATATACTCATTCAGCTCAAAGGTGGGTATCTCAAAATCAATGCAACCGCTTGGCCGGAATTGCATTATCTCGAAGAAGCATACATGGGGTTAAAATTTTGATGGAAATTCTCTACATATTCAATTAGCGCAGAAAGACTAGGTTTTCCAATGTATTTGGGAGGTTAGGGGTGGAAAAGAGGATTTATTTGCTTCGTTCATTTGCTGTACTTTTTGTTGATTTTTTGCCGGATGATACTTTACTTTACAGATGGAACGAGAAGTGCGTCGACGACATAATTGACCTTTTTAACAAATTTTTTACAGATTTTGCACGTGGATAGGGGCCACCAATTTTCTTTTTTGGACAAAGTTTTTTGTTCCCATATAAAAATTGTCAATAGAGCGACTTTTTAAGCGGTTTATAAATCACTCTTTAAAAACAATAGCAGAAGTTAATATTAAAGCAAAATTTCCAATTAATTTTTTAGAAATTAAATTTGGCAACTGTCAAACTTATTGGATACAGAATTTTGTAAAAAGAGTGTATATAAACTGTGTATTAGTATTTTTAACATTGACGAATTTACAATAAATTGACTGTTTTTAGTATAACATACAATTCATATAGAATTTTATTACTAGATCTGGATTTTTTTCTAGTAGACGGTAGATTATTTATTCAATTAGATGTAGAAACTTCGTGTTAAAGATATAATAATACTCTATGAATTCCAACTACGAGAAGAGACACCTTTTTATTTGATTTTTGCACTTTTGTAATTGATCTAATTTTCAAATTTTAATGCTGAATAATATATAATTTTGTGTTTTGTATCTTCTTGTGATTGGGAGTTATATAACCCGTGTAGTAATAATTTTTCGTGTTAATGTTATTTTTACAACGACGAAGAAAAATTTTGTTTTTTTAAATATTTTCACAAAATTTTTTACAACAACAAATTCCATTATCGATAAATAACATTAACCAAGTACTTAATAAAATCAGATACGAGCAAATTTATGTATACTCACATACTTTTAGTAAATTATTTATAAAACAAATCTAGATGTATACTTACAAATAAAAATACAAAGGTTCAAAGGGAACGGTCTAACTTTGCTCATAACTGGTTGATGAATCGCATCAATAAAAAACAAGCGCGACATTCCTGGAATCCCACCTACGAGAAGAGGCACAACGAATACGCGTTCACTTTTTACGATGAACTCTGTTTTTTTTAATTTAATTTTTTTTCGTTCGTGCAACGTATATGCACGAACTTATGTTACGCAAGCCCCGACCAGCACGACGACCTAAAAAACAACGTAACATAACGAAAAGACATTGTAAACCGTCGCCTTCACCTTTTTGCCGTCTCTCGTTTCTTCTCGTGACTGGGAGCAGCGTCATTCAGTGATTATACTGTGTTTGTCTCTTTTTCTCTCTCTGTCTCCTTCCACATTCTCTATATCTGTCACCCCCTTTTTCTGCCTGTATCACAATCGAACACTCTGATGATGACGTGGAGCCATGGTTGATTGGTGTTTCAGTCGCCGGACACTCAGGCGTGGCAGAATGATTACCTGCAGGGCACGGGCTGCGAGATGTACACGGAAACCCTCTCCCCGTCCTTTACCGGGATGACATTTCCCCAGGCCAGCGAGTAAGTTGCTCGCTGCTGCACCAGGCTGCCACACATGCAAACTTGAAACTCCCTCTCCCATACGCCCCTATCTCCCTCTGCTCTCTCTATCCCCCCCCTCTCGCTTCCTCCCCCCCTCTCTCTCTCTCTTCGTCCGTTTTTCTCTGTTTTACTTCTGTTTCTCTTCTCCATGTCTCTGCAAATGTTTTCATACGAATGAATCGCGAATTGGGTATAATCATTGCTTCTCCTACGGATCTTGAACTTTTTGAAAATAGAATCAGACATTTTGATAGGTCGTGATTCATTCGTTCTAACTACTTTCTCGATACTCGATATTTCTATATCTGTCTCTTTGTGCTGTATTTTTCTTCTCTATATTTTTCTCTTTTTTCTTCCTCTCTCTCTTACTTTCTCTCTCTCTCTCTCTCTCTCTCTCTCTCTGTCTCTCTCTCTCTCTCTCTCTCCCCTCACTCTCTCTCTTTCTCTTTCTTTTCATCTCTTTTGACAACTTTGTCTCGACACGTCTTCTACCATTAAACAATACGTCACCGAGCATACAACACCACGCACGTCTTTTTCTTCCTTATTTACCCTCCATTTTTCCGCGTTGTCGTTGTCCAGCATACGTTTCAGCGCGCGCATCTCTCCTTAAGGTCTCTCTCTCTCCCACTCTCTCTCTTTCTCTCTCTTTATAGAAGCAACCCTGTCCCCGTTTCGCCGTACATTATTTTTTTCCATTTCTCGTAGAGAGAACCCCCTTTGTTTGTTATTTCACTTTTTGTTTCTCTCGCCGCCCCTACCATTTTATACCCACACGCTCGTATATACGCGCCTGCACGGAGTCTTTCCCTCTCGCACGTAGATCTCTCTCTCTCTCTCTCTCTCTCTCTCGCCTCCCACTCCGTGGAACTCATCAGTTCTAGACGACGTGTATACGAACATGGTGCGCGTGTATGATTTTGCATTTTGTACATGTGCCATGTAGTTTCTTTATCCCTTATCTTTATTTCTTTCCTGTCAATGCACTTTAATATACTTATATATTTCGATTCACAGTATCCCAGGGGACGTGTGCACGACCCTTTGATCCGTGTATTGCCTACCTGGCGTCGTTATTTTTCGTTTGTCTACTCTCTAAAGTTGAATTAGTGAAAATTGCTCCACCATTTCAATTAGTAGAAAAAACTTTTAATTTATTAGTGAATATTCACTATTTCATTTAGTAGTTTATTAAAACTACTATTTTGATTAGTAGTTTTTACTAATTTAATTAGTAGTTTTTAAAAAACCACTAACGAAATAGTGAATATTCACTAATAAATTAGTAGTTTTTTCTACTAATTGAAATGGTGGAGCAATTTTCACTAATTCAACTTTAGAGAGTAGATAAGGTTACGAGATAATTAGTATCGGTCGCTTCTTATGTTTTAATTGTCCTTTAGTTTTGGTTGCATTCACTTGAGTTATACCGTCAAAGGTTATTATATTTTCGTCCCATTTAAAATTTCTACTGTCTACTTAGCCATTAATCGTCATTATTCTTATTGGTGGAATAGAGGGTTTTGTAGTGAATAATGAGAAACAAGCATTGATATAAGCGATATGTAAGCTACATTTCTCCGATCACAATATCTTTTCAACCTATGAAAATTTATACAAACGCCGGTTTAAAGGGAACAATCGCCATAAAACAATCGCTATGAGTTTCACGAAAGCGCAGCCGCACTCAGACTGGCCAATTAACTTTCAAAACGATCATCCGCAGCAGCACGTGCGCGATTGAACCGTGCCTCATTCAGTATACAAACGTCACCGAGAACGCACAATCGTCATCGTCGCTCTGTGAAAGGCGCGCAAAACTGGCGGCAAACTAAATATTAGACGACGATTCCTCGAAAACGAACGAGCTGCTCGCGAGTTATCTCGCGTTTCCCCTATTCTCCGGCCGCGAGCGGGTGTACGTATAGTTCGAAACTTGCGAACTAGTTCTGAATGGCTTTGTCGCGGCAGCGGCGGTGCGCGTCTCTCTCTCTCTCTCTCTCTCTCTCTCTCTCTCTCTTCCTCCCTCGCTCCCTCTCTCTATCTCCCTCTCTATCCCTCTCTCTCTCTTCCCCTCTCTCTCAGCTAAATGGAACAAGCCAAATGTAACGAACAAGTGTCGTTGAATTGCATTTTTTTTCGACGTTCTGTTCGCAAGCGTGGCGGGTGTGTCTTCTTTTTTGTTGGTAGAGGAATTATACGCGCGATTTATACGCGTGATTTCGATACGGCGTGGGCGGGGGGGAGTAGCGGAATAAGGATGTATGAGGGTAAATATTTTATAGAAATCGAGGGGGTGATTTGCTTAAAGGGAAAGCATTAATATTTGTATCCCGACATTTGTATCAACATCCTTATACGGGTCATTTGATTTCGTAAATTTTGTCGAAATTGAAAGCTATTTTTATCTTGTTCTTTTTTTTTTGTTCTCTTTTTCTTTTTTAAAAAGAAATTTTTTTAGCCAAAAGTTTATTTTTGAGTTTAGTTATTTTACCCCCTTCCCCAGATATCCTTTTTTGTTATATCGCGCACTCGTTCCCCTGATGTCGTAGAATTAGACCTATGTGTGTTTACATTAGATGTTTAGAAAACCTTTATTCGTGTTAAATTTTTACATATGAGCATGCTCGTAATTTTTCCGTACAATATCAAATATTTTTGGTCATACTTTTGGTAAAATAGTTACATTATTTTTCATACTTTTAAATCATAAGTAGAAATGTAGATTGTAGTTTTAAAAAAATTATAAATTTTTTGGCATCCGGAATTTTGCAACACGTTTTGTTTTTCATATGCTTACATGCATATAAAGAAGTTATCAACAACTTCGTTATATTAGATATAATTTTTATAAGATTTTAGAAAGTCTTGTTTCTTTTATCATACACAAATCATTAGTAAATTTACACAAAAAATTTTTGGTTGCTATTTCTAAACAAATTTTTTACAACTATCATTGACTTTCGTTTAACCTTATTACTACTATACTACACGATCACTTTTTTACCGTTTGCGTGTGTGGGAGTTCATTGATTTTTAGAATACAACCCTTTTCTACTTAGACCGTAGTTTTCCATATATATTCTATTTTACTATTTACATATTATATATACTTGTACTTCCTCCTAGAGGAAGCTTTGACGTTATGTATACTCGCGAGTGTATACATTTTTTCTTTATTACTATAATTTATATAAACGAACCTGACATGTTAGTAGACCTTAGTTTACGATCTTGCGAAACCAGCAAATTAATGTAATATTACAGAAGACTTTACTGCTATTTTTTCGATGTACAGTTAACATTGGTCTTTAGATGTCATTGTAGTCTAGAGAGGATTAGAGTTGATGAAAATTGACTTTTAGACCATACTAGGTAGAAAGATAGATTTAGTGTACAGATTTTGCAGTAGTTGCATGCCTGCACTCATTTATACTACGTATTCTCTACACTAACTCTTTACCTTCACTCAGATATAACGTCGAAATTTCAATGTTTTCATTCTTAACATAATATATTTTAAGTAAAAATGAACATACAGAAATAAGCTATACATTCAAAAGCTTTATGATAAATTGAATGACATTCCTTGAATAAACGATTCAAATATTTGGAATAAACATTCACCATTGTTTATTAGACATTTAATCTTTCCAAGTAATATAACGTACAAAATCAAGGATCAATACGCCTACTAAACATTATAAAGTTTAAACATATGGATCATTTGGAATCCATTCATACTATCACGGAAAAAAAACTGAATGAGAACACTGAAAGCATCGATATGCCGTTACGCTATTTTATATTATTTTCAATAAGCTTGCTCTGCGGTCGAGAAACGTCGGCATTGCCTGTGAATAACCATGTGGCTATTTTGCATGAATATTCAATGTTCAAGTGCGCTGTATAAGTCGAAAGTGCGTCGCGCGCGGACGTGTAATCATTGCGTCGGCAGCGCTGCGCGCTTATACGTGGCTTTAATCTATAGTATACGTATTTCGGGTATTTATCATCGATTACGCGTGGCGTTTGATGCTAACAAGGAGAGGGTTTCAGCTGCGGGAAACAAATTTTAGCGGGCATTGTAGAGTCGATTTCTGGTACCTAAAAATGAAGCCCAGTGCTCACATTTCCGTCAAATGGGCCCTTTTTCTTGAGATATAGGCAATTTAATCACAAATATCGTCTATTTCGTTAAAAAATTATATCTCTTCTATTGACTGTCACATTGCAAATATTTAAGATACGAAAACGAGGAAGAAAAATTATAAAAGTAGGCAGTAACAGCTAAAATTTAAGCCCTGATTCATTAAAAAATATTGATTTTTCAGAAAGTTACAAGCAATCAAAGATAGGGTACAAAAATGGTTAAAAATACGATCCATTTAATCGGTTGAAATGAAGACAAATTTTTAACCATTTTCGTACCCTATCTTTGATTGCTTGTAACTTTCTGAAAAATCAATATTTTTTAATAAATCAGGGCTTAAATTTTAGCTTTTATTGTATACTTTTATAATTTTTCTTCCTCGTTTTCGTATCTTAAATACTTGCAATGTGACAGTCAATAGAAGAGACATCATTTTTTGACGAAATAGACAATATTTGAGATTAAATTGCCGATATCTCAAGAAAAAGAGCCCATTTGACGGAAATGTGAGCACTAGGCTTCATTTTTAGGTACCAGAAATCGACTCTCCAATGCCCGCTAAAATTCGTTTCCCGCAGTTGAAACCCTCTCCTTGTAAGTACCTACCTGGGAATTGTGCTGCAAAGATTTTCGTGGTTGATATTTCTTTTATGAATTTTAAACTTCGGCTTGTGGAAAAAATAGCTTAAGGACGTTCTCCGGGTCGAAACAGCAATTTTAGTTTTTATATTTTTATATATTGTTTTATTAATTTGATCATCCAAGAGTAAGTACATGTAACAAATATATACTTGAAAGAACATAAGACAATTTTTTTCAGAAAAATTCAGGCAATAGTCACTATTCTATTGTTACAATTAAAGACAAAAACTTCAATAAGTTCTTGAAATTTTTTTATTTTTTATCCAATCTTAAAGAAATAAAGCTTATTTTGTTCGTTAAGAAATTTCAGGGGGAGTATCGATGGAAAAATTTATGATACGAGTTACCAGAACGGCGCAATATCAATTTGTTTAAGAAAAGCAAGTCAAGTTTTCATCAAAACTTTCTTAAACAAATTGATATTGCGCCGTACTGGTAACTCGTATCATAAATTTTCCCATCGATACTCCCCCTGAAATTTCTTAACGAACAAAATAAGCTTTATTTCTTTAAGATTGAATAAAAAATAAAAAAAATTAAAGAACTTATTGAAGTTTTTGTCTTTAATTGTAACAATAGAATAGTGACTATTGCCTGAATTTTTCTGAAAAAAATTGTCTTATGTTCTTTCAAGTATATATGTGTTACGTGTACTTACTCTTGGATTATCAAATTAATAAAACATTATTTAAAAATATAAAAACTAAAATTGCTGTTTCGACCCGGAGAACGTCCTTAAAGATGCTATATGTTATGTGTTATAAATAGATCTTACCAGTACATGAACAAAAAAAAGTTTTATTAGGCGCTTCGTAATTGTACAAGATAAAATCAAATTTTCTAAATTAATTCTAAATAGTTTAGAAAAATGCAGAAAATAGCAGGTATCGTAATTAGCAAACTCATCTGCACTAATATAATGTACAGAAAAATATATAGAAGATTTAATTCAACAAAATTATACTGTATATAACAGCTTTTAATTTACTGAATATGATAAAAGATGACCTCATTGCTATAAAGTTGAAATTAACTTTTTAAGCCACTTATTCTGCTTGAGCTCCCTTTTAATTTTCTATAATGACTTTTCCGAGAAAAAAGTGAATGAATATAGGCAATTAAAGCTCTCCTATGCAATGTCACAGCTCAAAAAGGTTAAAGTAGTATCATTTCACATCATGAAATGTTGATAATATCGGTAAGTAGTAGTAGCACGGACTCGTGCGAAGCAGTAAGTAGGCTTGTGTATCCACCGAGCTCGCGACGGTATAATTTAATAGCTGCTTACTCCGATGCACCGTCGACTTTTATACGCCCTCACATGTGTGTTCTATGTGTATTGTGTTATTCCTCTTCGTATGTGTTTTCACACATCAAAGCCAACTCACAACACGCTGAGAATCAAGTCGCCCGAGCCGTCATTTAGGTTTCGCTATTCTCTAGCGAATGAAAAGTGATTATGATGTATATCTGACGGGCTCGAACGCTTTATTATCTGCGACACCGCTATAAATCCATAGAAGAAAATCAGAATATTATCATTCTCTAATATTATAACTTTTTGAAAATTGCGTAAAGCAATTCGAATCACGCAAAGACAGAATATTCTGATTCCCTTATATCGCTATATTATCTCTCACGCTCGCATTTCTCACATCCCCAATGTCTACATAACCACACATTTTCTTCCCGTTCTTTTTATTCTTCTTCTTCTTCTTCTTCTCTAATCTCACTAACCATACTAATACATATAAATGCACACACACACACACACACACATACACACACACCCACACGCACCCAGCTACAAGCACATAACCAAAACTAAATACAGTAACGCCGTGCTCCCGCACATATTACGTTGTGGACTCGCCCTAGGTTGTGCTTCACGAAACTGAAGCTGCTGCTGCTGGCGATCGAGATCAAGGGGGAGGGCGGCGCTGACAGCAAGATATCGATAAATCCGCGCGGTGCCAAGATCGCTGCCAACACTCAGGGATTCTTCATTGCTCAATCGGCCGACGAAGTCAAGCGGTGGGTATCATCATAAATTCGCGCACACGTGTGTGTGTGTCTATACTCGTGAGTCTACACGCAGTTGCTGTGGCTGAGTTTTAGTTGAAATAATTGTTTCTGTATCAGTGTTTTTCTTTGCATCAGTAAAGATGAAATATTTTAGTTTACTATTTATATGTTACTTACGGATTAGGATGGGGCTGGTGTTACAAAAAAATTACTTGCTCTTTTTTTGTAATGTTGAAAAGCGACGTTTCATCGGCTTGGTCTGCCAACCTCTTCAGGCTTGTACGTTAGCACGAGCTAACGAGTCAAAATTTTTAAGCAATATATATTCATCGCAAATCTCACGGCTATTAGCTTCTAGTTATTAAATTCTAGTTTACTTAATTCTTCTAGAATTAGAACACATTTTTTATTTTATTTTTTGTATTTCTTTTGCGTTATTTTCATAAGTGCTTCTCGTTATGTATAAATATAAAAAAAATTATGGATAATTTCAGTAAAACTATTTACATTTCTTATTAAGATCTAAAAATACTTTAAGTTTATAGCATTATATATTGAATATTAAAGCCATCAAATAATCACATGGATTTATATTATTTTAGTGCGTGGTTCTACTGCAAAGCCTGTCACGAAGAGATCAAGGACGAGACATTGATCAAGAAGTGCAAATGCAAAAACTGTAAGTCCTTCCAGTCATATTATCTAAAGATGGTCATACAAAAAAATTTGGAATAATCTAATTGAGTCTCTCCTCTAATGAATAATAATTAATTTATCTTTTTACGTCATTCCCTACCCCAAAAGCTCGCGTACGATGTGTGAATAATAATCTATGACTCCTCGTATCCAATAATTTTGCGAGTCATACGTTCAGTTAAAATTATGCACAATAGTAAATAATATCGAGTACATAACGTGTTAATTTAGCAGTATACTTAAATAAGTTTAAATTTGATTAGTTTATAGTCAAGCACCAGTTAAAAGATTTTTAATACCAAAGTAACAACACTATTTGAAATATTAACGTAGAGAGTTTGAATGGCATACTTCTCTGTTTCAAAAGTCACATAAAATACTGTGAACAACTGAAAATAGAATTCTCGCATGACTCGCAAACGAGTGCAACATAAGAAAAGACTAAAACGAGAACGAAACACAAACCCTTTAGCGTAAATTAAAAAAAAATAATAATGTGTAATTACAATGATTGTCCCTTCTGACTCCCGGTATGTTTTATTCCGATTTGTTCAATTGAGAGCACAGAATCGCAATACATGCAAAAAAAATGACAAAAAAAAAAAAAAAAAATACAAACCCAGATAGTAGAAAAAAAATAATACATAATTGCGACAACTGACTAAAAAGTGACATGGTTATGACAATGTTGTTGTGATATATTGATCTAGTGGGGCAGCAGCAGCGCTCCTGGGGCCGGGACCTAGGTAACGTCTCTCACTCGCTCGCTTGAACTTCTTTCTTTTATACTTCTCTAACTCTCTCTCTCTTTTCTCTGTCTCTCTTTCTCTCTCTCTCCTCTGTCTCTTTATCTCTTTTTCTGAAACTTTATTCTAGAAAACTTTTTTATTATCGTCTCTTTAACTACTGTATACCGTTTAATTATTTTTTTCTTTCGTGTTGATGTCTCGTTGCGCTCCCATTTTCTATTCAGTTAGAGCTCGATTATTTTTTTTTTTTTTTTTTTTGTTTCAATTCTCACCTACGACCTGACATTACTGAATTTTTACGCCCTTAGTTGGCTGCATCAAATCGCTCGATCATTTTTTTTCTGAATATTTTATTCCGCCTTTGTTTTACAGTATATCTTACTCCAAAATCCGCTCGTTAAGAACTATCTTTTTTCTTTATTCAATTTTTGACATCATTTCATCTCTTATTTTTCGTTCTCTTCCTAGCTCTCTATTTTCTGTCTCTGTTTCTCCATTTCTCTATCTTTCTCTTTTTCTCATTCTTTCTGTCTCGCTCTTTTTACGCATTAAAGACACCATTTGCAGTTTGCGAACTTTTTTGCTCACACCACCTTGTATAAGAGTTTTTTCTTGTATCCATTTTTTATTATATATATTATACATTACTTTGCATTCGTCATGACAATGGTATGGCGACTTTATACAATGATTATGATGATGGCGATGAAGCGCTCTGCATTAAAACCCCCCACTCGTGCTCTTTTCTGTCTTTTTCTCTTTCTCTTAAAACCACCGCATTTATTTTCCTTTTTTTATCTCTCATTTAAGATTATATACCACATTGAGTTTCTCTTTTTCGATAGACACCCGAGCTATGAAACAAAATAATAAACACTGGAATGCCGCTCGGATGACGTTTCGTTTTCGCACTTGTACTAACTTTTTCGCAGTGTTTCCTTTTCTTTTTTTTTATTTTCAAGTTTCTCTCTCTCTCTCCCTCTCCCTCTCCCTCTCTCTCTCTCTCTCTCTCTCTCTCTCTCTCTCTCTCTCTCTCTATATCTTTTTCTCGTGATTTTTCCCTCGCGTGCTCCCGGGCGCACGATGAATTTCTGCGGATTCTAACTGGATTGCCGGGCGCTCGAGGGAGCGCGAACTCATAAGAAAAAAAAAACGAAACGTCGTTGCTGAGAATGAACATGCGACACTTTTTTAATAAATGCGTCTCTTTGACCCCTAACCATCCAATTCTGCCTTTTATAAACTTGGAATTTTTTCGGAAGAATATTTATATTGTTTGATAAATTATTATTATAATACACGAGTTAAAGAATTTTATATAGTATATTACTCGTTACTGTAGAATTTGTTACTGTAGATGTTGCGATAATTTTCCGTAGTTTCTAAAAAGCATGAGAAATTAGCCTAAGCGAATTATTCACTTAATAAAAAAAAGTAAAATAAATATTAAATAATATACCTAGCTTGAATAAAAATGCGAAAAATACGTTTTGTAAAGAATATGAGTCCAAAGGAATTCCAAGTCTGCGTTACTTTTCACTCAAACTAGAGAGTTTTCAGTCAGCTGGCGCATGCCCACCTGACCATTACCCCCTTTTTTGTTTTGTTTTTCTAAGAGTTACTTGAGTTTACTGAAACTAGCCTGCACCCTAGTGGCTCACGTATTTCTTACTCTCATTCTCTTTCTTTATCTTTCTCGCTCTCTCTCCCCCTCTCTCTCTCTGAATTTCTCGTCGCCTCGCATGCATGAAATAGCTGACGCGACTGACTCTTATGCCCCCACTTGACTATCTCCCCCCTCTCTCTCTCTCTCTCGCTCTCTCTCTCACTCTCACTACCTCTATCTCTCTTTTTGGCCCTTGGCGTCAGAGAGCAGCGCGATTGACATCTCGTCGCGTGCCAGCTGTCATTGGCGAGACTCCTTTGCGGCAATCAGCTAGGAACGTTTTAGCGCACTCGTTCCCTCTGCTTTTCCCCGCCATTCATTCTAAACTTTTCACCATAACTCCCGCAGACGAGATGGTCAATTTCGTAGACCGCAGTGTCAATGTATGTGGTTTCGTTAATGTGCAGTTTATGGTGATGAATGTACGGTCCAGCATAACGATTTTTCACTCAAAAGTTTACTTCTATAAAGTTTCGTTTCGAAAGCTGCATTTTTGTTTGCAAGTAAACTAATTTTTCTGTAAATTTATAAAAAATAATTATAAAGATAGTAAGGGCATCGCAACGTTTCTGGTTTCCTTGTGATCTCGAATTGATTCACACTTTAACGTTTTGACAATTAAATGAAGCCAACGAAATGGCCATACCTACTTCTCTTTCTGCTCTGTCACTGTTTCTATTCTCTTTACATCTTTCTCTTTCCCTGTCTTCTCTCTTCTCTACTCGTCTATTTTTCGACGTCAAGATTGTCAGATAAGCACCGATTTCGCGGCTCGGTTGCCCCGAAGTACTTGCGACTTCCTCTCTGACTTTTTTTAACTCTTTCTCTCCTTTTCTCTCTCTCTTCTCTCTCTCTCTCTCTCTGTTTTTCTCACTTTTTCTGACTCCCTTTGAGTTTAAAAAGCATCACGGGGTACGTTGCCTCACGCGTACATAGACATTCGCGATGACTCCCATTTTTTGCACGCTTCTCTCTTTTCACGACGTCCGAAGCTTCGTCTCGTAACAGAAGTCGGCAGCACTTTTGCCATCCTACCATTGTTTGTTTGTTTTGTTTTTTTTTTTTTTTTTTTTTTTTCTAAACATAAGTTTTTCGTTTCAGTGATGAGCGTCTTTAGTGACCAAGGGGCTTTGGCCTTCCCTTCTTTTATTAACGATTCTGTGCTTGTTTCGAGTGGATTAGAGGCTTTTGAGTCGAGAGCTCGATGTGAATCGTTTGGGATTCGTCGACGTTTCAGGGGATTTTTTCGGGATTTTCTGGATGTACAGGAGGAGGATATACGATCAGCCGATTCACACACTCGTTTTTTGTACGTTACACACGGCACACCCATCAACTCTCACCAGAAATTATACATAAACCCTGGGCAAGCTTAAAACAAAGCGAACGGTTTATTGATTATTTGCTTTTTTTATTCACGTTTTATTTCGCGAAACTGGGCACTGAAAAATTCAACTTCCATGTGGTTTTATCTAGCTGTTGTGAATAATAATTATTTTATAAAATATTGAGAGGACTCGTCAAGAACGATAAAACTTCAAAATTACTCACTTTGATGATTGTTTTATGAAATAATTAGTATTTACCAACTTTAAAATTGCGTTTATTCTGTTATGTGCAATGTTGCTCAATCCCATTAACAACTTAAGTAGTTGAACACTGTAAATAGAGAATGCAATCGTGAAAAGAGAATGCCAATTCTCAACTGGAAAACTGCACAAAGTTTAACGATAAAAGAGAATTTCAATGATCATAAAAGCCATCAGCTGATTTCTATCTAACAGACCAGGCTTAGACGGGCTACAAAGCTGCGCAAAATCTTTATCACTTCGATTAATACACAATCCACAAATCACTATAACAAAGCTGATCCACTATATTGTCCGAGACTATGGCATCCCCTTTTTGCGTTCTTTCTCGTATATAACCAACGAACCGAAGTGAACCCAAAGAGCGAGAACCCGATTATTAGCGCCTCAGTCGCTTATCGAGCGCGTTGGAGCAAAAGGTAGAGGGGAAAAAGAGAGCCCCATCGTTGTCGGAAGACGAACGCCATAGGATACCAACACCTAAAATGCGAAGACACCCACACACATATATATATGTAGATACGCCCTTGTGCGCGTATGTCATTTGCCGCCGTCCTCTTATCTCCGAATTCGGTTCCACTCTTCGCGCGCAGTGAATTATCGCATCCTTCGTTTGATGTGTGCGCCACACGGGTTCTCTTCCCTCCCTATCCCCACGACCGCCGCCATTTCACACGCCGTCTACCCCGGACTTTGGCCGCATCACAGCTGACCTCTCTCGGTCTGCGCAGAGAGCGTATAGATGTATGTGTGCACGCATGTATGTGTGTGCGCGCGCGCGCGCGCGCGTGTGTGTGTGTGTGTGTGTGTGTATGTGTGTGCAGGAGAGCCGGAGAAGGGGAGCGTCTGGTTGGAAGAGGAGGAAGAGGAGAATGGCAGCAGCCAGCAGATGCAGCGAAAGCTCTTGTTCCAACATCGACGTCGTTGATCTCTTTTTCCCCCTCTCTGTCTACCTTTCGATATACCCCCACCCCCTAATGTAGTAGTTCTCTTTCTGCTTCTCCTTTTTCCGTGTCCATTGCTGTCCGGTATTACGTACTGCACCGTCAGGACAATAATGTAACGGTTCAAGATTTTTCAATTTTCAGGATCTTATTGTGCGCGAAAAATAAGCGGAGGTTTGCGGATGGATCGGGGATTTAGTATCGCGAGGCTTGTTCTTTTATTTTAAGCTCTTCTTCCGGTTGTTTTTTTACGACGAGTGTGGTGGTGTGTATATATATATATATATATATACGGTTTCCGAAGATTAATATATGGAATTCTGATTCCAATTCGGGTTTCTTTTAATTTACTACGATACATTTAGGATGATTGATTTCAGTATCAGAAGTTTTGTTAATTTCAATTACATGTCCATCGTCACCCATACCCTTTATAGACGCAGTCCAAAGTGATTGGCTAGGAAACCTCAATCTATCTTTGAACCTCTAAAATTAACGAAAAAACATGCAGTTGTAGTTTGCGTTTTTAGCGATAGTATATTACATACCTAAGCCAGTAAAATAAGAAATGTAATTGTCGGTCGAGGCGAAGCCGAGGTTGACAAACATGTGATCTGAGGCTTTCTTTTTTACTGGCCAAGGTGTGCACACTATTTTTCCTCACACCGGGCCGAAAGTGCCTCATTCCCGCCCGGCTCCGAAACGGAAATATGGCATTTTCGGCCTCGATGTGAAGAAATAGTATATTACGCACCATGGGAGGAAAAAACTTGGACAGTCCACAGCTCATGTAAATTGCCACCCGAGCCTAAAGCGAGGGTGGCAAACACGAGCTGGGGGCTGGCCAATTTTACTCTCGCGGTGCGTAATATATTATTTCTGCTCGACGGCGCCTGAAAGCGCTAACTTCCTGGCGGCTGCGCGAAACGAAGTTGCCGCTTTCCGGCGCCGCCGAGCAGAAAAAGATATACCCAAAGTCCTTTAAAAGCGATGAAATCAATTATCATTTGTACTAATCAAAATTTTGAATTGTCACACTATTGAACCGGGTGCTCTCGAGTCATTTAACATCTCTTTCAAACGTGCTGCGCAAGTAGTGAATACGAGAAGGCGCTTTATCTCATCGCTGGATTTTTGCAGATGTGGGGATGATGATGATGCAGTCCGGTATGGTGAAGGCGAGCGTCTTCCAGAGATACCTCGACGGTACGCCTTTTTTCCGTTCTCTGCTTCATACACCATCCACTGATTCTTTATTTCTTTATTATCTTATAAATTTCTCACCTTACTTCGAAGCATGGACCAGATTCATGTGTATAGAACAAATGTTTATAGGATTGTCTTAATGCTCATTTCAGACTTTGAAAAAAAAAATGGTTAAATTTGTAGATTATAAAGATTCACAAATAGGCAAATTGTTAATTGATGAGATAGTCAGTAAAAACTATTTTGAGAACATATGAATCTGTCCATTGCGACTCCATTCCTTTCCTCAAAGGAGTTTTTGCAACAGAGGTCAAAGGTTGTGCATGAGTATGAAACTCGAAGTGATTGAAAGTTCTACGACTCTTGTTTTTCTTGACTTTGACCATTGTTCAAGTCAGTAGTTTACAACTGGGCTAAGAGAAGAGACTAATTTATACAATGATCTAGCAGATTTTATCTACGTATTTTTGTCTCCTTTGGCCAGTTTAAAATACTAACTTACCTAATCATGAACTCCATGATGAGACACAACCCCAAGTATTCTACCCAATGTGTACACACAATGTTATCGTTCAAAGAGCTTTTTCGTTGGAGCTGTAAAACGTTGAAAGCTTTTGGCTACAGCCACGATGCAGCATTAACGTCGCTTTACGAATTACCGTCCGCGAAATCAATGTTATCCTTTGTAATAATTATCTACGTATATACCGTTTAATCAAGCTAGAGACACTTTTTTAAACAATTGGCATATATATTTTTTCTTATTACACCTTTTTTCTCTATATAATCGTTCACGTGACTCGAGAACGAGGGTATAAGTTACGATAAGTTGCCGTGCAACAGCTTCGCAGTACAAAATTTAAATTTATATGCATCCTATCGTTTACGCACGTTAAACATAATGTTACCGTATTCAATTAAATGTGTCGTACAATGTTGGATATTCGTAAAAGGTATACATATTTTTGTTTTTGTTTCTTGAAAGTATCAGTTATTTCATTGTATTCAAGTGGTAATTCTGTGTTTATTTTATATTTTTAGTTATTAAATATTCAAATGTGGCTTTTTAATGGACAAAATTTATTATCATATATGCACACTTTTTTATATTATTGAACAACCGCTGTTACAATAAGCTTGCGTGGAAAATGGAGGCAATACAGGGCACATACAGACAAAAGAAAAAGTTTTTTTACAAGAAAAAAAAACATACTTTTATGGCTGTTGTGCAAAAATTGGTTAATTGTACGAGTTTTAAGGCGCGTTGCTGCTGATGTTAATGCGCATTGCTGCAGTTACAAACAGTTGATATTTAATGTTAAATTTTTCAGAAGCGAGAACTGATCTATTCATAGTTAGAACAAACCCTTAGCACAAAGAGACATATATAGATGATATGCGCGATAACCTAATAAGCAATTTTCCAAGCTATGACCATCTGTAAAATCCCAAAACTTTAAAATCAAAATCCAATTGAAAAGGTCAGTTTTCGCCTTTTGCGCGCTGAGTGTGCGCGCATACGTAATGCTCTCCGACGTCCACATTTATATACATATAGGAGTTACCGCCGAATTCCGGTCTCCGAACAATTTCCAGCCAGGGGATCCGACAAGTCTCTACTATTACAACTGCTACTGCTACTACTACAATGAATATATGTGTACGTTGGCCGAACTCGAAAATTTTGCAGGCTGGAATTCCTCCCGCGCGTCTGCTCGCTCGTTGCGGCCGAAATTGCGACGAAATATCTCACCGCCGTCGACGTCCCTGAAAATTGCCCATCTCGCGCACCGATTGATCCGATTAATCGCGGGGCTGATTTATTAGCCGAAGGTAAATAGCGTGTTATACGTCGCATACAACATCCCCATACACAGAGAGATGCGCACACGACTGGCGCGGACTGGCAGCTCTTACGCTGATGCCCGACTGATGCCCAGGGTTTACCCGCATTATCAACGAACACAGTACATATATGTATGATTTTTTATATAATCTCTTTAATTCACATAACGGAACTGAGGTAAGCAGAAATCACTTGTGATATTCGGCAATTACTTTTCTTTTAAACGGAAATAGTTTACTCGCTAAATATCGTTTTAAAATATCAAGAAAATAGATTCACGTTTACCACCATTTATATTATTTTATTATATAATACTGGATATCTATAAATAAACGTAGATAATTCTTTAAAGTGAATATCATTCCATTTAAACTAAAGTCACTATGAACAAGTGATTTTTGATTATTTTTGTTATTTTCTTTATAGATAGATACAAAACTTACTGATTTTACTTCACATACGACCATAATATACATTTACAGACTTATACCTAACCATAAAGATATCAAAATTTACTCTAAAGTACTTCTCATGGATGACAAACAAACTAGATTCCATCGGACATCTCTTTTCATCGTTAATCTCATTCTATTTAATCTGCAAACGTACACCATCCATATACGTACATAAATAAAGAGCCTATCGTTCTTTTCAACCAATTCGATAATTCGTGCGCTTCATTCACATTTACCCTGGTCCCCGATAAATGGCCATACGTTATATACCCGTGCACATCGACATCAAACATTCGGCACGTATCACAGATTGGTCTGCGCATATTATGACGATGTACACGCTAATGTGCGTACATGTATGTATGTTTGTGCGTTTTATTAACGTTATACGCTGCGCCATCGAACCGCCCCTACACTTCCTTGATTTTCCTCGATCCATGGTTTTGTCACCAAAATTAACTGTGACCCACGTGTTCTGTGTTGATTATGTCAATGTCCTCCTCAGTTCCCTATACCCTTCGATATAACTTGCAGCTTGATAATGGTAGATCGCCATCGACGTTCGCGTGTTCTACTCACTCTTTCTCTCGTTTATGAAATTGCAACTGGGCGTTTCACAAACTATAAGATTCGTTTACGATACGATAAATTGTGGCAACCATTGAAACTTTCTTATTGAATATAATGCAGTTTGCTCGGGGTAATCGAATTGAACACATCCATAATGTACGTACCTCAGTTGAGGTCAATAATGTTGCTCCAAACTAGGAATAAATTGTAACAATATGAAAAATGTACAAGGAATCGTGTCACACGAGTATATACTGTCTGTGCAACATTTTAGGCATAATAAATCTTTGATTGTTTCGGTATATTTTAGGAGAAACCGTGGCCAGTACTAGTGAGTACTGTTTATTCGTAGAAAAGTAGGCCATTGCATTAAAATTCATTTAAATACGTACGGAAAATTAATCAGTAAAGATACCGCTTTAAATCCATATGCAAATCGGTATGTTAAAGTAAAAGATACATTACTTCATAGTCATTAAAACCGCGAAATTTTCGCTAACTAACAAAGATCAATATCGCGTCGATTTAGATCAAACTTTCGTCGCTTTCGAATAGAAAGGGGATAACTCGTTTTATGTTTCGAAAAAGTCCGTTTCGAAAACGAGACAACTCGGAGTCCATTTGGAAAACGAAGCATCTCGGAGTCCATTTCGAACAGTAGACAACTCGGAGTCCAGTTCGGCAAGGGGACAACTCTCGTGTTAATTGCATAGGAGTTATCTCCTTTTTGAACCGGACCCGAGTTGTCTCATTTTCGAAATAGACTCCGAGTTGGCTCCTTTTCGAAACGGACTCCGAGTTGTCCCCTTTTCGAAACGGAGTCTGAGTGGTCCCCTTTCTATTCGGAAATAACGAAATGAACACGATTTACTCTCTATCAAAAATCCGTAAGGGACATACCACCCCCACCCAAAACCCCCTTTTCGTAGACCCTTGCATCTGGGTCGTCTTAAATTTGATGTAAAGACTAACAGCTATGGTTCTCTTCTTCCTTCGGGCAGTGGCCACATTCCGGAAAGGCGTGCGGGCTGTTCAGATGGTCGGAAGAGCAAGTACGTATCCCTCCGAAAGTAGATTGTCTCACCTATAATCAATCATCCTCAATTGTATAATGCGACATACTCACCCTATCTCTCTCTCTCAACCTCTCTCAACCTCTCTCACCTGATCGATCCAACCTATGCGATCTCGCCTGGATGTTACTTTAACTCGAGTCGAGAGAACAACGGTCTTCGATCGGAAACGCGAAAAGAATTTTGAGTACGCTGGCGTGTTGAGGGGTTGAAGATTGACACTTTTGTAAATACATTCTTTGGAAATATACGTTCGATGTTCGGTGTTCAATGAAGTCGTACTTTTGAACACTAAACGATTTGCACTTCAGAAGTGTGAATACAATTGGATGTAAGAGTTCGTTGTTTAGCTGGCATGCGTATACAGTGCGTCGTACAAAGTATCTGTAATGGCTAATTGATGTCAAGTGTATCAAAGTTGCATTAGCTTGTTTCGGTTTTTAAAGTAAAAATGTATTTAGATAGAATGATCTGGATATAGTTGTCAAAGAATAGAAACAAGCGATTGCAATTGAGTGTCACTAGGCGTCAATTAGCTATTACCTTCACCATTATCCTGTCCATGTGGCGAAATTATAATTGCTGTCAAAAGAAAGGTATACAATGCACAAAGCACATTTGTATTGCAACAGACATCAAAGAATTCGTTACTAGTTTGAGTATATCACCGAGATGCGCAACCCCTCAATGACCTACGCGCTTTAGTTCAATCGCTCCGAAAATTCAGCACGCGACCATACTTTACTCGCGCCATTCGCACTAGGGCCGGCCTCATCGCAAAAACAAATAAACCAATAAGCCCCATTCGCGTCGCGCAGGCATCGCTGAGATTCAATTGAGTGTGAAGCGAAGCTCTCGGGGGTTAATTCGTTGCGAAATCGGAAAGTCATAAAAAAGCGCGTCGCGCGTTCTCGTTTTTTTTTTTTTTTTTTCATCGAAGCTCTCTCTCTCTCTCTCTCTCTCTCCTCGAGAGGACACCAGAGAGCCAAAGCGCAGTCTGAGCTTTATTCGGCCTCGTGGGGAACGGGATTTATTGCCAGCCGAGAGAGAGAGAGAGAGGGGGGGGGGGGGGCCGCCGCGTGTATACGCGATTCGCCGAAATTCAACGATCGAAGACCTAGCTCTTCCATTCACTCTATCCTCGAACCGTATGCGCAAAAACACACTTTCATCTCTCGTTTTTCATCCTCACTCCCTACTTCCTCATCCATCATATAACCTCTATCCTCGAGCTATAGTAAACGTACTCTTGTTCGATATCTCTCCGTTTAATTCCTGTTGTATACCTATGTCATTATTGTCGTTTTTGATTAAACTATAATTGATATTATAATTGTTTATGTCTCTCCATGATGAAACGGAGGTAGCAATAACTGAATTAATTTGGTATCCAAAATGAATTCTAAAATTTAAGAATTTTCAAACGACACACACCTGTTTCATCTGGAATGGCATATATCATAAATCATTTGGAATAGAGTTACGGTACACGAATTCCATTGATATATAATCTTGAGTGGTTAACTTGCCAAATTCAAATATCAATGTCGCAAGCAGAAAATAAAGTCAGAATTCTTTTCTGTAACTCTGGTCTAACATTTTTCGTTACACATACACTCGACTAACACGCATACACATGAAAATCATCTTTTCTTATATTTTGTCCTTACTATAAATTATAATGAGTACACACGGGAAAATTCGTTTGAGTAAATCAATAGGGCATAAGAAGAAAGGGGTGTGGAAAACTGGACTTGTCATTTCCAATATTTCACTATTAGTGCAAATCGCATCTAGATGAAATAACTAAATTGTTTGCATATACTTTGGATCATTTCACGTTTAATGTCAAATGAAAATATTCAGTGTAAAAAATATGATTTGCACTAATAAAAACACGTTCCAACCCAAAATCACCAATTGAATCCAACGTAGCTATATCCAACATTAGTGTTTGACAGCCTTTCATTGATGTGGTGTTTTCCTGGTTGTCTGCAACCTAAGACTTATATATTACGTCACTTTATATACCTATATATTAATGTCGTAAGGAATGTAGTTCATATATATATATATATATATATATATATATATATATATATATATATATATATATATATATATATATATATATATATATATATATATATATATATATATATATATATATATATATATATATATATATATATATATATATATATATATATATATATATATATATATATATATATATATATATATATATATATATATATATATATATATATATATATATATATATATATATATATATATATAAAAGTTTGTCAGTGTTTCAGTGGTTACTATTGGTATAAAGTGAAAATTAAAGATTATATGGAGTTCACACAATTTTGAGATGCTGTAAATGAATAAATCGTTCCTTTTTCGTGTATACGTGTATTGTTTATTAAAATATGCATCAGTGTTTTTTTTAATCAATAAGAGGTTTATTTTTATTCGAATATTATTTTTTAGTCTTTTTATGCGTGTATATATGATTTATCGTAAACGATAAACGCATTTGCATAAACATAAGTGTTAAACCTTTATCTAGAATTAGATCTTGAAGAATTCATACGTGTTTTTCTTACATTACAAGGTATATTGGTATTTTCCTTTATTTGGCTTGCGATAATCTAACCGGTGATGTAAAATATCACTTGATTACATGAAACTGTGGATGATCCTATAACTCTTGCTGATTATATTATCTCCTGAACATAACGTCTACCTTACAATTTATTCGACATATTTACGTTTACATCTTTCCCGTGCATTTTAGCAGTAAAACAACTTCGGATCTACTTTTCTCTCCCTTTTTGTCTACTTACACTCTCCGTTTTTCTTTCTCTCTACCTCGAGAAGTAATTCGACCAAGTGCTAGGAAAATTCATTAACCTAATTAGTTTTATCTAAAACGAGGCGCCTAATACCTCTTTAATTCTACTACATTAAAATTACGCCAGACGCAAGAAATTATCCAGTAGGGCAAAAGTAAAAGAAAAAAGCAATGGACAAAACAAGTAAAAGAGAAACAAAATTGCGCAAACATGAGATAATCTTGCGCACTCAACTTTAATGCTCGAAATCACTTCTTTACGATAGTGAATCGCGCTCGACTTTCGTGTGTATGAAATTTTCTTGTCGCACAAAATTTAAAATGTAAATTTTACGAAAATATCTCCGTAATAATGCTATCCTACGATGGTAATTTGTTTTGCATATTAAACCATAAAACTATATATTGTTTTATCCTTCAATAATTTTCCATAATCTTACATGATAAAACTTTTCTGCATCAGCGTTTGGCCACATTTTTGCATCAAACATGCCCAGAGCATCTGTTTCACGATTCTGTATCTTTCTCTTCACCGTGAATTTTCACCATGCTATAAATCTATCTTTCTCTTCTCATTAAGCGTCCATCCGAGTAATTAGCGCGAGAACCGTCGCATATAGCATCGATCAGATCATGAGCATAAGCATCGAAGGCGACGCGTGTGCGTGTATCCGTTAATACGTATAGTAAGGGACAAAATTTCGCAGCACCTCATTCAGTCAACAATCGTGTACCATACATACAGACATACATACATACATACATACATACGAACACGATAACACGTCTGAATTGATGCATACATACACTTGCGCTCTCGATAGGAACGTATAGACATATACAATATATATACGCACACTAACAACTATTCACACAATCGCAAATGTGTAAGGCGTGAGTATTGCTAATAAGTTCGACACTCGCTCCCTACGACATAGTTCGCATATTCACCCTCATACACATACACAGACGAATAGATCACATAGACGTGAATTCGTATGTGCGTCATAATACACATTACACACAAAAAGGTGTACGCCTATGATAAGTATATACAAGAATATATATATAGTACGCGCGCGGACTTACGAAACAAAAACTTGTAAAATAAATATTATATATATACTGAAACTAACCTTCTCTATGTGTCTGTGTCTCTCTGTTCACTCTTCTCTATTCGCTCTCCTCGTGTTCTCAACTTCTTCACAAACACAGGTGACGACTTCTCGTACGCAAGTAAGTCCGCAAGTAGATTGTGGAAGGGTATATATATATATAAATCTATCATACTTATGTATAATCTTACTACACGTATATATATATATATGTTAACGATATATATATATAACCTACACGTATATATTGACTTGCAATGACAATTCGCAGCATATATATATCGAGAATATCGATATAGAAGTAATTTGTAAGAAGTACAGTTCTCGGCGCCTCGCATAAACAATACTATATGATTACAATATCGTAGCGTTGACGCTATTTTTATCGCCGTAGGGCATACAATGTATAACCACCTGAAGTACTTGCGCGCTGCAGTCCACTCGCAGTTTTATTTATTGTATCTTTTTTTTTTGTTAGATGATTTGACAGTGCAACGCTACTTATGTGTACACAGCGCGCGGTAGCGCGTATTACGTATATATCCGCTACATAGGCATTGAGTTGTACGTCGTTTTTACAAAGCGCTGGCTTTTTTGCATTCGTATACGTACACATACGCGGAGGTTTTTTTCCTCTATGGCTTTTTGTTCAAGCTTTACCTTCTCTCTCTCTCTCTCTCTCTCTCTCTCTCTCTCTCTCTCTCTCTCTCTCTCTCTCTCTCTCTCTCTCTCTCTCTCTCTCTCTCTCTCTCTCTCTCTCTCTCTCTCTCTCTCTCTCTCTCTCTCTCTCTCTCTCTCTCTCTCTCTCTCTCTCTCTCTCTCTCTCTCTCTCTCTCTCTCTCTCTCTCTCTCTCTCTCTCTCTCTCTCTCTCTCTCTCTCTCTCTCTCTCTCTCTCTCTCTCTCTCTCTCTCTCTCTCTTTTGCCATATTCACACGCTTTTTTCGTTGTCATTATCAAGGCTTTTTAGTACGCGACTATCTATTCGCGAATTTTTTTGTTAATAATCTATTTAGGTTTTTCTTTCTACCTTGTTTATTGTGTTTACATTTCTACTTTTTCCGTCTGTAAATATAAGTTATAGAAAAAAAGAAAAAATCATCAAAACGTTGATCTTATTCAAACCCTTATTTTTCGTAATTTTTATAACTAAAGCATGTTTTGTCGTCTTTATATTTCGATCAATTTTTCAACTTTATCTCGGCTTTCTCGGCTTTTCAAATTTTCGCTTCTCAGTAGACTACCTCTCTTTCCTTTTTACATTTTGTTTCTTACTCGCTTAATCGTAAAAACGCTGCGCCAACAAAATTTCACTGTATATATATGTATATACTCGCCTGAATTTTTTACGCTCTTTACATTCATGCGAAGCAGCACACAAGCTACGAAAATAATCGTAAACCGCCTCTCTCTCGCTCTGTGTTATCGGCGCGCTTTCCGCTCCGCGATGCGCAAAAGAGAAGCAAGAGGAGATCCCCCGAAGCATATATACACACGTACCGACGTACGCGCGGGTACGAGGACGTACGAGACGAGATAAGTCGCTCCACCCGCGAAGAGATACACGAAAAGTCTGCATTGCAACTCTGTCCCACTCTTACTTCGATATGTTTATTATATCTGTGTGCGTGACTATTCACCGCTGGCGATTCAAGATATGCAAATTATTATTAATTCTTTCTCTCTGTCACTCCATTTCCGTTTCTAATTCTCTCTTTCGCTCCGTCATCTATGAGTCCTATGTACACACATACGGCTGTGTGTATATATATATCCGGAATCGCGGTTCTCCACTTCTCTCTGTCTTCTCTATGAACTTGCCTTCTTCTCCACTTCTTCTCTATATCTTTCTGCACTGTTTTATTTTTTCTCAAAAAAAAAAAATTAATAATTATTAAAAGAAACGTAATGTTAATTATTGACACTTTTTTCCAAACGCTTTCGCACGACATTCCGTGCATGATATTACCATTATAACTCTTATTACTCTTATCACTGTACTTGCGTATTTCACAGTCGAGTTTCTCGAATGCAGTAGACACCAGTTTTATTGTCTTATGAATAAACGCACACATGATATATGATTATATTTTTTCAAAAAACAGACAATCCGTCCCTCACGCGTTATAATATATATATCTTGCAGAGAAACACTATATTTTCTTTGTGTAATGTAGTTGCAAATGCATACCTTTATTATCACTTTGTAATGCTAAGGACGACGTCATAAGATGTCGTAGCCCTGGTAAGAGCGATTCCGAGTGAGCGAACATTGAAAAACGGTGATTCCTTTAGAGAAAAAAGTTCTGTTATACCGTGAGAATCTGTCTCGTCTGTGTTTTTCAATTTTCGCGGACTTTTAAGCCGCCTCAAATTAAGCACGCTGCATGTTTCACATAAATTTATCGTTATACACATATGATGATATATGTGCAATTCCCACAAAAATTTCTCTTAATCCGGTCATAGAAACGACGAAAAAAAATGTTGAGGCACACCTCTGCAACACGTCTTTTCTTGTTCTATATGCCACACAATACACGAAAAAACTTTGGAACACAAGAAAACGATCTTCTGACACAGTTTTAACCGCACATCAATTTTTCTTATGGAAATTTAACATGGGAAAATGGACGAAAAGTAGTCACTGATCATTAACCAATAGCAAGATTTTAAAAGTGCCAAAATTGATACAAATTTTAAGAATTACGCGAATTTGCTAAAAATTGCGTATTTTTGTCATTTTTCACGATTTTCAAATGCACGTACCTTTGCACAGAACCGACCGATTTTCTTAAATCCATCTTTAGCTTAAATTAAAGCTTGTTTCTTCTACTTTAATCGCTTTTTTGTGAAATATTTTTTGGTACTTTTAAAATCTTGCTATTGGTTAATGATCAGTGCTACTTTTCGTCCATTTTTCCCATGTTAAATTTTCATAAGAAAAATTGATGTGCGGTTGAAACTGTGTACAAGACCCTGTTCCTGTGTTCCAAAGTTTGTTCGTGTATTGTGTGGTATATACAACAAGAAAAGACATGTTGCAGAGGTGTGCCTCAAAATTTTTTTTCGTCGTTTTTATGACCGGATTAAGGAAAATTTTCGTGGGAATTGCATTTATATATATAAGTAAGTAAGTAAGTATATAGCCTAGAACGATCTATAGTAATATAGTTCGATGTTATTGATGTATCCGTACTCTTTGAAAATCAATACAACGAGCACTTTAAAGCCAAATAAGTAACGAAGACTATATAGTTATATATTTAAAGGGAAAGCACGGATGCAACAAAAGCATAAATATCTTTGAAACTTATTATGGTTAATGTTTAGATAGAATTTTGACACCATACTCGTTGAACGAGCGAACTCTTTTCAGCCATCCCTTACCTCGATGCAATGCAATGATTTACGTAAAATTCGACGTTGAAAAAGAATGTTAGAAGCAAGCGAAGAGAGTTCGCGTCGTGCCGTTAATGCGATGCAAGTAGCGGCTTAGAGGCCGATTACGTATTACCTTTAGAGGCCGTGTGTTATGGAGTAGAGTAGAGCGCACCGTGTAGTGTTCCGAATCTATAGGCGTACAGTCGATCTAGCTAGGGGTAGCTAACATGTGTAGTAATTTGTTACAGACGACCACCATCCTCCCCCCACATTCACTCCGCCAGAACTGCCCAAGATGGTTCACGTGAGAGGTACAGTTACACCCTCAAGTCAACCCATGCTACAGTCTCTCAATTTGCTCTCTATTCTCTCTCTCTGTCTTTCTCGCTCTCTATCTCTAACTATAACTGCGTGTGTACCACTGTCTCTACTGACTTGCAACATGTACAGATGCCAAGGCAGCACTAATAAGAATTTTGGGAAAATTGACAGACGTCTTTTTAAAAACTGTCACTTTTTTACTACTAAATTTTTTATCAAGTTTTTTTTTTTTTTACTGATCATATGGCACTCGTACTATGTCCTGTTTTGTCAGAGCTTTGATCTGTCGCGAGGCAAAGTTCGCAGCGGTGCCAGTGCAACAAAGTTTGACGTTGAGGCAACGCTGGAAATTTGTTTCCGTTGATAAAATGAACATTTGCATACAAGCGAAAAACTTTCACAGTAATGCAACGCGGGATGTCGGATTGAATTTTTGAGGGTTGAAAATTTCTCCTTTGCTGAAAAGTAATAAATGTATACTTACAGAAACTGGAAATGAACTTTTTTTATCGTCAAAGGACGTGGTAAAGCAGGATTTTTCAACAAAAAAGTGCTAAGATATCTGAAATTTTGTTTAAACTGTGGCAACTTTCGGCTTGAATTCACACTTCATAATTTACTGCATACGCCTCAAAGAATTATTTGTACCATATTACTTACACTATGACACTATAACACTTAATTACTGTTTTTATATTAAAAGTATCGCTATAGCATCACTTTTTATTCGCTTTTAATAAATGTACTGTTTTCATCATTCATATTAGCTTCACAATAGTAGTTTTAGAATATAGCAAAAACCTTTCTTACGTTCTTAGAGATAAAAGCAAATGTAGTCCATCTATAACGCTTAACTTAGCATATGAGTAAATATTTTATGTAACTTAATTCGCAAGTATTGATAAAATTTTTTAATATGTACTAAAATCTTTCATTTCTAGAAATTAACATACGCCAATTTTCCCCGATACTGTCGCATGCTCCATTTTTACTTTAAAATAATCAAAACACACTATACACAAAACATGATGTAGATAAAAATAATATACGTATGTATAAATTAAATCTTTTATTGAATCTATACATGAAACGCGTAATTTCTAATAGAGAATTATTATATTTCTAACAAAGATTTTGATTCCATTTCATAAAAACGTTACCGTCAATGGGGAAGAAACAAAATTGATTTAATGTATATCTATTATCACCAATGAAAAATGACGATGAATTTCAAATCTTGTTTTGTTTTTCTCTTCTGTTCACAGTGAAGTTTTAAATTTGTAAAATAATAGATGTACTAAAAGCTATACAGACTCTGTACATAATTTTTCAATGGATTTTAAAATAATTTTATCACTATCTATGAACGAATAACCTGCCTTTTACGTTAACGAAAATGTCCGCGTATCAATAAAGATCGTAACAGAAAGCCCGAGGTATAGCGGGCAAACGATTTTTCCATTTGACGGTAACGATTCTCTCACCAACGCGTGGCAACGGTGGCCCCCGACTCTCCAAGGTAAAGTTCCTCCCGGCGAACGCGAGTTATAGCACACGTGGTACACGCGCACGTACGCGCAGTATACACACATATAAGGTCGACAAGAGGACTTATGCACGCGTATACACAACAGCAGACATGTACATTATGAAGCATTGCGCAGTACGGGGGGAGTTTCTCTTTTGCCACATGTAGAGTGTGTAATATGGTCAATGTCGAATACTCGATAAACTTTAATCTTTTTTCTGTACATTGTTTATTTTCTTGTCTTCCTTAGTAACCGGGTGCACGCCTGTGGACCTTTGCTAATTTGTCTGTTCACGTTTTAGGTGAAATCAGTCGCGATCGAGACGATCCGAACGGTAAGTTTATCATTATTTTTGACTATTAACTTTTTTCACGCGTAAAGTAAGTTCAAATCATTTCTAATTTGCGAGCGAAACGCTAGAATTAGCCTATTAATTATCTCACTTGTATTAATTATCGCGCGTGTAGAGTAGAACAAATTGTGTATTTATATATACGCTCACCAGAAAAATAGCAACAAAAAAAATCATTCTTCTATATCTCAAGGCATGCCCAATAATAACACGTGGGGTCCCTCCTCTTCTCTGTTTCAGCAATGCGCAACCACCGAAATTCCGTGGGAATGACGACGATGAACTCGACGAAGCAGGTCAACAAGGTGAAGCCGAACGTGAATAGGACCGCCAGCGATGGCTTGTCGAGCCCGAATCAGCCGTACACACAGAGGTACCCCTACGACGACACGCCACGGCGCCCGCGCGTGTAATGTATACCCTGGAAGACGCGATCTCTCCCTCCCTCTCCCTCTCTCCCTTTCTCTCTCTCTCTCTCTCTCTCTCTCTCTCTCTCTCTCTCTCTCTCTCTTTCTCTCTCTCTCTCTCTCTCTCTCTTTGTCTCGTTTTATCACGAATTCTAGGCTGGAGAGAAAGAGGGAGGGGGATTGCGAGAGATGGGGGCAAAACCGAGAGAGACGTGCATATATATACAGCACCTCGAGCGCATCAACAATAATGTGTCTTCCATACACCTACTGATCTAACGAAATATCTATTTCTATCTATTTCTCTCTCTCTCTCTCTCTCTCGCTCTCTCTCTTTCTCTCTCCCTGTCTCCCTCTCTCTATTTCTCGTCACATTCACTCACCAGTTTGTCAACGTTTTACAAATGAAAAACCTTCCTTCCATTGTATTTTTTTTGTATACGTCGCATTTATCACGCATGGGAGGCGATTCTGACTCGTCGGAATGGACGAAATTTTGGTGAGGTTTTAGCCCATGTTTTACGGTTTTTTCAGAGTTATTTGTTTCCATTACTATTGCGATCTTTCATATTTTTAATGTAGAACTTATAATATTGCAGCGATCATTTGTAAGTAAGCACAAGTAGATAAAGTCTTAAATGGGTAAGACACTTTTATAATTTCTTAGAATAACCAAATAATTTTTTAAATTAAAAATTACTTTTATTACTTTTGCTTCAAAAATATTAAATCATTTCGAAAATACTATGTTATTTCATCCAAACGGTGACGATAATGAAATTCAGACGGCAGGAGAAAATAACTTCGCTGAAGTGAATTCCCGAACGACGCGCGTTTCTGCACAATAAGAAAAATGCAAAATCTTCGCGAGCGATGCTTCGCCTATAATTTTAGCCGTTCCGCCGACGCGCCGCCTCCCTCCATCACGCATTTCTTGCATATATATTCACCCACGGCGCACAGTTCGTATCTCTTTCTCTGACACGCGGATTACTCTCCGTTTCATTTGTTTGTGCACATTTTTCGCGGCGCAATTAGAGATAATGAAAATCATACAAATGTACGCGTGCCGTTTACCTTCTTTTAGAATAGTGTTGTAGTTTTGCGGTTTTTTGTCGAAGTATAAGGAAAAAAAAGACGTTTCAGTATCATCGAATAACTCATCCGTCTCATTAGCTGTAGAGAGTACGGGTCATAAACGTCAGAACATGCACGCATATCATCACGAGAAAAAAAAAATAAACAAACTTTTAAAGACGTGGTCGTTTAAAAACAAAAATATACTGTCGAACTTTTACTATATATACTTATAAGAGTACACGAACTTGGTTTTACGTTCTCTCTTGTAATTTTGGTAATATTTAGAATTGTGATGCGTTGCAGATATATATATTCGATTCCTGATTGAGATTCTTGTTTTATTATTATTCTTACATCCTTGTTACAGAGTTGCATGAAATTTTCGAACTTAGATACTAATGTTTATATATATATATATATATATATATACATATATTCGCATCGGCAAACTTTCTCTCACTCTCATTCGTCGACGTTGATCATCAACTCACAGAAAGACTGTTCAGTTATATTAAATGTAATCGATAGAGACAAAATTGTTGATCATAGTTTCTTTACATTAAAAAAAATATTCAAAATACAAATGACGCCACGAGCAAGGGCTGGAACCAACGTGTACGCTCACCTTCTAATTTTCCAGATCGCAACAAGAGGAGTCCGCATACGCTGGCTACCATCTCGCCTACGAAGTGAAAAAACTCATGTACGCTTGTAACGCCGTTAATAACACAATTTTTTCCTTTTTTTAATGATCTCTCTCTCGCTCTCTCTCTCTCTCTCAATCTCTCTCTTTTGGTCTTGTATTCAAGTAACTGTTGACTAACTCTTATGTTTTTTCTGTTTTTTTTTTCGTTGTTGTGTGAAAGCTTGCATGCCCGCGTAGTTAGAGTTTCACGGGAGAGCCTGCCGTGTCACACATTGTGCCTCCTCGCTCCTTCCTTTTGCACTTTGCAAAATTGCGCGGGAGGGGAACATCGACGCGGAAGCGAAATGCTTAATTAGAGAATTGGTGTTTTATCCTTGCAGAGGGAAAATTAAAAATCTCATTCTCATTCATTTCTTGTAAAAAGACATATAAATAACTTAGAGTAGCAACTTTTTTAATATAAATAATATTTTTCTCCTAGTGGTAACGATTAACTATGGTAGTGTTTAAAATATTTATGCGATACTAAGATTTGAAGAAATGCTTTTATAGTGAATTAGTTTAGAGAAAATTTGTATGTAAATAAAAATTAAAATACTTAAAGGCTTGGTATAAGTAAATATACTAGCGATACGTGCTAAATATAGAGCAATCTACGCTTTTACTGTTCATTTCTGGAATGTTTATAGTAGCTTCTGATTTATAAGAATCCCTGATTGATTTTTAGATATTAGTATAGATGCTTTTGCTTTTAGTGTATTGCCTCTTAGAAAGTGTATTAAAATAAAAGTCGCATTAAGAAACAGAATGTTACTTCCGTTAGGCAAAAGTATCTGAAGTCTAATCTTCTTTATCAAAAAAAAAAAAGGAGAAATCGAATAACGTGAATATACGTGCACGAACAGAGCATTATACTAATTATTATTACGTGAAAACTTCATTAACACGTTCATGTTCGTAGCAATGATGAAGTATTTATCCACCTTGGAAATGAAAAGCAAACGCTTTTAAGCGAATGAATCTAAAAATAACACTTTACATTTTTTACTCATTACTTAAGAGATACGGTAGTCATTTTGTTTACGATAAAAATTATAATCTTCATTTTCAGTTTCCTCTATAATTTTTTATAAAAAGTTCAATTTAAATCTGGATGTTTGTCAGAAATTTACATTTAATATTGATACATTTTTCAGAAAAATACTTCAACATACTACTATTTAAAACTAATCATATAACCTTTTGTACCTTGAAATAATAATTTATACGAATTCTGTACCTGAATTGATAACTCTCACAACCGTTATAAATTATAGAAGCAAAAAATTCTTTAAAATATTTTTTAGAGTTCTTAAAATTTGATGTTAGGTACAAGTAAATAATAATTTAAATTAAAATTTCAAGTTTACAAAAGACGCTTACTAACCTTATTGCATATAGTTCATTACTTTTCATGGAGGTAGATGAAAAATACTGATTTTTAAAAAATATAGCGTTCATCCTAGCTCTCGCTATCACGATACTGTTGGTACACAATCATTCTTATATGAACGATTTGTTGGGGTGTGGATAAATTTATTCAAATTAAATATAATTATATGCAGGCATTATACGATAATGTGTAAACGCTTGCAGATTTGCATAATCACGTACAACTTTGCACACTACTTGCATAATTCAGATACATATAGTAGCGTATGCTACTATAGATTTGATAATATAATCTGAATTCCGGTATAGAATAGCAATATCTCTGTAAAAATACACGGGTTTATTTTCAAAAGTCAGATTTTCAATTATACCTTGCATCATATGAGCATCATGAATACTAACCATCAAAGAGTAATAGAACGACTTAGTTTTCGTGCAAATCTGTGTGAACGTGGTACGTCTATACGAACGCTTGCTACGAATCAATCGAGTCTTAACACGAAACTTTAGCAGAACTTCGCTCGCAACGAAAAAGGTTAACTGATAAATACAATTTGAATTGGCACCTAATACTAAAGTTTCATGCTAAGGCCCAATACTCTTACGTACAAATCTCCACACGTAAATCGTATACTAACTGGCGGCACCGTCGGTGCTATTGCTCTTCCCCTTCTCGTGTTTTCTCTCGGCGAAACCCATCACACACGGACAATGTAGGCCGACGAGTCGCGCGTCCGGCGGCTCGAACGTGAACAACAACGGCGGCCTGCAGATCGGCATAGCCGACGACCAGGCGAAGGACTTCGACTTCGAGAAGACGGAGATGAAGTACGACTCGACGGGCATGTTCCACTGGAGTCCGGCCCGGAATCTCGAAGACTGCATACTGGATCGCAATCAGGCGGCCATGACGGTACTCAACGGCCACGTCGTCGTCTGCCTGTTCGCTGATCCGGACTCGCCCCTCATCGGACTGAGAAACCTCGTGATGCCGCTGCGAGCTTCCAATTTCCATTACCACGAGCTTAAACACGTAGTGATAGTCGGGTCCGTGGACTACATTAGGCGCGAGTGGAAGATGCTCCAGAACCTGCCCAAGATCTCGGTCTTGAACGTGAGTATGACATTTCAAGTGTAAGACGGATAAATCGATGATCGTTCGTGTGGCACGTCGGAAAGCAAAAGAGAGGAAAATGCCTTATGCGACAGCTGGTACTCGTACAGTAGACGACCTTGTATCTGAGTCTTCCCAGTAATGTACTCTACCTTTGGTTCCTAATATAGAATAATACAGCTTTACGTCATCTAACAAATTTGTCGAATAATATGCTATAAACAATATATTCAAAAGGCATATTATGTAACAATACATGTTACTTTGTATTAAAAGGGCCAAAAAAATTAATTCTGGAAAATGACGAGCAGGGATTGATGTTCCAACAATCGACGATGACCTTAAAAATTAATAATAATAAATTGCCACAGGGTTCGCCGCTGAGCAGAGCAGATCTACGTGCCGTTAACGTGAATCTGTGCGACATGTGTTGCATCCTGTCGGCCAAAGTGCCTAGCAACGATGACCCCACCCTCGCCGACAAGGAAGCCATCCTCGCGTCCCTCAATATCAAGGCAATGACGTTCGACGACACGATCGGTGTTCTGAGCCAAGGTCAGTATTTTATGCAATGACTGCAAAGATTATTTCTTAAAGGCGATGTAAAACATACGTTCTTTGTTTTCCAGTTGGAAGTCCTATTGTTCTTCAAAGAAGAGGATCCGTCTATGGGGCAAATGTTCCGATGATAACAGGTACGCAATGTAGTGGAATTGTTTATTTGTCGTTCTCGAATCTCTGCAAAGAGTATTAATAAATGATCTTTTGATTTGTTTTGCAGAACTCGTCAACGACAGCAACGTTCAGTTTCTCGACCAAGACGACGACGACGATCCGGATACGGAGCTCTACCTCACACAACCATTTGCCTGCGGCACTGCCTTCGCTGTTAGCGTGCTGGACTCCCTAATGTCGACGGTAATTTTTTTGCATACGATTAAAAACTAACAAAAGGGTAATTATATGTATGAGTCACTAACGTTGTTTTATTCTTAATTCCAGACGTACTTCAACCAAAACGCACTGACTCTCATAAGATCCCTAATCACCGGAGGTGCAACGCCCGAACTCGAGTTAATCTTGGCTGAAGGTGCCGGATTAAGGGGTGGTTATAGGTAAATCGCATAATCACTGAAGCCTTCGCGCACTGGAAAACCTACAAAAAAATTGCCACGTTTGGAATGAAACTTCATTCGGTTGAGATTTGATTACGTTTCGGTTTCAATGACATTGTTGAATCGCTGGATATTTTCTCTTTATTGTTAATTGTACATAATTCCTTTGTTTTATTACATATAGTGATTGTGCTGATTAGATTCATTAACATTCTTTAATTCAACGCTAAAATTTATCGATTTACAAATATGTAGCGTTTTTATAGAGTGAAACAATAACAAACAACTTTCGCGTAAATCAATTCCGATCATGAACAGCTTGCAGCTGAAAAGTAGTCATATACTAATATTATTATTGTTTTTTTTTCAGTACCGCGGACAGTTTAGCGAATCGAGATAGGTGCAGGGTGGGTCAGATCTCGCTCTACGACGGGCCTCTGGCTCAGTATGGCGAGGGAGGCAAGTACGGCGACCTCTTTGTCGCAGCATTAAAATCTTACGGAATGCTGTGCATTGGTCTGTACAGGTACAGGTACCGGTCATTCTTTCCTTCGATGGTATTTATTGGATTACCCCACTGTTTACGAACAAAATATTATCAATGGGCCTTTGGCCTCCTATTATTATTATTATTATTATTACCTTTATTATTATGAATTTTTTTATTATGACTATTGTGGTTACCATTTACTGTGATTATTATTATTATTATTATTATTATTATTATTATTATTATTATTATTATTATTATTATTATTATTGTGACCATTTTTATTGTGATTATTATTATTACTCATAATTTTATACTGCCACTTTTGAACCGTTCCTTTTACATCGCAAGTCTATAATTGCTCTTTGACTTTTATGATTTTTTGCCGCACATCTTTTGCATTTTGCGTTTTTGCATCACGACACGAGTGAAAAAAAATGAAAGAATTTTTTTTGACAAAAAAAAAATGAGTGCGATGAAACGATTTGTGAATCACGCGCAGTAAGTTTCTTCATCCAAAAAATATCATTTTTGAACTTTTTTGTCTTTGTCTCTGTCTGTCTACTGTCTACTGTCTTAACTGTCCTCTGTCTTTTGTCACCATGTTTAATTAGCGTTTAGTTCGCTATCGCATAGTATTTAGTTTAGCTACATATTTCTTTAGTTTTTGCTTTGGCTCTTTTTTATATTAAACAAACCAGAACAAATATTTATTTGTGTTTATGTGTCGATGCTGGGGTATGTTAAATAATTGTCAATCTAATATGATGCCCACTGATTTTTTTAGATTTCGCGATACGAGTTCGTCGTGTGACGCGTCGTCGAAACGATACGTCATCACGAATCCTCCGGACGATTTTGCACTGCTGCCAACTGATCAGGTAAGCGTCTATTATTGTTTCCGTACTATTTCTGATATCGTAGTCTTCATATGCGAATATTTCTTACGTAAATCATGGTTATATTCTTCGTACTAACATTATAGTACAGTACGATACGAGTGTGGAAGGTGATTATTTACCCCATGAGACGTTTTTCGCACGAGCGAAGCGAGTGAGAAAAGTCGATAATGCGGTAAAAATCACCTTACGCACCAGTGTCCTACAGTATTTTATACCACGAAAGCCGAATAATCATATTAAAGTTATGATTTTGAGATTAGAGTGGTATAATAAAATATTTCAAAATTATATTATACCGAGGAAATTTTTATTATTTTGCTTCAAAGTTTACATTTTAACGTCGCAATTACATTACTACAATCTTTTAATTAAGGTGGCTCATCAGTAAATGAAAACACTAGATATCTGAACAAAACTTCTAGAGGTTGTTGTTTGTTACTAATTTAAAACAAACCTCCCGAAGTTTCAGATCCAGTTGCCAAGCAAATTTTTGCAAACGAGCTATTTGAATATATTCACTTTTTAGCATGGCTCTTATGAGAGACCACTGAATGTTGCATTGGAAATAATACGATATCTTTAAAAAACTGGATACCTCGTTCAAAAAGTTGACACTCTAAGAAGAAATTATAGGTAGTTGGGGTTTTCCAGTGATTTTTAAGAAATATTCAATCGCGAAAATGGTTGTACATAGAGGTTAATTTGTTTACACGATCAGTGGGCACTGCTATACGTGGCCTACGTGCTCTGGCAACTTCGATACATGCAGATGGGTTACAATATTAATCAATTGATATTTTATGTATAGTATTTTATTGTACATTACTGATGAAATATCTTTAGGAATGTCTTAAATTTGACAATTTTTATTTAGATTTATCTACGTCATTATTTTGACTAGGGATGTCACTGATGAGCCACCTACAAATCTCTAATGTTTATCTTTTAAAAAATGTTCTTATAAAGAGTTATGAACGATAAATTATGATTGATTTTCTTTTGCCAACTCTTTACTTACACACACTTTCTTCCGTAGGTTTTTGTCCTGATGCAGTTCGACCCGGGCCTCGAGTACAGACCAAGCCGCGGTGCACGGGGCAAGGATGACGCCTCCTGACTGTTGCTGTGTAGCGCCCTCACCGACGGACCGTACTCCTACATCTAAGCGCCTCACCTCCACGGGCAAGAACGCTGAACTAATGTAGGACGTGCAAATTGTGCGTGACATCGTGCCAGCGCAGCGACGCCGCAAGTGCGCGCTCGCGCGCGAAGAGACAATTTCTGTACGAAACAGCTGCATGCACGTGCGCCTGCCGCGCATCTGTCATCCCCCGCGTCTCTCGCCGTCCCCCCATCGAATCTCCACCTCGTCGCGACACATACACATGAGAACGAACGTTGATAACGAAAAAATAAAATATAAAAAATGTGTGAACGAAAGGAGGCACCGAGCAAAGAAGAAGACGACGACGAAGAAGATGCCGGCAGCACTCTCATCACGTACACCAACCAGACACGGCCTTTCTCTCAGCGTCCCCCCACCCGCGCCTAAACGAGGCCTAGGAGACAGAAGGACGAAGGAGTGGATTGGTCCCTCATCTCGTGCCGCTCAACACTGCTGCGTACTACCTAGCATGTTTTTGTTCGACGAGGACGACGACTGCTCCGTGCGCAGCTCGATTGCGTATATAATACGTGCATACGTAGACTCACGCACAGATACATACACACACACATACATACATACACACACGCATACACAACAAGCGGACGATATCAGCGTGAATATCGCTCTCGTCGTTTAGCTAGCCCCCCTCTCTCCTATGTGAATAGTAGTACGAGTTGTTCGACGACTCATCGCACACGCGCGCACGCAAAGGTATACGATATATATGCGACACTTTCTGTAACCCCTCGCCGACCTCCCTGTGGTTTATTCGTACGTACGACGATTTTTCGTTTCAGTCGTTGCTGTTAGCAGCCCCTTGCGTAGAAGAGCGAGAGAAGATTGGAAGCGTAATAATTTATACATTGAACCGAGAAGACGCATACTACTCTAACACGTATACATACACTTACGAAAAGGGAGGAAAAATGACGAAGAGAGTACACACACATGCACGAGAAGGGAGAGAGAGATAGCGGCTATAGCAATACGTTGGAGTGCACGAGGGAGGACGAAGGATGCTGGTGTGCGCAGGTGCCGGCGAGAGCACGCCGAGCTAGACGCGCGGCACGATTGATCACGGTCCGAGGGCTGCTACACATAACCAAAATTCACACAACGCAACATGGACTATTCGCCTCCATAGTTGTCGCGAAGTTACAAAGTAAGAAAAGAGATATGAATAAAGGGCGGAGCGCACGCGTTTGTGCCTCGGAAAACTTTGGACGCACGGTACGAGAGAACACGGTAAAAGTATCGTTGCGATTCATGCGAGCATACGATGCACGTACTCGCGAGGGCGTTGCAATCCTGCATTCGACATTTTTGTGGATACCAAGAATTTTTGTATTTATACGAGTAACGTTAGTTGGTAAAGTAAACGAGATTGTAGAACACGAGAATAACCGTAAGAATTAGCGAAAGAGAGCGAGAGAGAGAGAGTCGATAACTGTATAAACGGCAAGGACGCGCAAAATGTATACACCATTTTTGAATCTTACACGTAACATAACGTTTTACACAGATTATAAGCTACGATGTAATGATTTCAAGACTAAATTTTAAAATCTTTATCATAGGAATTAATAACGTTTACATTCAAGAATCACGAGAAATGGAGACGTGGCTGCGGTAGAAGGGGGAGAGTATGGTATAGCTTGTCGTTTTGCTCGATAGGCCTTCTTTCGGTAGCCGTCGCGTCGAACGAACGTCAAAACGACAAGTCGACGCCTACTAACCATAAAATACTATCTCAGTGGGCAAGTCAATATGATTCTATTTCAAAAATGCATTCAATAAAATGCTAACTCAAATTTCCGTTCTATATAATTCTAAATTGACGCAACGCTCAATAGAATTTTATGTCGAGTTAGAATTATATTGAACTGAAATTTGAGTTAGCATTTTATTGAACGCGTTTTTGAAATAGAATTTATATTGACTTCTCTTCTGAGATAGCATCTTATGGTTAGGAGGCGTCGAAGTCATTCGAAATAACGAGAAATGCGATTTCAAGTCGCTTCGCGCAAGTATCGGTCGTATACTACTAAAATTTAACATTCACTTTAATCATTTAATACATTTTTTATATGGCGCTGGTGCGTCGAAGTGTGTGAACACGCAACGATACTCCGTCTACGCGAAATCGAAGTGGAACGACACGTTAATACGCGATCATAATGTATTGAAATCCGACGTCGAAGACGTTTCCGAGGCATGAATCGCCGACACGTTATATAAATATAAATAATATAAATATTATATATAAGCGCATCTTTAGATAAGGCAAAAATAAAAAAAATGTACACGAAGCACGCGTACTACGACGTAACGCCAAAACGGCCGACTAAAGCGAGCAGAGCTAAAAATTACGATATAACCATAAAGAATAATAAAAAAAAAGTCACACTGAATATAAAAAGAAGGGGGTGAGAAACGCCCTCGGTACCGCGCGAACGTCTCGCCGCTGCACCGAGTGATGCAAGTGCAGAGAGGCAAAAAATTCGAACGCCGCACTTTTCGTGTTATATTTCGTTCGTTGTAACCTGCACGGAAACTATAACGTAGTGCCGTGGAATTGACATTCGCAAAACGCGACGAACGACGCACGACGATGGCATTTCTCGCTAAAACCCTAATAAAAAAACAACCCAGAGGAAAAATGAAATAAAATAAAAGCCAACGTATAAAACGATAAAGAAGAAGTGCGAGCGTTGCGAGGAATGCGTTGGACGCCTCGCGCTCGCTTGCTACGAATCTCGTATGAGAACGACAAAGATTTTTTTTTTCGAAACAAACACGGCGAAGAATAATATAATATATACGTAAAGCGCGCAACAAATGAGAGTACAGAATCGCAAGACTTTCGAGAAGATTAAAAAAAACTGAATAAAAAGTAAAAAAATAATAAACGGGAACGTGCGTGAGAGCGACTGTAGTTCATCCCCGATGATACGAGCTACGACAACGCGTGTTGTGTCGATGCTGCGTCCCGCAGGATACGCGACATTGTACGATCGTGTGCAGAACTGCAAAGCGAAAAAAACTAGCAGACGTTACAGAAAAAAAAAAAAAAAACAAGATAAAAAATAAGGAAAAATCTTTACCTCGTGTGTCTTGTCTAGGACTAAATAAAGACTCTCAATCAAGCACTTTGTACAGGTTCTATATACATATTATACATACAGATGATTATTATAAATAAGAGGAAAAAATGAAAAATGTAACGATTAAGACAAGGACACCCTTTTCCACACGATTTTGCGTATAAAAGAAAAAAATCGGTTGTATATCGGTATATATGCGGCATAGGTATATATGCACACACATCGTATATATATATATACACACACACATATATATGTGTGTGTGTATGTATGTATACATAGACACTCTCTCTTTTATATATTTTTGTGAAACTCACGTGTGTATATATATATACGGACGTTCATTATAATATGCGACGATACATTATGCGTATATCTTTAAATATTAAGTCATGTATGAGGAAGACACGAAGTGAAGTGTAGCCAAATAATAAAAAAATGAACAAAAATTTTAACAAAAAAAATTATAAATTAAAACACGAGAGCAGGTCTATTTGTAAAAACGAGCGGCGCGTTTTTCGCGAAACGAAGGTAGTCTCCTTTCTTTATGTTAGAAGCATTCATAATCTGCACTGTAAAGGTCTTTTTCTTTTAAAAAATAATTCGTTGGAAATGAATTTTAAATTCTCAACTTTAAATCGTCATTGCTACTTTCGTAAAATTATACAATAGACATCATGCGTTAGTTTCGTGTTCATGAAAGGCGCCTTCCTTCGTTTTCGTGCGCGACAACTGCAGCGACGAAGCGACAGACGTGCATACACGAAGTAATCACGTGTAATGTAATGACAAGTGGTAAGAGTGCGGTAAAGCCTAGACAAATTGTCCCTTCAACGGGGGGAAAAGATCATTGAGAAATTATTTCTAATGTTTTAAGAGTAAAGTATAACGAAGCTATTAAGAACATAGTTGTTCGTTACGACGTTAATTTTAAATAAGTATACAAAGTGTATGTAAAAGTAATAATCTTGCTGTTGAATAACTGTAACATTTTATCACATGTATGTGCATGTTAGATTTGTTGAAGAGACCGATAACATTTATTTGTTATTGTTTCAGCGGAAATATTGATTGAGAAGAGAGGAAAAAAATTCTATAGTGATTAAAAAAATATAAAATTGATGTATATAGATATAAAATCATTAGTCAATAACGAATTGTTCATGTTGAGTTCGCCGTTGAATTGAAAGACGATATTAAAGTAAAAACGTTACAAATGCAATGAGTACTATACGCTCAAATCTATATTACGAGAAAGCACATGAGATTTACTCAACGATCTTTTTTCCCCTCTTTAAGGCAAACCAATCATTAATTCAATACGGGCGTAAGAATACGAAACAGCATAATTGTAGAGAGAAACAGGCATAGCGCAAAAAGTCGATCGGAAAGCTCAAAAAAAAAGAAAAAAACACATAATAAACGAGACGACGGAAAGTGAAAACACTAGCTGTGGTAGAGGCTGCTGTGTTCGTTACATGCATTAAAAAAAACTTAATAAAAGCAAAAAGGTGTATTAAAACGAAAAAATACCGCTGCTGCTGCTGTTGCTGCTGTTGCAATATCCACGTGCACTGTTCACTGCCACCGCAGTTCGTGTTATTTAACGTATATACAAATTATACAAATACATACACACGAATACACTCGTAATCACGAACAATCATATATACACTTTCACGTACAGAGATAAAAAGATACAGACAATATACGGAGACACAAATACACACTTAGGCGTACACATGGCTACGGTATCGCGGCGAGGAGGTCTGGTGCGCAGCGGAAGCAAAAAACGATAATCATCCCCTCCTCCCCTATCATCCCTCCGCAACCGGTTGGTCGAGTTTCACAGTATGAAATATGTATCAACTTCGATCTAGCTCTCGTTCTATATATCCCTCTCTTCGCGTACGGTCTGTCTTTCTGTAGATTTGGACGCGACGGTCGGTCCAAGGTAATTTTCTCCCGGTTACCGATATCGGTTTTTTCTAGACCTGTTTCGACTTTTTTCCGAAATAAACTTTACGATATGCTAATTTTGATATCGAGACACAAATGATTTCGTACTGTTTTTCGACGATCGTTGCTATAAATTTTTGGATTGACCGCGTGTAGCAAATAAGAGAACTCTTACCCCATCATTTTTTGCGTGTTCCTTCACGTGAAATCTGTAAATTTACCTAGACGTACAGTGAAATACTTTGAGTAGCTCAAAGCATTCGACGACCGACGGCATTTTCTTTCTGGACGAGAAATTTTCGAAATATTTTCTCGCTACAAATGTTTTAGATATTGAATTCTCCTAAATTTTACCAAACTTACGCAGACAATTTTATTCTCTGTAATATTATCGTCCTTTTACCAATCTATCTGAGCGACACAGTGTTTCGAAACCTTCTCAAGTGTGAAAAGGCAATGTCGCGGTTAGAATGCCTAGAAATGAGAAAAAGAAATAATATAAATTCATTCGCCGAGCAGCCATCGGGGAACTAAAGACTGCTGATTAAAAATATGTACGTAAAAAGTTTAAACAAAAACAAAAAAAAAATATGGTAAATAACTAAATAAGAAGTTCTTTTTTGCAAAATCGATCGTAACTCGTAGAACAGAGAAAAAAATACCCGCGTGAACTGTGCCGAGCCCTCGAAGCCGGCAAAATAATCCTTAGACGTATACTGTATACGTATTATATAACAAAAAAAAGAATAATGCGGCGCGCATATCGTCAACAGAAAAACCAAAAAGTATATATATAAAGATTCGTCTCTCGATTTGTCCCTTTACTGCTCTCTCCTCATCCAAGGCTGTATAAATAAATAAAAAAAAAAGAACAAAACGATAAAAACGCTCCGAAAAATCCCGACCTCGCTCGCCCCGGTGGACTAAGAGAAAAAAAAGAAGACAAGAAAAATTCGTGCATTAGATTCGTGCAAGTCGTTCATTAAATCGTGAAAGCCTTGTGTAGTTTATTAGGAATGATCGTGTTTGCGCCTCGTTGGTCGCTCCGGCGATTTCTATAGCCGACTCCTTTATATTTTGATAATGTCGGTCGGGCATTGAATTATCATTTCGGTATTATTATGTTTTTTTGTTTATAAGTTTGTTACTCGCAAGTGTGCAAAGTTTTCTTTGGAGTGAAGTGTGTGTACTGCGTAAGAAACATAAAAAAATATATAAAATCTTAAAAAGATAGGTTTTGCGAATGTACTTAATAGTAGCGTTACATTTTGTTTATTTATTAGAGTTAGTTAATATACTTATTTTCTTTGTTGAGTATTTAGAAACAGCTGAATTTCAGTCTTGATTTTTTCACAGTTAAGCGTGAATAAATATTAAAATCATAAATATAATTTATTGTTACTCCAAACCCATGAAAATCATAAGTCTTCATATACAATTCTATTTTTTGCATTTTTAGTATTTTCTTATAAATTCAATTTAGAACTAAATTTTTTTACTTACAAATATCTTATAAATTTTCTTCTATATTATCCAAATCTATGCTAGTGCACTATATCTTAAGAAAAAGTTTATATAGTTCTTGCATTCCTTGATATAATTTTTTAGAAATCAAAACATTTTTATGTCTGTAATAAAAACTTACCTAAAATTGCAGATATCTAAGTACCTTTTTAGACAAATGTTTCCACTTTATGCATAGATGCATTCTGCGTGATTACTGCACAGCTATCTATGAAAATAGTTCGCTTAAATCTTTTTTTTAACGATTATCTTTCCGCAGCTAGGAATAATGCTTCGCTTCTTATTCACGAAAAACAAAACTCGCACACGCGACGAGAAAATTAAAATTTGATTCATTTTTTAACCAAAGAAAAACACCGATTGGCAAGGTAGAGATGAATGGAGCTCGAATTAGGCATCGCCAGAGCCGCGGGGCGCGGGTTACTCGCGCACTCTCTTTAAATAATTAAATCATGCACCAAATTCAATCGATTCATTCATCCTTATTCCATTAAGAAAACAGTCCTCGTGCACACTACGTCGGTATATTCTCTACCGTGGTGCGCATTTTGCATGTATGTGGATCGTATGTAATATTTAACAAGTAAGGCGAACGAAGCGTAAAAGAAAAAGTGTCGAGAAACGCGAAAAAAGCGAAACAAAGTCATTGTGTATTGTGTTGGATTAGGGTATTCGATTGTAATTGCAACGCGCCGTTAAATGAAAAAAATTAACGCGAAAAAAAGAGAAATAACGCACCATTAATGTAACCAAAAGATAAAATTTGTGTCGTTGAATCGAAGGCTACGTTAACAGTGTTTGTGAGCCGGATCATGATTCGAATATGTTTGTGAATTGTATAGTGGGTCAAATTAAAATGGCAATTGAGATGCAAATATAAAACGCAAAAGTCTTAAGGGTGGAACATAAATGAATGAACTTGAATTAAAAATTAATGAGCGAAAAAATGTGAAGAATTATAAAAAAAAATATGAAAAAAAAGGCGCGCAGAGCGTACGCCACCTTTAATGCCTCATTGAACCTCATCATAATGCTTTTTTATCTGTACATTTACAATTTGTGTACCAATGAGGAACGTTGTTTAATCATGTTGTTGATGTTATTGTTAAAGAATGAGATTCAATATTGTACATAACTATATTCATTATAATTGATGATATAAATAATTATATACATAAAGAGAAAAAAAAAGTGAAAACAAAAATGAGAATACGAATAATGTCATCATTCCCATTGATTCCATGTTTTCACACACACTTGCATACACACACACGCACGCGCGCGCGCACGCACACACACTAGACAGACTTCCGTATAAGCACGTACACTAGTAGGCGTGTTGAAGACTTTTTTTTATACGTGAATGTGAGATAATAGGAAGAGGAAGGAGGAACACGTATGTATACATAGCAGCGTGGCTCTACCTTCGAGAGAGGACGTCATATACACATACGGACGCATCACACAGACACCGAGAGATACTCTCCCCCCTCCGGTACCCTGTGACAATGTCTAATGTGATCCCTATTGTGTAATTGAATCTACATTAAAGTGATAAGTACGAGTTTTACGTAAAAAAAAAACGGTGTCAATTGAAGTTTATCAGCCTTTTTTCTGTTTTACGCCGCACCGAACACCATTTGCTTGTAGATTATTTTTGTCTCTAATTTGTAGAAGGAAGTGTTTGTTGGTGATTTAACTGATTAGGAACTTGGAAAAATTTTCACCGATATCGTTATACTTTATTTTAATCGATGATGCCAGTAATGTACATAATACATAGTTATCTCTAGTCAAGAAGATCACAGACTTTTAATTTGGTTATGCAACAACCTAGTTTTTCACATTTACTACAAATACAAATACTATAATTTTAATAATAATTTTTATTAAGTTTCATAGTAATTTTTTTTTTGTACTTTGATAACACTTAATTTATTCCATGTCATTATTTTTTTTATTCTATTCACTTAACAGCGACGTCAAAGACTAAAGAAATTATAAAATAGGCATCATATAAAAATACGTCTTTAAAAATACTGAAATGAATGTTTTGACAAAGTTATACTATAACACGAATTAACAAATAATTGAAAATGGGAAGCTGATACTGACAAACAATACAAAAGTGTAACTTTTAAAATCGAAACGTTATTTTAGATTTTTAATAATTGAAGTAAAAGAAATGCAAGTAGCTTACGAAAACGTAGAGAAACCATTACGCACTAATACTTTGCAAAATTCTAAACATTCACTCCAAAGAAAGTATTTCACTCATCGTCAGATTCTTAAAATGAATGCAAAATCGTGAGCCTTTAAAATTTCAAAACAGATCGATAAATAATTTATACAAAGATTTAAACAATCTTATCTGGAATTTAACATTTTTACCCCGAGACCCGTCGACTAAGCCAAAACCCTATCGTACAGTTCAAGCAGAGAATCCGTCATCCTTTCCCTGTACGCGTGCACCTCCTTGTACTGGCCACAGATCAGTGGCGTCCTGTCGACGTAGAGCACCTCCTCAAGCTTCTGTGGCTCGTCGACGAAGTATTTGCTTACCGCCGCCTCGTCCAGCAGCATTATCGGCGTATTCAGCACGCCGTGCACCATGCACATCTCGCGCAGATCGTTCACGGAGTCGGCCAGCTCTGACCAAGGAAACACGAGGTCCGGATTGAGGCCTGACTCGGCTATGGAGGCGGACACGCTCTCGTGGTAGACGCGCAGAAGTTGATTGAAGTACTGAGAACGCAGTTGGCGGGTCGTCGAGAATTGGAGGAAGCAGAGGATGTCGTGCGCCGGTGGGTTGTATCTGTTGGGATTGTTTATTTTGAATCGTGCGGTTAGTTTTGACTCGTTTCATTTATATTTTCGTTAATTTAACTTTCAATCCAATGCAAGTAGAAAAAAAAATGATAGTTATAAGCTTTCGTAAAACGATGATGCTATCGAAATTTCTTCGAGTAGTCCCTAAATTTGAATCAGTGCCTATGCACTGATACTAAATCGATGGCTAACTTATAACACGATCAGTAAATATTCACCAATTACCAGTGGATTTTCACCGATGATAATTTATATATATCAGATAGATTTAAATTTAGAGATTATATTTACCTGGCAAGTTGAAAATCAATAAGGCAGCAAGCGATCGGTTTGTCATCTGTATCGTACTTAAACAGCACATTATTCGCCCACAGATCGCCATGACAAAGTACATTTCTATGCTTTTTCGAAGGAAGCAATTTATTCTTGTGGTCTGACGACAAACTAGCTATTTTTTCCTTAAATCTCGTCTTTTGCTCATCGTCTAAATCGTTCATTAAATCGACCATCGAAATTACACCTTTAACAGCTGCTTTAAACATCGGGACTGCTCGTTTCTATAACAAACAATTTTTAATTTAAAATTAATAAGAACTACCTGGCTGAGTCAATATAAGAAATAATGCATAACTATTGAGAAAATAAATACCTTGAAAAAGTTCAAATTTTTTAAATAAAAGATTTATTCATTAAAAAAATTTGTTTCATTGTGGAGTCGAAATATTGAAAATTCAAAGAATTTTTTAAACAAACGGATTTTCTTGAATAGTGAATTATTTTTTTCTAAAATACTACATAGGGGAGAGTTGCCCAATTACGTACGTATCATATATGTTATATACCTGCTGAAGCTGTTGTAAATTTCAAGTAATAAATATATAAAGCCATATGTCCAAGAAAAAACGATTCAAAAAGAATGCTATAAAATATTTAACCTCGTAAATATCATGGAAATGTATATGGATAAATCTTCCTGTTTAAAAACTATATCAAATGGAGATACAAAGAACCTTCTGAAAAAATTTCAAAGCGATGTCATGCCATTTATCCGTGATCAAAGAAAATTGCTTCTATTGAAGCAATCAAAAGAAAGACTTAAAAATTGAACACATTGTAAATCTTTATATGTTATAGAAAGAAAAATTTTCTCTAAGGTACCTTGCTTTATTTTCAAGACATAATCTTTAAGTGAGGCATGAATGACTATAGCTATTGGTACGGACAGCAAGTTTTTTTAAGTTGTAAGTAGATAATTTTATTCTGTTGTGGAAGCTTAATAAGCTGCCAATATTATCTTTAAAGTACAACAAATTAAAAAGAAAAAGTTTTGTAATTGAAAATCTTTAAATCAAAAGTAAATCAACGATACCGAAAAAGATATTTTTTCGAATTGAGAAAAACAGAAAAAAATTATCCCCAGCTGACCATAGTAGATCATGTGATATCAATATATAGATACACACATGCGCGTCTATTCATACATTCTTTAAAAATGGTTTATTTGGATTCTAAAGGTAAAAAAAAATGTTTTTAACGTGTTATTCCTAACAAATTTCTTTTTCATTATGACAAGCATTTTCTAGGAGTAAGCGAAAATAAAAGAAAAGGTTTTTATTAATATTTTTGTTTATAAAAAAATGTACACTCAATGATTTATATATTTAATATTGATATTTCAAGTAGAAGTGGTTTTATATTGTTGTAAGATTTTGTTATAAAATGACAAACTCTCTCTCTCTCTCTCTCTCTCTCTCTCTCTCTCTCTCTCTCTCTCTCTCTCTCTCTCTCTCTCTCTCTCTCTCTCTCTCTCTCTCTCTGCACTGAAAGATCTCGGCGCACTTACCCCGTTGAGCGGCCAGAGCGTCTCATGCATGCAGTGGGAGAACTCGTCATGCAGGCTCCTCTTCTCCAACTCCTCGAATATGATGGACTTGGCGTGAAACTTGCCTATCGTCCTCATCATCACGGCGCAGTGCTCGTAGTCGAATGGCACGCTCTTGTCCGCCATCTTGAAGCCGCTGTGCTCCATGTCCTCCAGGACGATGACCGTGTCTTCTAGGCCTAAAAAACACTCGGGTATGCAGCGTTTGTCGAGGCCGGCCAGCACCTCGGGGAAGACGGTGGTGTAGAGGGCCACCTCCTTGCGGAAACTGCCCATCTCCTGGTTGAACTCGTGCTGGGGGCTACTCTCACAGGGCGGTAGTTTGGTAAAGAAGTCGATGCGACGCGTGTCCTGGTCCGCGGCCACTGTGGCTTGGAGCTTGAAGTACTGGCCCATGAAGCCGTTTACGGCGGAAAGAGGTACGACCTCGTAGCTGACGAGGTTGTAATGCTCCATGGACTCCTGGTGAAGCTTTTTGCGAATTATCTTGAAGCACTCTTCATCCTTGAGTATCTGCTGCGTTTGCGGGTCTCGCATTTTGCTGCTTTAATGATTGAGAGGTTGTAGGGGAGTGGGGCAATAATTTTTGGTGCGATGGTATTAGATGCTATCTCCTAATCTGAAAGGATTCAAATGTGTTCTATTGATGTATTTCGATCAATCATTAAAAGGATAATGGATGGAACTAATACTTTGAGCTCGTTTTAAACGCTACTTTTAGATGTCCATCATTGTCAAAAGAAAATACAACAAAATGATTCTTGGACTGAATTTTTGTTTTTAATGATGTATGTATTGATATGTATCAAAATTTATTAGTGCTAAATTGAAAAAACTTTTTCTTAAAATAATTTTTTATGCGATTTCAATTTTCATTTTACACTGTTAAAGTCCTTTAAGAATTTACAATCAATATACAAGCTGTATTTATGTGATATTTTTAAAACAATGACCGAATAAACTTGAATTTCCAAATGTTTTCCATAGCGGCCTCCAATTCTTCATAGAAATTATTCTTGACTTACCTTATGCTAGTCCGTGACTCCTTGTACCATACCCACGTAAAATATGTCCAGGATTGGATAACCGTTCGGAAGAGTGTCGAACTGCGTACTACTTTGGTCTCGGAGCGATTTATAACGACAACCAAGACGTAATGGAGCTTGGATTCAAGTTCAAGACTCTCTTATATAGGTACAGCGTGCGCACGTGGCGTGACAGCGCCTGTCATCACGTGCGAGCACAAATTCGCGCCGCGCGCTAACGATTATTGTTCGCTGGATTGATGCTAATATTAGATTAAACGTGCGCGTATTCTGCGTCGGCTTACCAACATTTGAATCTAGAAAGAAAAATGATTTCACGATCTTTTTTATGTACAAATAAGTTTGGTAATGTTTACTTGTGTCAAATAGTACTTAAAATGTGTTAGCTTGAAAGGTAATATCTATGTCTATGTGATGTACTAACTTTTTAGTTTAGGTAAGCAAGCTTAAATAGTATTAGAATACAATTAGATAGTCCAGTGATAATTACGAAGTAAAATTTCAAGCAAACCAAAAAGCACTTTACGAAATTTAAATAAAATCGTTTTAGTTGAATAAGATATAGCCGAGGTAAAATATTATAATATTTAATTAAATATAAGAAACATATCTTCTTGAAAACAAAATTTTGCTAGAATTTCATAGTAAATGAATTTTGTGTATTTAAATTTGTTCAATTGCATAAAACTTGCAAAACTCGATTGTGCCCATGTATTCTTAACTACTCTTTTTATTTAGAGTAATTGAATGACATGCTATATGATGCAATAATTGTCACGCATCTTTTGCCACTATTAATATCGAATTTCATATCAAGATATAATATATCGTTATAAGAATATGACGATTATAGTAAAATTTACGACGAAAAATATTCTAATTTAAAATGATTAATTTAATTAATCTCACAGCTATAGAATCAAGCCAATAAATGTATTTATTGAATAAATTCACATAAGCTATTCATACGTGTGAATAGTGAGTGATAAGTGAATCAAAAATCACAATACACTGAGAAAATATATTCAGTAAAAATTACAAAAAGCTTTGTAGAAATTACCATACTGCCTCGTAAAGCCGTAAGAAACTGTAAAAATCCATACTTTACAGGAAATTTTACAATAAAGAATTGTAAACTTTCTTGTATTATCTAGTGAAATTTCCTTGTAAAGTATGGTAACTTAGGTTTCTTCAGTCTGTGATAACTTTACCAAATAGTACCGTAATTTTTGTAAGCCTTTTGTAATTTTTACTCATCTATTTCTCAGAATAGTAATTATAAACAATAGATTCTGTTAACAATGTCAAGAATCTTCACTAATTGTATTCAATATTTAAATTGAAATGCGTGGTATAGTAATGAAAAAGTCCCTCTGAACTTGAACCCGGAGATGAAGAATGAAAATTTTCTATTTAAAGCATTCAATGCCAGAAAATTCAACTCCTTTAAGATTAATCGAGTTGGCGACGCGCACTTAGAACAGTCGTTTAAGCAAGAAAAATCAATCTAAATACTCGAAAATTTTCATAAATGAATCTTCATTACCGCTGTACCAATATACTCTACAAATAATAACTAACCTAATGAAAAACAATTTTCTTCCTAAACGACTAAATCATTTTCGAAAAATTTATATTTATGCAGGTCGCAAACTGCAAGGACAATCAACTTTATCGAGCCATTTTCTAAAACTTCCCATAATGCTGAAATTACAGTTTCAAGCATTAACAGCGAATGAAAGGTTAATCTCGCGTAAAAGTAGGTATTACTGTAACACTACTAATAATCGCTCTCGTTCGACGTATTACAAGCAATTAAATTATCATTCCTGGCGCGATCAACAAGTGGAAGAAGAAGGGTCCGACGTCTTGGCCGGATATACGTTCTGGCTTCGCGAGTGTGCGCTTGCGCGCGGTTCGTTACGTCTCACTTCCACATGTGGAGTTTCATCCTTTGGCGCGAGAGTAACTTGTTGGTTTTTGGCGGGTAGCCAGCGCAATCAAACCTCTTCGAAAATACTTGGTTCTCCAGACGGAAGTTTTTCCGAGTCATTTGCGAAACTATCAATTTTGATTGATATTTAGAAAGAAAAGTATTTTTTTTTCTTCAAATACTCACAACTCAGAATTGTTAAATGTTTTAATTAAACATTTATTATTAATTAAACATTTTATTATTATTATAACTATTATTATTATTATTATTATTATTATTATTATTATTATTATTATTATTATTATTATTATATTGTTTTTAAGTAAACATTTCATGCAGTTAAACTTATTTACTTGGTTGCTGTCGTAATAATTGTAATTATTATTACGACAATTATTTCATTGTTTTTCTCTTCTGGCGCGATAAAGTTTGTTCAATATTAAAGTTGAACTCTTTGTAATGATAATCGAAAGTGTTTTCCGTTGGGTGACAGATACTTTTTCTCGCGTATATCTTACGAGATATAATGCGAAACTAATTATTCTATAAATATGTGACACTTAACTATTGTCGGAGATGGACTTTGCTAGCAATTAAAACCGTCTGATGATGATAATTTCTAAAACCGAAAACTTATTCACATTCAATTTTCGAAAATTTAAGTTGCAATAACTTAATTTCCAAATTAAATATATTTGTTTATGCACAAATTGAATAGCGAGCCTCACTTTTTAATTTTGAAATGATAACAACAATCATTTCTTGTTTATAACCAGATACTCTACCCATATCTATTAACCAAATCATCAAACAGTGATAAAGGCATATATAAATAAAACTTTATCTTGACAAACCTTATGCCATATAAAATATTTGCTGCATAATACAAAATATTATGAAAAACGGTATATGAAAAAAAAAAAAAATTAGAAATGTTGAAATTATACATGTTGTTCTGAATAATAATAATAATGTGACTTTCTTTTTTGTCATGTGGTATCCCAGAACATAGTAGCATCAGCAAATAAAAAAATTTGCTCGGTGTTGTACCAACAAATTTTGCACAAACTAAAATATAGCGATACTTTAAACTACTTTCTCAGACAGTCCCTTAAAATTGCAAAGAAAAAAAGTAATGTTGCCAATAAAAAATCTAAACAATATAGATACTCAGAAACTTGAGCTAAACCAACGAAACGCCCATTATTTGCGTCTACACACAACAAACGTCTCGCGCTCTTCGCCGTCGTGTATACCGTAACCGCCGCGCCGGCCGGCTTATCATCACGGTGCAGAGCGCGTATTTGCAGTCATCAGGAGTGCCTACGCGTACGTATACGCGCGCATACATATATATACACAATATAAAAAGGTAAAAATCGTCAGCCGAAGAGAACCAGCTCAGGAGAGAAAGAGATCGAGAAATAGGTTTCTAAAGAGAGAGAGGGGGAGAGAGAGAGGGTAGGCGCCACGGTGCCGCCACTGCCGTCTCTGTGGTTGCTGCAGTTTTCTCGGCAGCTCAGGCAGAAGGTTTTCGCGGCTGCGGTGCGGCGCACTGCGACGCCGCTCGAATTACATATCTCGGCGTAGTAAAGAAGCGAGAAAGATAGATAGAGGACTCAACGACTCATTCGCTAAAGAGCGCAGTTGGTAGTAAGCGCATACGCAGAGTAAGAGCATCGGAAGAGAGAAAGACAAGAGCAGCAGCAGTGGCGCAGCGAAGCGCAACGTAATCGAGGTGTCATAGGTCAAGCAGATGAGATATTGCCACTGCTGACGGTCGCGCGGGCGCGCCAGGCGCAGTCCACAACGTGTTTGCCAGCGGAGCCCCAGCCAGAGAGAGAGAAAGAGAGAAAGAGAGAGAGAGAGAGAGAGAGAGAGAGAGGAGGCAGCATTGCGTAATTGCGCGGCTTTCGTTAAAGGGCGTCGGTGTGCCACAGCAGCAGCAGCCTCGTCGTCCCCTTCGTCGTCCTGGACGCCTCTCCACATCCCCAAAAAGGTAACAACCTAAGCTTTTCTAACTCGTGCGTTCTTATCGGCTCCCTGTCGGCTCATCCCTTCCTCTGTTCTTATAGTTCTTTTAAGGTGTATTAATAGATGTCTAAGTGAAAGTGGATGGTTTTTGGTTCGAAAGTAGGTAATCATCCTGCGAGATCTTGCTATTCGAATGAAAGACGAATGCCCCGCTTTTGTTGGTGTCGACGTCTGCAATAATGAACGAGATTTTATGCACGTATGCGTTTGGATTTGTACGAATTTAAGGATACCTTGAAAATCTAGGCATTACTAAAGTAAAACCTAAATGTTTTTAATTGAAACATGAATCGGCTCATTGATCTAATTCTTTATGGAAGAGGTACGTCAGTATTTTAAGCATTTGTACATCAAATGTGATAGTAAATAGTCGGGTGGACCTATTAGAGAAAAACTAGGTACAACCTAAAGCTGTATTTGAGTTTTTCCCAAGTGCATGCACACATCTAGTAAAAGAAACTCAAAATTCAGAAGCACGGAAAAGATCAATGACATTATTTCTTGATCAGTCAGAAATGTTCAAATTGCTCAGCAGATTGCACGTTAAATTAAACGAATTTTCATCAAATGATATTTCTTTGTTTGTGACAGCCTGTACGAATGTGTCGATAAAAAACTATCAGCGGAGTAATCAATTAACGCTCCTCCGCTGCACATACGTTTTCTTTTCAATGCTCCAATATGTCAGCGCTTACTTTCTCATTCACAAGTTAATTGATTGTTTAATTGATAAAGAAAAAAAAATAAGAGACAGGAGGAGAAGAGGCCAGTGGTAGCAGCGACCGTAAATAGTGTTGTGGAATCGTTCCTATCGCGAAAGCATTAAAACGTCTAATTAGTGTCTATGTCGTCTCCACCCACGGGGGCGACGATCTAATCAATTTCCGCTTAGAATTGTCACTGCGCTTTTTTAGACCTTAATTAAAATTTCTTTACCTGGTTGTTGCTGAAACAAGATGATATTGAGCGGCGTTTGTCTAAACAGGGACGTGAACTTTCTCTTTAAATGTCGCGAGCAACGAAAATCCGTGAAGCTCCGGCGTACTGCTGGCAAATAATAATCTTATCTTATTAGATAATACATTGGAGAACTTTGCACCTAAGCAGAGGTGTCTATGTGATTAGCCTTATCGGTACTGTCCTCGCGTGATACTTTCATAATATTTTTATGTATCAACATCATGGCTGCTGACGACGACTTTTCTGAATTTACTATGTCGATTGCATATATGCAATGTAAATCTTCTATTAGTCATGTTTACAAATAGTACTTGTTTTCATTTTTGTCTGCTGCGCTACTTTAAAACGTAACAAATGTATATTGCATAAAACATTTGCTTTATACAACTTGTTCGGAAAATGTATGCGTCTGTAAACATAATCCTGTAGAGCACAAAATTCCAAGAAAAAAGTTCCTTTACTATTTTTTCATATGACTAGTATTTTTTTAGTAACTGATGTGTTTAAATTGTTTGTTTTTAATAGGAATTGTATATCTATAGATATCATCTTATAAACATAGGTATACATTTTCTATTAAAAATAAAGAATTTAAACACATCAGTTACTAAAAAAGTACTAGTCATATGAAAAAATGGTAAAGGAACTTTTTTCTTAGAATTTTGCGCTCTACAGGATTATGTTTACAGACGCATACATTTTCCGAACAAGTTGTATCTATTCATTCGCGCGTATGAGTTACTTTGATTTAACGAGCAACCGGAACATGGATGGGTAGCTTTTTCAATAAGTAGCAACTTTCCCCTTTGCATAAAAAATAAAACGGATAGGCTGCACCAGATAATTGTAAGATAGCAAACCTGCTACATGATATTTTACGTACAACACACTTCAAAATAAATGTAGCTTTTTAAACTGGATATGAAACTTTTTTACTATATCCTAACAACTTCTTCAACTATTTTGCTATGTCAAGATTTCAATTCAAAGGACACATTTAGAATTCAAGACGTTTCGTATTCGATCAAAAAATTGCCAAACGCTGATACAAATGTATATAGATGCGCTTATACGAGGGTCATTTGACAAGTACCTAGCCTCACCGCCAGATGGTGCCACTATCGCACCAGAAATACACTACAGTGCAGTATCTTCCTGTAAACGGTTACAGACGAAATTTCAGTCGGATCGGAGTTGTAGTTTATTTTTGAGAGCGTGTGAAAGCAAATGTGTCCGTTGATTTTTGAAAAAATGGAGAAAGAACAATATCGGTCGGTGATTCGATTCTTGTTTTTGGAAGGGAAATCGCGCAGTGAAATTAAAGAACGCTTGGATGCAGTGTATGGGGATGCTTCTCCTTCGATGGCGACCGTTAAATTTTGGTATAACGAGTTTCAACGTGGTCGTACGTCGGTTTTTGATGATCCACGCCCAGGTGCTCCGAAAACAGCCACTACGGAGGAGAACGTGACAAAAATACACGATATCGTTTTGTCAGACCGCCGATTAAAGGTGCACGAGATAGCTGCGATAGTAGGCATCTCAGAAGAACGCGTGTGGCATATCCTACATGAGATTTTAGGCATGAGGAAGCTGTCAGCAAGGTGGGTGCCGCGTTTGCTGACTGCAGACAACAAGCGCATCCGTGTGACCAGTTCAGAGCAGTGTTTGGAGCTGTTTAATCGCAATCCAAAAGAGTTTTTGCGTCGTTACGTGACCGTCGACGAAACATGGATTCACTACTACACTCCAGAGACCAAGGAGCAGTCAAAACAGTGGACCTTACCCGGTGAACCTGCTCCGAAGAAGGCGAAGACGGTCCCGTCGGTCGGAAAGGTGATGGCCACTGTTTTCTGGGATTCTCAAGGTGTGATTTTTATTGACTATCTGGAGAAGGGCAAAACGGTCACAGGACAGTACTACGCCGAACTATTGAGCCGATTTGACGCCGTGTTAGAAGAAAAACGGCCCCATTTGTCTAAAAAGAAAGTGCTTTTCCACCACGATAATGCACCGACTCACACTTCTGCACTCGCCACGGCTAAATTGGTCGAATTACGCTACGAACTGCTGCCCCATCCACCGTATTCTCCAGATTTGGCTCCGTGCGACTTTTTTTTGTTTCCGAACCTAAAAAATTCGCTCGCCGGGAAGAGATTCCACTCCAATAACGAAATAATCGCCGCCACGGAGGCCTATTTTGCAAACCAAGAGAAAATATTTTTTTCAACGGGGTTAAAAAAATTGGAACACCGCTGGACCAAGTGTATTCAACTAAAAGGAGACTACATTGAAAAATAAATTTTATTTTTTGTAAAATTTTTGTGTTTTCATTTGTAGGCTAGGTACTTATCAAATGACCCTCGTACATTAGCCTCGACATTAACCACCATTCGCGCGGAGCGACATCCTTCAGCATGGCATTATAACCTTTCTTATCGCCGGTCACCCCAGTTCGTATAAGCGCACTACCTAGCACATACTGACTCCCGGCTTCACACATCGGATGAAGGGATAACTCGCAACACGTGCTGTCGCGCAACTATTCGCTCTTCTGTTTTTTTTCTTTCACTTGCATCATCGTAAAAATATAAGTGGTTCATTCGTTGTATGACAATAATTAGCAACTGAAATGGCAACATTGGATATCTATATCTTGGATTAGGCATTTGCTACTGAATCTTTAAGTCATGTATTAGCATTTTTTTCAATAGTTTCATTAATTTCATATTATGGAATGCATTACATGCTTTGGAAATAGAAAATAATTAAGATATTTCTTTGATAAAAATTTATTTATTTGACATTGCAGAAGATTTAGTAAATCTTTTAGAAAGATAATTATGATGAAGATTTCTAATAGTACATTTCGACACTGGTGCGGAAGGTGATGATTTACTTCGTGTGACGTTTTTCGCACGAGTGTCGCTCGTGCGAAAAGTCACACGAAGTAAATAATCAACTTCCGCACTCGTTTCGAACGGTATTTTATACCACGAGAGCCGAAAAATCATACCAAAGTTGTGATTTTGAGGTTAGAGTGGTATAAATGACTTTCGAAGAAATAAAGCGGATATTATCGTCGCTCCCGAATAAAAAGTAGTCATCTCAAAAGTCGGTTGAAAAGGGTTATTTCAGCGATCGATTGGAAAAGAAGTCATTATTTCATGCGATTTTAAATAAGAATTTTAAATAAGGAATAAATTAAAATTTATTATTTTTAGACGTGAAAAAATCTATTCATTTATTTTTATATACAGGGTAGGTTGGCCAAATGCTAATAAACTTAATGTGATTAAAATAACAAAGGTCAAATCTGTTGATGTCGGTAATATAAAATGGAATCCGGAGTATTTGTTTTAATTTTCAGTCGGAAAGCATCATGTGTCGTGGAAAGACGCAAGTTTGAAAATTTTCTTATATGTCGGAGCAAATTTTACATTTTAGGAAATATCGGATAATTCTATAAAAAAAAATTATGATTATCGATTTTCACTATTAATGTAGATTATAATAATTGCTTTTTTATAATTTTAAGACTTTTTATTTCTTTGTTTCAATTTTTAGGCACGACCGCTGCTCGGAAGAGCCTTATAATTTCATCAGAACGAAAATTGTCCGACTTTAAAAACTCACAATTTAATGTATAAAAACTATTTTCCACCCAAAATGAGTGCGTTTTAAGCGTTTTCGTGGATTCATGTATGCCTATACGTCCGAATGTACTCAAGTTTTTCGATTACTTCAGCGAAATTTCAACAAATCCAAATGAATTTTGGGCCAGATACTCGTCTAATTATTAGTACCGGGCAGTTCTATATTGAGCCGAATCCATCGAAAAATAAAAAAAAAACCCTAGGGCAAATAAAAATTTGAAAAAACAGATTTTTAAGCTTAATGTATCGAAAATTAATTGTCAGTATAAATCTACCTACTCCTGCTAATACTAATTAAAACACGTCATTTTTACCTTGAATATTTTTTTTACGAACAATATTTGTAAAGACAATAGTGATATAATCGACAAAATAATCGATTTTTCCTCGTTACTTAGCAAGATTGGATTTTACACAAAAATGTGAAATGTAAAAGTTATAGATAATATTGAAAACAAATTTTCCTATTGAACATTTTTTTGTATAATCAATTCCTGACGAGTTAACCCCATAAAAACGATTTTTAAAGCCGATTTGATTTTATACAAAAATGTTAAATGCAAAAGTTATAGATCACATTGAAACAAAACCTTTTTCCATTGAAGATTTTCATGTACAATCAGTTCCTGACGAACTAAACTTATAAAACGATTTTTAACCCCTAAACACACCTGAAATAGTCAATTTTCGCTTATCATTTAATAGGATTTGATTTATTTATTTATTTGTTCATTATACCTTTACAGAAAAAAAGTAAAACATATAACAATTATCAAGATAGCGATTGTTAAGAGAAGATTATAAAACAATGGTAGAAGACCAATTATACAGATAAAATAAAACTGTTATATATGTCGGTTACATTAGTAGTAAATTGCTATTAGTAGTAAATTGCTAATAGTTTATTGTTATAGCCGGTTTGAACCTTGAAAAATTCTGCACCCTCGTTAGAATAGCTGGTAGAAGATTCCACAAACATTTCAGGAGGCGCGGCCCCCTCTAGTTAATATTATTAAGCTAATTTTTAAATTAAAATGTATCCTTGGGGCATGTTCAGAAACAGTGCTAATGAAAGTTGGATCATTTATAGTTGTTAACTAATTATAGCTTATTTTTTTGTTCAATTTAATAATTATGTTATTATGTGTTTAATTTCATGTTCTCGAGTTTAATTGTTTTATTAAATATAATAATATCTTTAATTCTTGTATTTTATTCGAAGATTTATTGACGATAAGCTTACTCCAGATCCATGGACAATCTACTCCGCTTGTGAGGCAGGTTGGCAAAGAATCGTGCGGTTAAAAAATTGGTTCTAGCTTTTTTTGAGATCATCCTACAAGTTTAAAAAAAATCATAAATATTCTCTAGATGGAGTACTTTGATATATTGAAACAGTTTTATTTATTAAATTTATAGTTTTTGCAAAAAAAAAATGTAAAAAGTTGGCCAAGTAATTCCGGTTCCCCTATGCGAGCTGCGCTAGAGTGCAATGAATCGTATTCTTATGTATCTGTATTAGTTATACACGATGTTCCACTTCAACTTAGACACTAGAATATCTTAAAAAATAAAAGGTTTAAACCAAAGGGACTAATCTGAACATCTGGCCCATTTTTAAGACCCCACGAGGCTCAAGTCTATTTGACTCAGTAGGGAATCCAATTTTTATTGAAAACTCGAATTCTGCTGTTCAAAATACTTCCGAATATGGGTCCAACATTTTTTCGAACGGCATCTTTCGGGCCCAATATCATTTTTGTACTAATAATATATTCCGAGAACGACTTTCACTAAGCTTGCCCAGATAACAAGAAACGTTTGAGAAACGTTTCTGAAACGTTTCACTGGAAGCGTTACTACAACGAAATTATAATAATTTACGTTGTCAGTTATTAACACTGATATTACTTCAAACAGTATTTCTACTTTGCTAAAGTAGATGTCCCTTATATAGCCTGGAAATTTCTTTTTTTTTATAAACTGAACTACCCCATCTATCGGTGGGTTGGTTATAGAATACTTTATAATCTTAATGTTTTTGTATATGGTTAAGACGTTCCTACAACGTAACCTTGGAACAAAGTCGGACATTTCAAAGTTTCTGAAACGTCGTAGAAACGTATCCGGCTCAATATGGAAACTTTCCTACGTTTCCAGTGAAACATTTCAGAAACGTTTCTCAAACGTTTCTTGCCATCTAGGTGGCGATGGGTCCGATGAGCCGGATGGGTCCACTTGGGTCTCATAGCTAACGTTTAATTTATTTAAACTGAAATACAGGTAACCACGGTTGGTGAACAATAAAAATTTAAAAATACAATACGTTTGTCTAGAGCCCGTCCTGGGCCTGAAAATAAACCTGAGACAAAAATAAATTTGCAGGCTTATTATATATTTCAAGGCAGACATAGACCAATAACAGATTACGCTATAAAATAAGGTGAAACCGATTGATTATCAGTCATGATCCAGTTGGATCCAGCAAGCCTATTACTGAGTTCAACCTCTCTTCCAGGTCAAAATCGAATCCATTTTTACACCAAAGCCTGCTGTTAGCGAAAATCGTTCTCGAAATAACTTATTAGTTCAAAAATAATATTGCGCCCAAAAGAGGTCGTTCGAAAAAGCAGTCCGATAGACCATTTGGTTTCCTGAAAGATTAGCCTCTGAAATGTTTTTCTTACAACGCTTGTTTTTCAAGATATTCCAGTGTTTAAATAAAGAGGGACACCCTGTATATATAAATTACTATGTGATTCGTGTAAATTTACGACTTTATTGGTTTGTCTTCTATTAGAATAGGTCAACTTGATTCCACAATTTTTTAGTAATTTTACCAAAACTTGTTTAAAGTCTATTATTTAAATAATTTGATATGAAAAAGATAGTTTAAAATATAAAATGATTTGTGTATAACACAGTTGAAGAAAATCTTATAAAAAAAAGGGTAAAGTTCCGTGTCTTCGAGTGGCCGAATCAAAAGATTAAATGTTAAAGATATTTCGGTAGTACTGCAAACCTAAATCGGAAGAAAAAAAATTAGCGTGCGAAATGGCCCTTTTTCCAACCGGTCGCTGAGATTACCCCTTTTCCAATCGGACGCTGAGATGACCCCTTCTTTTCAACCGGCTTTCGAGATTACTCCCTTTTGAACCGGCTTTCAAGATGACTCGCTTTTCAACCGGCTTTTGAGATGCCCCTTTTTCAACTGACTTTTGAGATGACGCCTTTTTCAACCGGTTTTTGAGATGGCTCATTTTCCAACCGGCTGCTGGGATGATCTCTTTTTCAACCGGCTTTTGACTCCTTTTTATTCGGGAGCGACGATATCTTCTTGAGATTGGACCGAATTCAAATGAAAATTATAAGTTATGGTCGACAAAGAATGATGAGATTTTTATTCTATCTTATTTTGTTGAATGATCAGTCATTGAAATACCTACAAATATCCGGTGACATTCTGACGATACCATTATATTGAAAAAATCATAAATTTTGTATTTCCGATCTTGTTATCAGGAGACCTTCTGAAACCTGATTAAATCGGTGTCCTGGATAGTATGAATACTCCTCGTAAGTAGTTTTGAAATTGCCAACGGTTAATTGTTGATTATTTATCTCTTATTCGTTAATATTGAGTGATTAGTTTTAATAACAGAAGATAGATATAAATTTATTACTTCCTTTCATAAATCCTCATTTATGTTACTTCTTCTCATATTTTTTTTAATTAAAAATTTGTCATTTGAAAACAATTCGTATAATGACAAAAGTCGATAGCTGACTCCAATTTAATTTAGCTTGATTAAAGTACTGTTGTCACAGTACTGTGTGTTCCAGTGACATAAAGTATTGATTACTGTTTTTTGAGAAGATGAGACTACCTTCTTTGCTGTATTTATAAATTTACAAAATCAATTACTTCCCTTTATTTCTACATGAAAAATTTTTGATTCTGGATCACTAAGTATAAACGTATTCATATATTACAAGTTCAGCAGTCAAAATTAGCTATATGTTTCCATCAAAATGCTTGAAAGCATTCTTTAATTTTTAATTTACCTAATATAAAGTAATCTCAAATGATCAATTAACCAAGATGATGTGTTGAAAAAATCCTTAAATATTCTCATAACAAAACTACTCTCCTTACAATTTCACGTACAGCAATTTCCAACAAAGACCTTCCGCCCATTCCGCCCATCTCGTTCTATTTCAGTAACTTCACTGTCTGCCTTTCTCGCTCTCTCTCTCTCTCTCTCTCTCTCTCTCTCTCTCTCTCTCTCTCTCTCTCTCTCTCGCTTGCGCCCCGTATCTTTCATTCCACGTCGCGCGAAAAGGCAAGAAAAAAAGTGCAAGCAGAGAAGGAGAGAGAGAGAGAGAGAGAGAGAGATAGAGAGAAAGAGAGTATATGCGCGTGTGTGACATCGCAACGAACGCCGGGCTCGCCGGATGTTTCAGTGCGTCGCGCGCGAGGAGAGCGTGCAGAGCAGCGGGGGCGGTCGGCGACAACACGCGCAACTCCAGGGGAAAACAGTGCAGCGCACGAGCTCATCAGGATGACGCGACCGACTATCAAGCGGCGACATACCGACCTACAGCTCGAGTCAGTGGCCAGAATCTCCAGTTTTCCCATCGTGGAGAGCGGCATCTATATCGCCGGCAATGTCTACGAGAAAATTAAGGTGTGTATGTGAGGGGTACGCGCTAACGTTTGAGCTTAGTAATACTTTACAATTATTAGTTCACAAGAATCAAGTGATAACTTTTAGCTTTTTCGGTATCTGGTTTAAAATATATATAGAAACTTTGAATCAGTGCAAAATTAGGCTTTTAACCTTTTTTTAATAATTTTCAAATCAAAATTATCAGTAGAGTTCAGTAATAATTTCAAAAGACTTGCACAATATATGTATTGTTAATGAAAAGTATACGTAAGTTTGAAAAATTAAAGATAATATGCTGTGGTTATAAATCATTTCTTTGTATGACATAAAAAATGCTATTAAAATTCAAAAGGTCAAATGCGTTACCAAGAATAAAATTATTATCAAAAATACGTTATAAATAAAACAACGTTACTAATACGTTTGTCATACCATACGCCTTCATGCAAAATCAATTCTCATACAATTATGAATTTTTTACTTAAAATCATTTTTTAATTTATTTCGAAATTGTTAATCTTAGCCGATTTAAAATTTTGCCATGTTATTTTATATTTTGTGTAATAATTTTTCTTGATTGACAGAAGAAATAAGGTAATGTGCAGCTGACGAGCTTTAATCAGTTGTATAGCTTTCTCGGCAAACTGAATAAATCGAGCACTGGACAAGTACTGCCACATTATTAGTTTTATTTCTAGTTCACTTTGCGCATTTAATAACGTCAATACAACAGAAATTTCTCTTTATTTTTAGACGAAATCATTTTTACAGATACAATCACCACGCGCAATATTGTATATTTTAATAAGAGATAAATAATATATTGCATAGGACTTGAAACAAGTTTATGTCCTTAATCTCAAGAAAACATTTGTCTTAGCATTTTTAATCAACCAAACAATCTTTTGCTTTACATTTCCAGAGCTTGAATTCGCTGATGAACTGGGGCCTGGACACCGCCGAGCAGTCCCTGGCAATGGCCACAGCAACAGCGATGCCCGCAATAATTGCGCTAAACATGCCGATCGCGACGATCGACCACCTGCTCTGCAGGGGCATCGACATCGTCGAACAACGAGTACCCGTGCTGCATCTCCCCCCACATCTCGTGAGTGAATACTCTACATTGGTTATCGATTATTGTCCGATAAGAGATACATTGATAGTCAGCTTATGAAAAATTGCATAAAGTCTTTTGCCGACCTCTCAGAATCAATATCAGATCGGTAATATATGTTTGAAGCTACGTGCAGACGATTGCATGACAATTGGAAATTGATAAGATCTCTTTCAACTGTTAATAGATCCAGTTTAACCAAGTTTGATTTATCTATAGTATTAAATCAAATGATTGAAATGATCGCATGGTTAGCTATTTCTTGACAATTGAAAGATATTGTAGTATCACCTCTACTTGAAAGTTGTTAATCTGTAGTAGTGGTATTAGCTGTACTTGAAAACTTATCTATTTGTGCAAAAACATTTCTTAACGTCCAGAAAAAAATACTGCATTGTTTTTATATTACTAAATTCAAGTACATCCTCGCCAAACTCAACAGCAGTATGGCGCTCCTTTTTCGCGCTTCCATTATCCTTATTTAAATTCACAATGTGTAAAGCCGAGAAAAATAAATGTTTCCGCAGATGTACTGGAACACACGAGAATACGTAAACAATAAGTTTGTGAAACCTGTCCTGACAAGGGCGGACAGTGTCAAAATGATCGGCAGCCAGGCAGCGAATGCAGCCGTAGAGAGGCTGGCCGGTGCTATTAACGTTGCTGACCAATACGTCGACCGCTATCTGCCGGCCGATCCAGCTGATAAAATTGCCGAATGTAAGAAGCCCATCACGGAAAGTTAGTTTTGCATGTGTTTTTACTCATATTTTTACATCCATTAGCACATTTAGAAAGTCCAACACTTTTTCGCTTACCAGTCAATTTATGCGACATGCTATTTACTTCTAGTCAGAATTATACTCAAAGTTAACAGAGCGAGAAAGCTAAAAAAGTTCTTACATAAAACCTAAAAATATCCATTTTTATCCTCTTACGGCGTCGCTTCGCTGCCAGAATATATACGAGTGGCGTTCTGCCGTCACATCGGCGGCCGCGCGCAGTTATTCTCTCTCATTCTCTCTTCACTCTTTCTCTGCGTGGTAAACAACACGTTTTCGTGTCTCTCTATTTTTTTGCCGTTATCTCGGCAGCGTGCACAGATTCGACGGATGGCGCGGCCGACGAGTCGAGCAACAAAGCCGTGCGCACGATCGAGCACGGCGCGCGCTTTTCGCGCAAGCTGCAGCGAAGGTTGACCCGCCGCACCCTGGCCGAGGCACGGGCACTCAAGGAGCAGGGCACCGAGTGCATCCACGTACTCCTCTATGTCGTTGAATTGGTAATGGCAAAGCCTCTTAAATTAATCTGCGATTTCGTTGTTTGAAAATATTACTTGCCGAGTTGATAAGAGAAAAAAAGGGATACCTAAATTGGTGAAGCAATATGTGTAGATTCAGATACATTTAGATTGTTAGAAGCAACAAAATTAGGATCCATTCTTTGGTCAAAAAGTTGTGTAACAATTGATTTTGACTATAAAATTATTTTATAGAAACTCTAACTTTCTCTACCTTAGTTAGGTATCCCACCTGATTCCTAATTGAAAACTAGCAATATAATCATCTGAAGCACCAGTTTGTGTTTATCTTAATCAACCAGTTGATCAAATAACGAGGTAACCAGCTGGTTCACTAAGAAAGCACGAAATGATTATCCAGATGATCATCCTAATGCCTCCCAAATGCAAACTAGTTAGTTTTTAACTTGGGATGTGCAATATTGATACATTAACTTTTTGATCTTCTATTTAAAGCCATTTTATTGAATTTATGTGAAACAAAATAGTTTTAGAAAGTCATATATTCGAAAATAGTACGTAAGGATTCCTAGAATAGATAGCACGATATCACAGATGAAAAGCAACACCGGGGCGTTTCATTTCAGTTGGCTACAGATCCGAAGCTGGCGCTGCAGAAGGCCAAGGAGCTCTGGGTATCGCTGAGCGGGCCCGAACCGGAAAACCAGGCTCGGCCCACAAATCTTGAGCAGCTGCTCGTTCTGTTCACACGCGAGACAGCGCGCCGCATCGTCCACCTGGTGAACGGCACTACCAATCTAGCAGCCCGCAGTCCCCGACGCTTGGCCCGGGCTCTCCTCAGGATCTCCCACCATCTGCTTGCCATCTCCGAGCAGGCCCTCAAGGTTACCACTGAGTCGATTTACCGTCTTCTGACAGACGTCCTCGTCATCACCTCCGGCTCCCTCAGCCATCGCCACCAGCAGCAACAGCAATTGCAGCAGCCGCATCGACTGACGGCCCTGAGTTTGCCAAAGCGTAAGCTGTTCTTCCAGACTTCCAATGGCACCTGCAGCACTCCAGGCTGTACCGCCGGTGCGGCTGCCAAGGCGGCGGCGGCTGCGGCTGCTGCTGCTGCTGCTGGTGGCAATGGCTCAGGTGGTAGCTATCTGTCCCTGATCGCCAAGATCAACATCGTGCCACTGGCGCGCGTGGCTGCCAAACTCTCGTCCTCGCCGTCGTCGTTCATCGAGGAGTTGCGCTCCGGGGACAACGACGACGACGACGATGATGATGACGGTAGGCCCGAGATCGGGATTGAAACGAAGGTTCTGGATGTCAGTAGTAACGGGGCGAGCGAGTTCGGTAACCTTCATTCGATCATGCACGATGACGTTTTCGACAATGCGAAAGACAGTCATCCGATGCTGCGACCGGTATTTGTCAAGTCCAAAAAACCCGTGATGAAGAGCTCGCTCGCCTACAATTCGGACTCGGTATTGCCCATGAAGATTAACAAGTACGGGGAAAAGAGGACGCCTGTTTTCGCGAAGATTAAGCCGATGTCGGCCATTAGACAGAAACAATAGCTTGACGTGTGGATGGTGAACGTAAATTTTCAGAGCATGCTATTTAATTGTGGTGAACCGAAAATTCTTCGATTATGAATATTTTTTGACATGGAATAGTAAGAATTCTTAATTCTTTCTTCAAATAATTCAATATGAAATTGGACTTCTTAAGATTTATTGAGAAGTATTTATTAAAAGTAGATTAAAAATCCACAAGACCACAGTAGGGTCACTGCTATTTGATTACGCAGATTACATTTCATGTCAAAGACAAGCTGTTGTCATCTGGTTAAAATTAAAGCTCCTGTACACGCGCTTTGTAACTTTTGCATGTGTTGGATGTAAATGGGATGGAAATAATAGCGAATTGTTCACAGTAGCTGAATTATTGTAGAATAAGGTTAACTATTGTTGAATTAAGACTATCAGATGTTTTAAGAATTGATATTGATATACTAAATAAGTCAATTAGGTATTTTCACAATTAGTTGTTTTGGCTTTATTAGTATCAATTTTTAAATTTTAAATCAATATATTGTGTAAGTGATCTGACTGTAATTATAGAGTAATGTCTATTATTTTGGGAAAACAATTAAATTCATGATAATATTAGGATTAATCTTCATAAACTGAAGCTTTAGGATTATCATCTTAGTTAGAAACATTTTCTTGGTGCCATTATTGCTTTATCAAACATCATCATCGTACATATCCACATGTTTTAGAACTACAGCATTGTAAAAACATTTATTATTTTATTCGATTATTTTTTACTTTTTTTAAGTGGTTTTCAGTGTAACTCTTTATATACGTACTTTCAATTATATTTGTTTCAATAAATAACATTTTTAATCAGATCACTTGTCTTATCATTTCCTTACTTCTTGTTCACGTTTCTTAATTAAAGACTACTTCACTAGTTTACCTTAACTTACTTGAAAATTGAGCCAAGCATTACATTGATAACCAGTACTCGTTCAGTAGCTTCACAAACTTTTTTTGTGTCTTGCAGATGGTTACAGGACCAATTACAGGCATGCGAGACGCTTCGCAAATGAACGCTTTACGCGTCGGTATCTCGAGGCTTAATTCATCCACAAATCAGTTTTTGGTAAGTTAATTGAGGACTGATCATTTAATGAATAAACCATTTCTTAATCAAGTCTAATAATAACGATTAAATCCGCCAATAGGCAATTTTATTTCGAATGACTCTTCAAACTTATTTTATAGGAGGAACTAGCAACTTTTTTAGCAGGTCGTCCGCAGCCGAAAAAAGGAGTGCATGGATCTATTCGCCAAGTGAATCACAACAATCACTTGAGAAATGCAACAAATACACCTATAAATGGGATTGACTAATAAATCACTTCTCGCTTCTCAGTTTCAAAAAGTGTAATTAAAGAACTCGAATTTCCCTTAACTTTGGCAATTGGCTCTAAATGAAACAGCTTGGAGGACAAATGGACATCGACATATAAAAAAAAAAGAATTAAGTATATTTAGGAATATGAGTCATTGTATGTAGCTATACTTAAATTTTAATCATTAGTGTTACTTGAAACGTACAATTTTCGAGTCATTTAAAGAAAAACAGCGTACACTCAGTGCAGTCGAGATGAGCAACAATTGATCAATTAGGAGTAAATTAATTTGCTGAAGACGTAGGACAGGCGTAATAAGAAGTACTGGTGTTTCAACTTATCTTACTGCTCATTAAAAAGTTATGAATCAATGATTCGGCTTCATATAATTGTCTCAAGGCTGATCAACATTGATAAAAATATCGTTGATAAGATTATTATTATTTTCATTAGCATAATACAAGTAAATTAAATGAAATGACATGTACTCAATGTTACCTACTGACATGTAAAAAAACTAAGTGGCATTTATGCACGCATTTTGTAAAACATGCATTTTCAAATTTTTCATTATTGTTAGAAGAAAAGTTATAAAATAAAATATTTTATTTTATCTTCTCGTATCTTCTTTACTTTGACGATCCTGTAAATTTTGGTATAGATTAATCTAATTTATTCTAATCGACTTTTTCATGTAATAATTCTAAAGTAAACCTTGTCTATATTACTAACATATTTTAATTTATATTTATTTATGAATACATAAAGTAGTAGCTATTATCGAGCCCAAATAAATTTACGGAAAGTTCATTACAAATCTAGTGCAGCAATAACATTAATTCTAAAAATAATACAACGAAACTGCAAAAAAGACTATTAAATCATCGTGCTCCGAACGATATCCAATCAGAGAGCGATATTTCAGACTTTTGTGTGTTCAGACTCAATTCTCATAACGAACTACGAAAGCTACACTCATATCGATAACAAATCGCGGCTACCAAAACGATGCCATTGGCCTCGTCAAGTGCTACCAGTCGATCGGCACGTCGCGTCTAGACTCCCGATAGACGATAATGGAGCCTCATTATACGCATTCTCCTGTCTCTCTATGTAGGAATTAACGACTCATCGTCGACTCCTTCGGCCATAGTCGCTCACCGGCCGCTTATCTGCAAAGTATACTTGTATCAATAAGATACACAACGCACACGCACTGACTCTTCCCCACATTATCAACTCGCCGATGAATTCAGACGCAAGATTCTATTTTTCCAGACGGACAGATATGATATACGCACGGAGGCGGCCGCTGCCTGTTGCGGCGGCGACGTGATCCATGACATGCATGCTGCGCGTGCGTGCACCGTGACCGCGCGCCTCCTCTCTCTCTCTCTCTCTCTCGGGCAGCAGCGGAAATAGTCAGCGACAGCTGCGACTTTTTCGTTATTCTTGTTGTGTCTTCATAGCCGACGAACGCAATGTTACAATTACAAATTGCCGGCGCGAAGTTACCGCGCGTGTGCACTCTGCGTTTACTTCACAGCCGGCTAGAGAGAGAGAGAGAGAGAGAGAGATTGTGGGTTGCGATGTCTGCGATATTTTGATTTTTCCGTGTTCGAGGGAAAAGAGTTGTTGTTCGCCCCCCGAGCTGCCGCAATCGCGCGCGGGGCAATAATTGTGAATTATGTCACGATACGGCAAGTCGCGCGGACGAAGCAGAAAAATTGCGACAGCAGTTTGATAGGGGATGCGGAAGGGTCACGTGACCGGAGGATTTATGCGTCGAGGATTGCGAAAAGGCATCTAGCTAGAGTGACGAGTTTTTTAATTTATAGTTTAGGGTTATCGTTGTGTGTAGTTAAAGACATTAAGACTATTGAAATAATTAACTTTTTAGTTGATATATGAAAAGACAGTATTTATATACAGATTAATTAAGTCAATTGTAATAAGAATTTATAAAACTTTAGCAATCTTATAGTTTTATAAAAGAAAAATAATAATAATATTAAAAAGAAAGTAGATTTGTTAAAGTATCCTCTTCATTTAAACATATATATTCTATTTTTAAAGCGGGTCTTACACCCCAGCTTATTTTATTACTAAAAATAAGTAAAAGGCAAGTAAAGAGGCCAATGAACGGTCGCCATGCGACCGCACCGTCTCCTATTCGTTCTGCGAGCAGGAAAATCCCCGGTTAACCGCATTTTATTTGAGTAATTGTAGTGTAAAATACATATACGTCTCGGAACTTTTATTCGTTTCGCTCCAATAAAAGTACCATAATTCTGGCAAAGTTAAAAAGAAGGAACAGAGAAATAACGTTTTGAAAAGTGGTATCACGATATTCATTATTCTCTATTAATTTAATTCATAAGTATATCTGATGCTCAAGTAAAACAAGCGTAATAAAATAAAACAGTCAATGTATCCAGTTTCGTCATCAAAAGTACCTAAACAGTAAATTGAAAAAAGAATATCATCAAATAGACCAAATAGACCATTACATTTCGCCGGCGCACCAGGAAAAGCTCTCTTCTCGCCTACGTGACGCCGGCGTCGCCGCCTATATTACCGGCACAAGCGCTGCGCCTCGCTTGGACTTCGCACGGCACTTGCCACGCGGACTTTTGCCCCCCCCCCTCTCTCTCTCTCTCTCTCTCTCTCTCTCTCTCTCTCTCTCTCTCTTCTGTCTCTGTACGTGTCGCGACGACAGCGAAGCTCCCCCGCGCAAGCGCAAGCGCGACAGCGAGAGAGAGGGGAAGGAGAGAGACAGAGAAAGAGAGAAACGCGCTATACCGCGACCGACGACGGGCCGCGTCGTCAGAGTTCCATAGGCGAGTAACGACGCGCGCTGAGAGTTGCCTGTTGCCGGTGAAACCCGAATTTTTCGAGGAGGAAGACAGGAAGGAAGAAAGGAACGTTCGAAGTAATGTAAGTAGATTTTATTTTCGTGTATACTTGTGTTGTTGTCGAGAGAGGAAGTGCGAGAGGGGCGGATGTGAGGCGGCGCGTGGGCGGTGCGATTTCTTTGTGCGGCTTGTCTGGTACCGGAACGTGCACACTTGCGTATATTTTTGCAACGTAAAAAGCCGCGTGCGTGTCGAGAGAACGTCCTTTCGTCGATGCAGTGGAATAATTTTGTTTTGTTGTTGATTTGTCGTCGGATTTTTGTGCATTGGCGAGGAACAAAAGAGTAGCGAAATCAGAGCAGGTAGCGCTCATACATTATTCAAAAGGTACCAGTCACAATAAAGTAAACACTTGAGCGCTGACAGGCAATACAACGACGAATGCGATGTAGCTGTTTAAATACAAGTTAATCGTATCACAGGCCTATATATGTGCGAGATAATTTATATGGTAAATTTAGCCCGGTTTGCTATAGACACTCTCACTTTAAAACTTCATACAACATACGTGGTTATATGTTGTCCCCTTTCTCCTTATACTTTTGCCGTATCGGTAGTTTTACATTAAATTACAAACAACTACTATATCATCGTAAAATTATCGGATGGCCATTTCGACATCGCAAGCGACAAAAATCGATCGCTGGAAAATGTCAATTTTTATGTATAGGCAAGCATTATCGCGTTCTATATACATATACGCGCGCCAGTCGTCTCTGTTTCCACGCTTCCTGAAAATCGCACGATCATAATTGTAACAGCGACCGACTTTAATCTGTTTACTTTTTCGAATCGTATTGGCGCGAAATTTAATCTCTTAGGCTACGCGAGGAAAGTTGCTTCTGCATAGTAGTCAAGTGTGTAAGTATAGCGAAGGAAGTTTCATTTTGAAAATGTATCGGAGATTAACGTTGGCTCGTTAATAACCGCAGACGGCGGCTTTCTCGCATGTCGTTGAACTCGTGCATGGTGTACGCTTGATAAACTGTGACTTGTAACTTTTGCAGAGAATAATACCTAGTTACTTTAGAACGCGGGCCTTAATGCTTTCGGAGAAAGTTTAATGTCCGAGGAGAAGGAAGAAAATCGTTTTTGCAATTTTCATGGAACTTGTACTGTCTCAGTCGTTTATGGTACTGTACAACAATTTCATTGAGATGTATATACAATGAAAATATCACATAGCGGTAGATCTCCCATATTTTACAAGAGTTAGATAGCTTTTATATATATATAGTTTAATGTATGTGTTTACATTTCTATTAATTTCCGAGAAATACATTGAATGGTCGAAACAAGAGGGTGGCATCTATCGATAAGGTATTCCTGTTATTTTTCTATTATTGCCCATCACATAAGTTATATTAATTCATTTGCAAAGAAGCTAACTCCTCAAACATGTACGTACTATATGTAATTAAATAATAAATCAAGTATATGATCATTTACGATTCATTCTTTATTGTTAATTATTAACTCGTCAGGTATCGTCTTGTTATATATGTCTTTATCGAAATTCGTTACTTACTAATTAGAAAATAATTATTGTTATTTAAAGTCTATTATATACTCATCAACATTGATCAGAATCAATTTACCATCATATTTCAAAGAACTCTTAATTTGAAATGTCAATTAAACGTTTCTTTTATTTACTAAAGAAGTCGTTAAAAAGTTCTAAGACTAATACGAATCGAAAAAAGCAACTTAAATTTTGCGTAACTTGCATTCACTCCATGACTAAAAGCCATCTCTTTTTCCAGCACCCAAGTAGTTTCGCCTCGACAATGGCGAGTGCATCGGTCGACATGCCCCACATCGAGGTCTTCCAGCGCGTCCTGAAGCTGCCGATGGTCGAGCTCGCCCTGAACACCACCACCTCCACCTACTCCCGCTTGAAGGACTCCAATCGGCTGGTCACCTGGGTACTAACGTGCGTGGAGACGTCGCTGAGCAACGCCTCGCGTCAGGCGGCCCCGTTGGCCAAGCAGATCGAGCCCTCGATCGCGTTCGTCGACTCGACTCTCTGCCGCGGCCTCGACCAGATCGAGCGGAAGGTGCCCATCGTCAAGGACAAACCGGAATTGGTGAGGGTTTGAGAAAGCGGGAGAGAGAGACAATAATGGTGGTTGTAGTGGTGGTGGTAAAGGGGAGAAACTGGAGAAGGCCTCCAGTCTCGGTTTACACGGGGAGGGTTTGGTTACACCGATGGTTGGGCTGTGGTTGGGAGGTGCGAGGATTGAGGAAAATTCAACGGAGTGGAATACGAAGTCTGTTGGAAAAGCTATTATCGCAGTTTTTTTTTTTTATATATCTGTTTTTGGTACGTTAATATCAATGACCTTGAATCTTCTAATTAATAAATTAATAGCAAAAGAGCAATCTTCATTTTATTTTTTTCAAATCACTGTAGATACATTAAAAAAAAAAAAAAAAAAAAACATTTAATCAACACTTTATAACGGATGAATATTTTTCTGCAGCGGCATAACATTGGATTTCTTACTTAATTATATTATGAATTTATAATGATAATTGGCCTTTGTTCGTAAATTGTTACAAAATATAAAATACTTTTACATTCTTGTACATAGTACATACTTCTCCGCGCAATCAGATACGTTATAAGATAGAAACGATAAAAATATCACAGTCAAAGATTTGGTTACAATATTCCTAGGAATAAGTCAGATAGCATTAGTTTATCGCAGAGCCTTATTTAAAATATGATAGTCTATCCATCAGTCAATGCGAGATAACGTATAAAAATAACCAAAGTACCTTCCACTCTGAAAATTCTTTAAAAATAAGATTTCACAATGCGAGAGCAGCCTTGATCCCCACAAAGAACTGAGACTCTCATACTATCACTTAGGCGCGTGCAGCCTCGTTAAACCAAAAGGACTCAGAAAACAAGCGATCAGAAAAACTAGCCATACCAATACACCGGCTCCTGGCGCCATTGCCAATTGCGATCACGTACACACATACATACACGCGCACAGACTACCAGTTTTTTCTCTCATACCGGTATAATGCGACTGCTTCGCAGATTTTGGAGAAGTCATACATGCTGGCCCTGGAGACGGTGCGACCGGCCGTCTCGACGATCTCGTACGCCAACGACTACGTGAGCAGTCGCGCAGCCAGCATCAAGAACATTAGCTGGAACAAGATGAACCAGATACTGAGCACGGAGTACGGCACGGCGGCCGTTGTCGGTTTAGACAATACGGTCTTTCTCGTCGAGATGCTCATCGATAAGTATTTCCCGCCCATGGGCGAGGAATCGTTTCGAGGTGAGTTTTGCTGGGAGGATAATGCGTACGAGGAATGCTGGTATGCGAATTGTGCATTTTTTTCGATCATTTCAGCTTACGTGTCTTTTCAAGACTTTTATATATTCGTCGATGGTTTCAATACTATTTAATAACATATGTGCAAATCCGCGGATTACAGACAACAACTGGGGTACAAAAACGGAAAAATTTTTTTTTTTGAAGGCACACCTACCACATAAGGTTTTTTCGGTTCTTTGGGGGTCCCCCAACATGAAAATACTCGTGAACACTCATTACCCGTTGTCAAACTTTTTTGCTGATGAAATCAATTTTTCTTATGGAAATTTAACATGGGAAAAATGGACGAAAAGTAGTCATTGATGATTAACCAATAGCAAACTATTGAAGAGGCCAAACCAAATTCCACAAAAAAGCGATTAAAGTTGAAGAGTAAAGCTTTAATTTAAGATGAGAATCGTTAAAATTGGTCGATTCTGTGTAAAGCTACGTGAATTTAAAATGGCGAATAATGACGAAAATGAGCGATTTTTTTCAAACCCACGTAATTCTTCAAATTTTTGTCATTTTTCGCCATTTTCAATTTCACGTATACCTTTGCACAGAATTGGTCGATTTTAACGATTCTCATCTCAAATTAAAGCTCTATTCTTCAATTTTACTCGCTTTTCTGTGGAATTTGGTTTGGCCTCTTCAATAGTTTGCTATTGGTTAATCATCAATGACTACTTTTCGTCCATTTTTCCCATGTTAAATTTCCATAAGAAAAATTGATTTCGTCGGAAAAAAAGCTCGGCAACGGATAATGAGTGTTCACGAGTATTTTCATGTCGGAGGACCCCCAAAGAACAGAAAAAACCTTATGTGGTAGGTGTGCCCTCAAAAAAAATTTTGTCCGTTTTTGTACCCCAGTTGTTGTCTGTAGTCCGCGGATTTGCACATATATTAAATTCATATTTTTTAAACGTTCAGTATATATAATCAGCAGAATAAATGAATCATGTACAAGCACGTAAAAGAAATTCAAGATATCTGTTATAATGGAGCACAGAAAAAATAATTTGCATGCAGTGACAGTTTTAAAAGTTATTTTACATTTCCTGTCTATCCGAGATAATTGTAGACTTTACCTACTTAAGGGAAAGCCTTACCTAACTGCAGATTTCTGCACTTGATTTTTCAAATTTCTCAACCTTTTCATATTATCAAATTATCAAAATTATTGAAGCACACGCACAAATCTATATAATTCAAAGAATGTGCGTCAGCTTCAATATAAGCAAAAATATGTAAATTGAGATAGATATTTGAAAAATCAATAAATGTCGGTAAGCGTGTACAAACTATACAAGTAAGGCATCCCCTTAAGGGGATGTCTTACTCGTACTATTACCGACCGAGCAATTCACACAGTTTCAAGCTGATTAAAAATAAAATACGTCGAATCACAAAAAATCAAGAGAACACTCTTCTGTATTTTTTAACGTTTTATCATCCAGTCAAAGTTTGGAGTCGAAATATCAAGTCATTTTTGCAAAAACTTTGAACAAAGCGAAATTTAATTTCGTTCAAAGTTTTTGAAAAAACGGCTTGATATTTCAACTCCAAACTTTGACTGGATGATAGAACGTTAAAAAATACAGAAGAGTGTTCTCTTGATTTTTTGTGATTCGACGTATTTTATTTTTAATCAGCTTGAAACTGTGTGAATTTCTCGGTCGGTAATGGTACGACTATGGAATCCCGTTAAGCGTTAATTCAATTTTAAAATTTTTTCGTATGCAAACAAAATTTTACACATCGAAATGAAAACATTATTCATTTTCGACTCTACTATATATAATATAGCCATTTTATTGACCCTCTAAGCGGGACAAAAGTAATATTTTATTCCCTCTTATTCTTTATTCACGCAAAACAATATAAATATAGTAATTTTGCGGGAAAAAAGGAAATTTGAGGGAAAAAGTGAATTTAATATGAGGCTAAATATCTTCCGCTGCCCGCGTTTACAAACACTCCGCATCTTTCCGTTGGTCCCACTTTCCAAGTCAACAAAGTGGCCACAGTTGAGTCGGGAATATATACAACAGGAAGTAAAGTCAATTATTCCCTTGGGTTATAATTTGCGACTTTACTCCCTTGTCGCATAATGTACTATTAATTGCGGAATAAAAACAGTGTCAACTACGTTATTTTAGTATTTACATAGTATTTATTTTGATGGAAATTTTAATTGAAAAAAATTAGAAAAGGTAAACTTTACAATCTATAAAATAATTTTATGAATTTAAAATTTCTTTATTCCCATCTCTACTATAATGGCCATTTTATAGCCTGAAAAGCGGAGCAAAAGTAGCGTCTGATGCCCTCTTTTACTTTATTCCCGCATAATGTGGGAATAAAGTAAATTAGCGGGAATAAAGTAACATAATCTAATTTTTTACGTTTATGGTGAATTGGGTTAAAGCTAACAAAATTATAACACATAAATACAAAATAACTTTTCAAATCTATGAAGCGGCCACAGTGGCGAAGGGAATAAAGTACTATATGTAACACGGGACTAAAGTCGATCATTCCCTTGGTTGATCACTGCCCTCGCTTCGCTCCGCTCGCTCGGGCAGTCACCTCACCCCCGGGAATAATCTGCGAGTTTAGTACCTTGTTACATAATGTACCATTAATTATTGAAAAACATGGTTTCATTAAGCTGCATTTCAATTTTGAGAATAATATTTCTTTGTTTTCACCGACCATTCTTCAAATTTATCAAAACACGATCACATCAATAAATGCATTCTCCAAATGGCCCACGACTAAATACTTAATAGATATAAAAACGAATTTTTTCTCAGCGCATTATGAACAATCTCCATTTTCAGCATCCGTCTCGATGCAGGAAGACATGCTCTTGCACACCCTCCAGAGCCTTGGCCGTCTCTCCAACAAGGCGGCCCACCGCGTCTACGCCCACGTGTCCCACCAGCTGCGCACCCTGAGCAAGGACAACCTGAAGACCTATTTGCACAGCCTCGTGGAGTTTCTTCAGCTGGCGCGTTATGCTCACCTCCTGGGGCAGCGTTCCGCGACTGCACCGCCTTCGGCTGTGGCTCTGTCCTTCTCATCACCAATTTCCGGTCGATCGTCATCCAACGGCAGCCCGGCGCCACCGCCGCCGACACCGACATGCACATTCCAGCAGCATCGTAACCAGTAATTCAATCAGTCCTCGTCGACCCCTGGCCGCGTCCTCGCTCTACTGCCTGATCCTCGTCTACGTCCTCGACATCTGCTTCGTCATCTACGTGGCGCTGCACTTTCTGCTCGGCGGTGGCGAGCAACAGCGACGCGGTGCGCGGACGAATCTGCAGGTACACAGGCAACCGAGCGGCAGGTTCGCGTTCGCTGATAATCGAAAAAGAGATTTCTAATGGTATTTTCTTTCAATGCATAAGCTCCCTAGGTTCTAGATGTGTTTTTTTTCTTGCGTGTATAAGGCTTTTTGTACTTTGTCACGGACATAGGTTTGTGTTACGAATTTATTTTTTAAATCGTTTTGTCAAAGAAATGTGAAATGTAAGGTTTATTCGTTTAAGTGAATTGTATATTTCACACAGCTGTAGTAGTATTTGGTATATGTTGAAAATTCTGTTAGATGCGTAGAGTATTATCCACTCATATTGTCGTGTAATCATGTGAGCATTTAAAATTGTAATTGTAAATGTAAGATTAATTATTTTGTACCGTCGTCTTGTTAACATAAGAAATTGTAGCACAGCTTGTGAAATCAGTAGCGATTTACATATTTTAATGAGTTTACAAGGAATTTGACGCCAATAGCTGAGTAATCTATTCCACCGATATGTACTGCGATATTCAATAAAATTATACACTTTTCTTTTTTAATAATACCTATGTGGCGTTTTATTTATTTTATTAATACAAAATGTACGCAGCCTTTATTACTAGAAGAAAACGATAAATTAGCAGATATCAAATACAGTTTTTATGAATTTTATATATATTCATTTTAGAATTTACTAAAACAGTGTATAACGTTAGAAAATAGAAAATCATAATTAATTATAAAACGTTAACTGATGCAAAATCGTATATTATCTCAAATTGCATCCGCACTGTAAATATGCCTGTCAAATGCCGATAATAATTAACACAAAAAATGTTGGCATCTTCAATAATAAAAAAACTTGCGAATATTGACATTTAAGGTGGTTCTCCTAGGACTCCCTAGTCAAAGCAGTGCTAAATCTAGAAGTTACCTAAAATAAAAAAAAAAACATAATTGTAATGTGATTTATTTATTTAAAATGATAGAGATAATCAATGTATTATAAATAAAGTGTATTTAACATGACTAAGATAACTTTTATCAGAAAATGACGATATTCTAGAAACTAGATATTGTCACTACAAACAATTATTGATAAATCATCGGAATCTTTTTTGTTTCTCAATCGATTTTAGTTTTCAAGGTCTCATTTTGCTCCTTAAGTAATTTCATGGGGACTTGCCGAAGGAAAAATTAAAAATTATTCAAAACTCAGAAAGTTATAGCCAATTAAAAAAATATGTTTTTTTAACGACGTGCATGAACATATGAATAATTATCTATAACTTTCTGAGTTTTGAATAATTTTTAATTTTTCTTTTGGCAAGTCCCAATGAAATTACTTAAGGAGCAAAATGAGACCTTGAAAACTAAAATCGATTAAGAAACAAAAAAGATTCCGGTGATTTATCTATAATTGTTTGTAGTGACGATATCTAGTTTCTAGAATATCGTCATCTTGTGAAAAAAGTTCTTTAAAAATCTTCTATTAAATACACTTTATTTATAATACATTGACTATCTCTATAATTTTAAATTTTAGGTAACTTCTAGATTTAGCACTGCTTTGACTAGGGAGTCCGAGGAGAACCACTTTAAATAGATTCATCAGAGACGCAGGTTCTTGAAATAAGAAAATACATGAACCACAATATTGACATTTAAAAAACTTCGTCACCTTTCCTCCCTACTGCCGTGCCTATATCGTCGTGGGGTACGAAGAAAAGCCAACGTCTAAGTTCGCACGAAGAAAAGCCAGTTTCGCGTGAAGAAAAGTCAAAATGTAGCTATACTTTGGCTTGCTTCGCGCGAAACTGGCTTTTCTTCCCGCGAACTTAGAAGTTGGCTTTTTTTATACCGCGCGACGATATTTGCTACGCGTGCTCCGTTCACGTCCCATCCATATAGCCTCATCTCGAGGGGCCCCCGAGGCTCCCTTCCATTACGCTCCTCGCCGTCAACAGTCATGTACTCCGCACCGTATAACATCATAACACATGACGCACCACGCGATTCGCTCACATACTTATTATATCCCGCGCCGGCGCGGCGAATAATACACGTTTTCAGCCAATTTCAGTGCACGATTGCGCGAGATTTTCCCGTGCGTTCGGCGAGTCATTGTAGGGGTGAGTAAGTCAGTAAGTAATACGTGTCCCGAAAGATGCGGCTGTGCCGACCTCCACATCACTATGAACATCGGATAACTGTCTCAGTGGCGTCTGACGTACTTATATAGAGGAGGCTAGCTCGGATGTTTTCGATCCGGAAGACTGTGTAGACTTGCATTGCTCTCTTGTGGCGGTACAATCATACTTAAGTACTGTGGTTCAGACTGGTTGTTTTTGAGTATAACGAGTTAGGTTGACATGGAATTGGAGCCAAGATAGCTGCATTCGATTTTGTATGTTATATCGATGAGATATCTCATCTATCTGATGATAAAACTTTACGTTTCGTGTTTTATTAGGAGATATACGAGGAATTCTACAGATAATCCACGCTTAGAGGGCTTAAAAACAAAAGACATTTGAAAGCGCATCTCTGTAACAAACTTTTTCTCGTTCTTTAGGTCATACAATAAACTAAGTAACAAAAAAATTTCGAACACACGAAAACGGTCTTGCGACACGGTTTTAACCATACATCCATTTTTCTTAAGGAAATTTAACATGGAAAAATGGACGAAAAATTGTCACTGATGACTAACGAATAGTAAGTTCCCACAGGCCGCAAACAAATTTTCCACACAAACAAAAATTAAAGTAGAATAAAAGAGCTTCAATTGAAGCTAAGAATCGTTAAAATCGGACGATTCTGTGCAACGTTACATGCATTTAAATTTCACGAAAAATTATCAAAATCTTAAGAATTAGTTACGTGGATTCGGGAAAAATCCCACGATTTTGGTCATTTTTCGCGATATTCAAATATATGTAACATTGCACAGAATTGTCCGATTTAATTTGAATGTTTCTTAGCTTAAATTGAAGCTCTTTTCTTCTATTTTAATTACAATATTTTCTTGTAAAAACTTCCTGTATGGGAGCTTACTATTCGTTAGTCATTAGTGACCATTTTTCGTCCATTTTTCCCATGTTAAATTTACATAAGAAAAATGAATGTATGGTTAAAACCGTGTCATAAGACCGTTTTCGTGTGTTGAAAAATTTGTTCGTCTATTGTATGACCTCAAGAACGAGAAAAACTTTGTTACAGATGTGCCTCCAAATTTTTAAAAAATTTTTTGAACATTCAAAGTGTGGATTATCTGTAAAATTCCTCATATGAGCTATTCCAAAAATTATTTCCCTCTTACGTCTCGAAAAAAATAAAAAATTTTTTTGAAGGCACACTCATCGGACAAGGTTTTTCTTGTTCTTTAAGCTTTTCTGAATGTGAAAAAAAATAGGTACACGCTCGATTTAATGGTATCATTTTTTGGCGACACTTCTAAGTCAATTTTGGATTGAAAAGAATTGACGGACATTTCACCTTTTTTTTTTCTAAACGAAGAAACTTGCAAAAATGATTTAATTTTTAAGGCACATCTACAGGACAAAGTTTTTCTTGTTCTTTAAGTCTTTCTGAATGTGAAAAAAATTATTTACAAGCTCGATTTAATGGTATACTTTTTTGGCCCGACTTTTTTTTTAAAGTCGGGCCAAATTAATTTCCTTAATTAAAAAATTTTCCTTAATTTTTTAATTAAGGAAAATTTCGTCTTTTTTATATACGGCGACACTTCTGGTAGGGATAAGAACTCTGTTCAATCGTTTCTGAGAGAGAATAGGTAGGCAGCAGTAGTTAGGAATCCAAAGTAGCGTTTCTGCACTGTGACTACGTTGGAGGAGGTGAATCTAAAGCGAAATAGGTGAATTTAAAGGATTAAATGATCAAATGGCACTTGGCATCAGCTGCGGAACGAGCGAACCGAAACTAATAAGGCCCGAAGAAAGGGACGTTAGTAGATTGGTACTGTAAGCTAAGTAGGTTTGTTAAAATGAAAAATGAAAAAATGAAAATAAAAATGAAAATGAAAATAAAATGAAAAACGAAAGCTTATTAGACGGGGCCATTAGCGGATGAGATGCAGGGCGAGGCGGCAAGGAGCGATATAGCTGGTATATAGGCAGAGCAGGTTCTATCTTTCTGGCGGGGCTGCAGTGCGGAGTTGTGAAACGGGCTTTTAGAACTGTGATTGTAAAAAACTGAAGTAAGACTGTAATTCTAAGTATAAGTATGCTAAGTGATTTTAGGTAAATATAATTAGGTAATAGTGAGTGCGAGCGCAAGAAGTGAGGTAAGAGGAGTGGAACTGCCAGTATAGTGGGGTGCTTGTCTTAGGGGTTTGTAGAAGTGGATAATAGGGAGTTGTCAAACTAAGGGTAAAGTTAGGGGCAACGGTAAATGTGTAAACTTGTAAACCATTTGATAAGGCGGCAAATCGGTGACAGCTATAAATGTAAAAATGCAAAAATGTAAAATAAAAATAAAATGCGTTAAAATGTGGAATTGTGAATTTAGCAAAGGACAGGCCGTATTTGGTTGGGATATTGTTTAGCCGCATACCAAAAGTAATGTTTGCATATTTTTTAGTTATTTTTTTTTAGTTAGTGATTAGGTAACGAATTTCAAGCGATATATAAATTATAATTATTTGCGTAGTAATATATTTGCGTAGTAATCTATAAAAATTTATAAAATTTGTAAAAGTGTAAAGGATAAGAATTGGAAATTATGAATTGCAAAGTGTGGCATGAGTGGATGGATGGGTGAGGATAGAAAAATTTGACTTGTAAACCAAGACCATTTTTGGGCCAATATTGGCTGAAATAAAGATTTATTATATATACGGCGACACTTATAAATACTGGCATCTGTTTATTTGATCTTTCCATTAATTATCTACACTGAAATTTAATTATCTACACTGAAATTCTTAAAAAGTTACAGTTTTCTAAGTAATAATCGTTATTACAATTACAACTTCCCATAATAATTTGCTATTAGCGATAATTCAATAAATATTTGTAAATGTAAAATAATTATAAATCTTTTTTAAATCTTTACATCAACTTTACGTATTCAATATACATATCATAATTGAAATAACTAAGTGAATAAAGATCATCAGTCATTCCATTTAATTTTTTATTTGCTAATTATAAGAAAATTATAAAATAAGTCTGAACAAGTAAATTCATAGCTCGTAAATTTTACAAATTTTAACTGCCTCATCTACATAAATTTACATGTCTTATCGCTAAGGCAGAAAGTATTTGTTTTTTGCTTTCCTTTATATTTAAATGGAGATTCAATTCTACATAATATTTGATTAGGGATTACTTTTTAGACGTCGTCCACTTGTGGCCATAAGAAATTTGTTCCGCTGCGCGCGAAAAACTTCTTAATCAATACGTTTTCTTCGATTTCGAGAATTACTCCAGAATACCATTTCTTATTATAAATTACTACAATCCAACTATCTTCTAAATAATTATTCGTAAAATTATTGCCAAAAGAGTTTTGTGTAATTGTATAATTGATTGCACCATCAACAAGACTGTAATGATTGCAGAAATTATGTGTCGACAGACAATCGGTGCATGAATTCAACCGAATAACTTGATACACTAAAATAGTTTTTTAAACATTAAAATTAAAAATTTTAATTAAATTTGTATGTTACCAATAAATGACGTTGAGCCTGTTATAGAAGAAGGCAGCGATAACGATTGATATATCGACGGTTTGGTGAAAAAGGTTTCGATTCAGATTTGGCTTGAAAAAGGTGTTCAACTTTTGCTATAAAAAGGTGCCATTTCGAATTTTGTTTGAAAAAGGTTTCATTTCAAATTTTGCTTGAAGATTTTCATTTCAGAAGCACTTTATTTTCCACAGATTTCGTTGTAGTACCACTCCAATTTACTTTTACTATTGTTAATTGGTGCTATACACGCACCTTCGTTCGTCGTTTCGTCGTCATTTAAATTGCAATGGTACACGGAGAGAAAATTTTCAGTAAAAATTACAAAAAGTTCGATAATTTTTACCGAACTTCACGGTACTACGGTAACAGACTGACATTTTTGTAAATTTTACAGAACAGTTCGGTAATTTTTCTAAGCACTTACTTTTTACTGAACCGTTCCGTAATTTTTACTCTTTTTTGAGTTATAAATTTTATAGAATATGGCGAATATGGTAATTAAAAAAAATGTATCTATTTATGGGAATAATTTATATTAATCGCACTTATCGCCATTTTAATAGTTGGGAATCCAGTGTTGCTTTCCTTGTGGTGTAAGATAAGATGTAAATATGCACGCCGCTTTTACATAGGAAATTTTTACATCTAAAGTCCTAAACATATCTAACTACTATACTACACATAACCTAAGTAATGCCTTACATTTCGCAATACGCAAACGCTTACATATGAACTTTAGAAACTCAGCGGACTTATATACTAACTGAGGAAAGTCGTGGTCACTTGCGAGTTTCAATATTCGCCATCTACCGGTTGTGCACGGTAATTCTCGCTGAAATTCAAGAACGCGCATGCGCACAACAGTCAACAGCGCCACCGCGCGTTACGCCAACGAAAACTTCCAAACCTTCTCTTAAAAGTTACTGAACAGTTCGGTAATTTTTACTGAAAATTCTATAAAAAGTATAGAAAGTCAAGTAAATCCGCTCATTTTGGCAGTCTGTTACCACAGTACCGAAAAGTTCAGTAAAAATTACGGAACTTTTTGTAATTTTTACTGAAATTTTTCTCTCCGTGTACCACAACAAAATCCATGGAAAATAAAGTGCTTCTGAAATGACACCTTATTCAAGGAAAATTTTAAATGACACCTAGCAAAATTCGAAATAACATTTCTGCAATCATTACAGTCTTATTGATAGTGCAATCAATTATTCAATTACACAAAAATCTTTTAACAATAATATTATATTATATTACCAATAATTATTTAGAAAAGAGTTGGATTGCAGTAATTTATAATAAGAAATGGTATTCTGGTGTAATTCTCGAAATCGAAGAAAACGTATTAATTATGAAGTTTTGTACGTGCAGCGGAACAAATTTCTCATGGCTACAAGTGGACGACGTCCACTCCATTTAAATATAAAGGGAAGCAAAAAACAAATACTTTCCGCCTTAGCGATAAAACATGTAAATATGTAGATGAATATAGAAAAATTGTAAAATTTACGAGCTATAAATTTACTTATTCAGACTTATTTTATAATTTTCTTATAATTAGTAAATAAAAAATTAAATGGAATAACTAATGTTCTTTAGTCACTTAGTTATTTCAACTATAATATGCATTGAATTCGGAAAGCTGATGTAAAGATTGAAAAAAGATTGATAATGATTTTACGTTTATAAATATTTATTGAATTATCGCTAGTAGCAAATTATTATGGGAAGTTGTAATTGTAATAACGATTATTTCTTCGAAAACTGTAACTTTTTAAGTAACAATTTCAGTGTAGATAATTATTTATGGAAAGATCAAATAGGCAGATGCCAGTATTTATAAGTGTTGCCGTATATAAAAAAGGCGAAATTTTCCTTAGTTTTTAGATTTAAAAATTGCGTCAAAAAAGTATACCATATTCAATCAGGCTTGTAAATAATTTTTTTTTGACATTCAGAAAGACTTGAAGAACAAGAAAAACGTTGTCCTGTAGATGTGCCTTAAAAATTAAATCATCTTTTCAAGTTTCATCGTTTAGAAGAAAAAGGTGAAATGTCGTCAATTCTTTTCAATCCAAAATTGACTTAAAAGTGTCGCCAAAAAATGATACCATTAAATTCAGCGTGTATCTATTCTTTCACATTCAGAAAACCTTAAAGAACAAGAAAAACCTTGTCCGATGAGTGTGCCTTCAAACAAATTTTTTTATTTTCTTCGAGACGTAAGAGGGAAATAATTTTTGGAATAGCTCATATACTTATCTTACAATTATAGTTAATTTAGATTTATTAGAATTATTAATTTGTTAATCCATTTAAATACAAGATAACTTAATTGACATTTTATAAATTTTATTTTTATTGATATAAATTATCTATGCTCTTATTACAATTTATGTCATTTTTTTTTCATTTCATAGATTCGGACAATTTTTCTGCTTTCACACTTTTGTTACAAAAGTAATAAATTAAGTTTGAGTCACTTTTATCCGTATAGTAAGTGTGCGTGTATATGTGCAAATCCGCGGACTACAGACAACAACTGGGGTACAAAAACGGAAAAAATTTTGTTTGAGGGTACACCTACCACATAAGGTTTTTTCGGTTCTTTGGGGGTCCCCCAACATGAAAATAGTCGTGAACACTCATTATCCGTTGCCAAGCTTTTTTGCCGACGAAATTAATTTTCGATTCTGTGCAAAGCTACGTGAAGTTGAAAACGGCGAAAAATGACAAAAATTTGAAGAATTACGTGGGTTTGAAAAAAATCGCTCATTTTCGTCATTATTCGCCGTTTTCAACTTCACGTAGCTTTGCACAGAATCGACCGATTTTAACGATTCTCATCTCAAATTAAAGCTCTATTCTTCAACTTTAATCGCTTTTTTGTGGAATTTGGTTTGGCCTCTTCAATAGTTTGCTATTGGTTAATCATCAATGACTACTTTTCGTCCATTTTTCCCATGTTAAATTTCCATAAGAAAACGAGTATTTTCATGTTGGGGGACCCCCAGAGAACCGAAAAAACCTTATGTGGTAGGTGTGCCCTCAAAAAAAAATGTTTCCGTTTTTGTACCCCAGTTGTTGTCTGTAGTCCGCGGATTTGCATATATATGTATAGAGTAACTGCATCAGAAAAATATACAAATTCCTTGAATATTGAGCAGTGATAATAGAACTTTTAATTTTTTAAAAATTTCAAAATCATTGAAATACTTATCAAATAACTTTGAATATTTACTTTTTAATTTTTCAATATGCTCTATTTTAAAAAAACTGCATTGCCTACATAATATTTTAAATTCAACTCGTCAACGATAATCCGCCAACGGTATCTATTTAGTACGAGCTGCTCATACAATACAACTATATACTTACTAATGGTACAGCATTACTCATCGTGCTCGTCGCACAAAAGAAACTGATGAAATTCCAAAACAAACTTTTATCATATCCGACCCGTCACTGCGAAATTTGTCAGCTCATCACCGCATTTCCATATTTTCACCAACAAATCAAACAAATCGTCACGTCTATTAGCACAACGCGACAAAATGTTAGCATCTTCCCGTGGCACGAAACCACTAACCTACGCTACTGAGCGCACATACACGGAAAAAAATGCGCTCTCGGTGCTCTCAGTGGGCAAGTATATAGTAGCGGCGCGCAGTGCGTACGCACACCACACACACACACACACACACACACCAGATGAGAGAGAGAGAGTCCATAGAGAGTCCAGAGTTCGTTCGGCGCGCTTGCTATATATATACACCGCGCTCGTATCATCGCCGACAGTCGTGCATCAGACACGCAACAAGAAAGAGTACCTATCTAAGCACCTATTCAAATTATCATCCCACGAACGGAGCTTCCGGAGTAACCACACACGACCCCAAAGGTGAGATGCAACGTGAATCCTAATTAGCCTCTTCGAAAATTCAAAAAAAGAGAAAAGAGATTGAGAAGGAGAAAAAGCGCGTAGTGTGAACGTGTGTTATGTATATATATGTATATACGTAGGTGCCGGCATCTTGTTGCTGCCTCTCGGCTGCCAAAGTGCCAACGTCACGAAACGTCGCGGGTGTTTATGTGTGTGTACGTGGGTCCGAGAGACGATTTTATCATTGAGTTATAGGCAGTGGCGTGACTTTTCCCGGTCACTACGGAATTCGGTGTACACTGATAAGGGGAGAGAGAAGAGAGCGTGACACATAACCTCGACAAGTGGCTTATTTTCAAAGCGGATCGTTAAAGTTTCGCCGGCACGTTGTAAGTAGTATGGGAAGTTGCGTGAGAAAAAGAGGAGCGGATTCAAATAATTATTAGGCACGCGGAGCATCCTGGGCCATTCGTCTGTACGTGGGTTGCGCGAGTGTCATCGGCTGGCGCGGGATTCTTTAACAAAACGTCGATGTAGTTTTGTAATATAAGTTGCGTAATAATTGAAATTATGATAAAAATTTAAAAACCGTTGTCTCGTGAATTCGGAGTGCTATTGATGTGTTCCTATATAAACATGTTGTGTTGTGAAGGTTTTCCTAAGCAAAGGAAACGGTTTTCTCGGAAAAGCTTCTCATTATTAAATCGCTATTTTAGCTGTAATGATGGAAAATTCATGAGCACAGCTCGTGCCCACCGTTTAGGAATTTTTTATGTGCTCTATACTTTTACATTGATTTCTTCGTCTATAAGTAGTCGTATTAGGAACCAGTGAAAGTTTCGAAACTAAAAAATATACTAGCTAGAAATTTCTCGCGGAAGACAAGTGTTTGTCTTTTTGCTATTTAGTAGCAAAAAAGAAATTTAAATAGTGATGACAAGAGTTGATTTTAATTTTTTAAAGCAAAAGTATACCGTATTATTGTCCGGTAAATAACAAAATTATGTCAATTTCCCATTGTGATACGTCATTGCGATCATTGACAATCATTTCAAATTTTTTGTTATGATAGCTTTTGTAGAATCGTGCCAAGGTTTATTTTTTTTAATTCTGTATTCTTCTATAGAACGTAATAGACACGTTTAATATTTCTGAAAATGTATACGCTATACTAAAAGAAAAAAGTTACACATTGGCCAATAAATAGGACTTTGTTTATAAAATTACAGTGTTTATCCGAATTGACTCGTCTATAAATACTTGTTCTTGGTAATGCAAATTCAGTAGATTTTGCCGAGTCATTGACAAAAAAATTCATTATTGCGTTTTTATTAGTTTTTTTCCAACAGCTAAATTGACATTGCGTCACCTAAAAAAGTAGCGTTATAACGAAGCTAGGCCTGAATGTTATTTTTATTACAAATTTTTACGTACTGAAATACCGTGTTATTTTCGTAATCAAATGACTAATTTCCGGCCTGTTAATGAAAAAAATTTCCTCGCGTAATAAAATACCAAAAATAAGCAATAATGATAATTCACGATGTTTCAGAAATACGGAAGAGTAACAACATTTGTTAATAATAATATTCTAATTTCTTTACATTACAATACATTGTTAAAGTATAGAAATATCGATAAGTAATAAAGTACGAAAAAAACAATTACTTTTACGTAATATTCGATGAATCTGCTGTTAATAGAAGCTTTCTCTGTAAAACAATCATAATCCAAAACTTTCCATAGCCAATCCACAACGCACTTTCACTCCGTAAATCATCTCCATTTCTGACCAGGATATTTCCACTTTCAGATCCCGCATAACCGCGTCCATCGCTATGTCGTTAGAGCAGAAAGCCAAGAGCCCGAGCCAGGAGAGCGGCCCGGCTGTGCCCCACCTGGAGGTGCTGGATCGCGTGTGCAACATCCCCATGGTGCAGTCGGCAATTGAGAAGACCGGCACCACATACTCCTACGTCAAGGACTCCCATCATTTAATCAACTGGGCGCTCAACTACGCCGAGGCTGGATTGCACTACGCTACGGCCACTGCTGTGCCCATTGCCGCGCCCATAGCCAAGAAGTTCGAGGGCTCGATCAACTCTGTGGACCAGAAGCTCTGCCAGGGTCTGGATATCGTTGAGCAGAAGGTGCCGATTGTGAAGCAGCCGCCGCAGCAGGTAAATGCGGAGAGTATGGCTTGATTTGGATAAAAATATTTCTAAGCACAAAGATTTCTTATACGAGAATAATTTGTTATGTGACAAGTAGCTATGGGATTCTTGCACAATGTCTCATAAAATTTTTAATCTCTAAAAAAAGGGTTTATATGAAAAGCATTGAAGAAATAAGGTTACAGTAAAGAATGATATCACTGCAATCGAGTGATATTACGATAATTTTTTTTATCAGTGTTATCAATATCTGACGAATCAGTGAAATATATAGATTATTATTTTCATTACCAGAACAAATATCGACGGAAATTACTTGAAAATAGCCTTTAATAATGCGAAAACGCTAACGATTATTCACATCTGTAAAATGTTAACTAATTCAATTTCCTTATACTGAACGAGTTTTGCTATATATATTACGATAATCATGACATTTTTACGAGTTTCTTACGTAATAAAGGAATTCGACGAGTTTGGCCCGTTACACGCAAAAAGAACAAGTAAAAGAACAGGAACAGATATAAGAATAACATGGATAGGTATATCTATATATATGAACCCTACTCAAAAATGTTATTGAGTACGATCGTAGGAGGCAAAGATGTGAAAAGAAAGCGACTTTTCTAATTGTGGCAACGTTTCGTCGGCTATTTACGCCAACCTCATCAGGCCCTTTATTCGAAACACATTATTTGTAGTTTTTACATAAATTTACATAAACTTTTGAGTAACACATTTTTTATTTTTTACATTACCTAGCCTTATAGATCAAATATAATCCGTAGTCAATCAGATGTTATTTGATGACTAAAACCATCAACATTGATCCCATGTTTATATACGTTTGTACAGTGTTTACCTTATTTTGAATATGACTATAATAAATAAATAACGGGAAAATACGTGGTACTTAGTTTTTGAAGATCTTCTTTTTTATTAATACTGTTTTTATTATTTTTATGTGAATCATTTCCGAAATCAATCTTTTTAAATAATTACTTTCAAAATCTAAAATCCGCGTATTATCCCAGTCAAATTCATGTTTATTTTCTACTTGGTGTGTACTAAACATGAATTTGACTGGGATAATACGCGGATTTTAGATTTTGAAATTAATTATTTAAAAAGATTGACCTTCAACTTTATGAACCCTACTGTTCCTGTTCTTCATGTATATAGATATACATATGAATGTTAGTCTTATATCTGTTCCTGTTCTTTTAAAGTCCATAAAGCCCATTATTCCTCGCTGTTCCTCGTATATACTAAGCCATGTTAATTTCTATATCTGTCACTGTTTCTTTTTGTAACGGGCCCAACGGGCCTTCCACTTTGAAACTCCGACAATCGTATTAAATGTTGCCATGCCACAAAATCATCCGCTTGATAATTTCGTAAATGGTAGACAGCCCCCTTCAAAAACTATATTCAGCTGGAGACAAGTGTAAAAGCCAAAACCCAATCACTCACTGATTAATTGCAACTTTTAGATCTACGATGCGGCAAAGAACGTGATGAACACTTCGCTGCAGCCGACTATTGAGAAACTCGTGGCTGCCAAGGAATCCGCAACCAACCAGGCGACGGCCCTGAAGGATATCAGCGTGCAGAAGGCCAACGAGATCCTGAACACTAGTTACGGAACCATAGCCGTGCAGGGTGTCGACAACACCAGCGTTCTTATCAACCGTCTCCTCGACCATTATTTTCCGCCCGTAGAGGGGGAGACCGAGCAGCCAGGTAATTGATGAAATTTTAAGCAGACGCAATTATAATTTTTCACAAAATTTTTTACTATAATTTCCAAATCCAACTTTCAGCTCCAGTATCAGCGGACGAAAACAAAGTACTCCACGCCGTTCAAACCATCGGCCAGCTCTCGAGCAAAACTGCTAACCGTGTCTATCATTCTGTCGCCGCGCAATTGAAAACCGTCAAGAAGGAAGACGTCACGAATTACATATCCAGTGTCGTTTCGATCCTCCATTTGACCAACTTCCTGAATCTGGGCCAGAAGGACAACGCCAGCCCCGAGGCCACGAGCCCGACAACGGAAAAGAAAGACTTGGAGAAGGAGGAAAAATCAAAGGCTGAATAAAAACAACAATACTGCGACTCTGTGAATGTTATTATTATATATAAGCATATCAAAATTTTATTTTTTTGTACAGTGAATGAGGAAATTGTTTAAAAAATGTCTCTCGCCGCACTGTTGTACGTTCAATGTAATTGTTGAATGTATGACGGTCATATCACATGCATGCACACACCCATACACATACACCACGAAACTCGTGTGCAATCAAGTTGCACGACCATAAGTTACGCATGTATGTTGGTTCGTACAAAAAATGTATTAACGTAATGTAATGTGCTTTTTACAAAAAAACTTTTTATATATATATATATTTCATTACAAAGTATAATTTAAAGTAATGTTAATAAGAATTTTATTAAATGTATTTAATTAATATTTAATAAAGGTATTTTTCTTTTTTATATGCACATACTTAATATTGAAATGCAATTACGATTTGATGTATATATTCCTTTTTATTATTATTCTTATTTTTTTTAGTAAGGTTACAATTTTTAATATTTTTTTAAATGAAAATAGCGCTTGTTGAAAACCATGGTTGCCACAATCAGCCGAAAAAAACCCCTGAAAAAGCTCAAGACCGGCATCTCACTAGCAGTCTAGGGGACTGGTTATTACTCTTGCCGAGTACCCATGAATGTAAAGACATATAACAGTGAATCCACATTACGTGCTGTTATGAACTGCGTTCGCGTGAACGAGTAGCAGAATATTTAGGATCGGTCTACAATGATAATTTCGAATGTAAAAGATTGATTTCAAAATAAATATTAAATAAATCAATCAATTAAATAGCAAACGTATTGAAACATATTCCAATAAAATAAAAACCTGTTGGAGATTTTAACAATAAAATCATTAATTTGTTTCTGACATATGAGCGCGCGCGTGGACTGCGTGTTTCTGCGCCGAACGCGAGTTGTTTTTCACTTTCTAGCGATTCTAGCTGGCCCAGGCGCCGGAAAATTTTTCGCTTCTGTCTTCCCCATGTATACCTGCTGACGCAATTGCATAAAGTAACTATCGCTTTTTATAGATTTTGATTCTTAGAATCTAAATTTCGAGGTTACAATTTAACAAAACTGCAAGAACTTTGATTTAAATGCATTTGTTTGAACAAAAACGCTATTTAAACAAATAAAAACAATCTTTTGCGATCAGAATAATTTTTTCTTGAAAATTCCGGTAATTTTAAGATTAAAATGTTTCATTCAACATCTACGAGCAACCAATATTCAAAGAGTTATAAATTTTTAAAATATTAATTCTTAGCATTCAAGAGATTTTTAATAATAGTCACAAAATTAAACATCAAGTAAAAATTGTTACAGTTACTTATCGTTTACCATCTAAAAAGAGATGTGCATAGTTAATATTACTTTGTATTATATGTAATTCACATTAATATAGGTACGAGTAAATCTCGGGATCTTAATTTTTTTGGGAACTCCAAAGTTTAAGCAGACAGATGAATCAACGCTCAAAATTTTTGCCTTGCAATAAAAAAAAAATTAAAAAATTAAAAAATCTATTACAAATAATGGTAACAAATCAGCTGCATACATAAATTAAAAAATTGTTGTTAATGTGCTTTTCCTATCGATATATTTATAGGAACAGGAGCACACGATCGTTGCACAATTTGTTTAGCTTTTTTGTGTGTCAAAATCTTGAACTTGAGTTCTGGTAGGTTGATGTGCTATAAAAATTAGCCGAAATACAAGATTTTTAATTTTCTAAATTTTTAAAGGAATTTTAGGGATAAAAAGTTATTGAGATTTGATAATACGTATTGATTAAATTATCAAGGAAAAGACAATAGCCTTATCTATATCTACATGATTTGCAAAGATATTCCCTAAATATTAGTATTTGTTAAAAGGCAAAATATTTTATAAACATGAGAGAGCACCGAAGCTCCACAAGTTTCCTATTAAAAAAATTAGTAGTGCCAATTCGTACCTGAACCATAATTTTGTATCTGTCAACTGCTTTATAGAGAGACAAGAAAAACAAGTTTTACAAATTTTCTTATTGTCTTTATTTGATATAATGAACATTTTTTCTACAAGATGCAATAGTTTCTTACAAACATGTATTATTATTATTTAAATAAAATAATTTTCTATTTAAAACCAAATTATACTTTGACAAGAGAAATTACCTTTTCAGTCTAAATCTCTGTCTGTAGATTCAAAAACAATTTTTCTTTTTATGAAGACGCGATTCCTACTATCTGAAAAGTAACTATTTTTCTTCGCCCAGGATTTTCTTCTTAAAGATCATATTATGAGTATTTATGACGGAGTCCTTTTGCAGCAAAAAATATGAGTATGCAATACAAGTAATTAATTACGATATTAACTACAATGTAATTTACTGTTTGTATTTACATTATATATCTACATTTTAATTTACATTTAACCTACAGGTTGAATCTTATTTAAAAAAAAAAAATTTTTAACAATGACAAACTATAGAAATATGTAAAAGTTATTTTTATTGATATATTTCTATTTTAGCAAGTATCGGTCAGAAACTCTCGAGGGGAGTTTTTCCCTTCTGAATTATGGATGTGGATACAACTTCAGAGTATAATTTTGTAGCTTAAAAATGACATCATCAAGTTTTAACAAAATCCATGCTCAGGAGATTAGAAGCTCTTATTTTCAGCTAGTTAGCATGTTGAAATACTATAAATAAAGTCTATGGTTTGATTACCCATAACTGCACTTCTGGATCTAGTTCCGAATAATTTTTTTTCAGATTTTTTTTATAAGTCTAAAAATTCATCATAACAATAAATGGCAATAAGTAAAACGTTTTTTTATTAAAACTTCTTAAGAGAAAATGTTACTATAGTGCTTCGGGGAGGGAGAAATTTACTTTTTACACAAACGGATTTCGATTTAAAAAAAGTTTTGTCTAGAGTCAAGTATAGAATTAATAATTCTAATACCTATCTTATTCAAGAAGCATATCCTCTTGGGTCAAATGGACTGTTTTTGACTAAATGAAAAATTTTCTCAATGATCATTAAAAAATTCTTTTACTAGTGATTAGTATAAATGTTCAACTACAATAACTAATATTTTAATAAAGTTTTTATTTATTTCTTTTTAACACATCCTATCGTAAAGTTCGTACTTTATCTCCGCCGAAGCGGGAAAAAAGTGCTACGTTCATTCCCTACTCCCACTCTAGTTCCCAGCGCCACGCACATGTGCTCGCCTTCGGTTCAGGCACAAACAGTGCATTGCGCTGGCAACGAAAGTGAGGTTAGGGAATAAATATGCAGCACTTTTTCCTTTTTCAGCGGGGAGCGAGTACGAATTTTACGATAGTTGTGTTAAAAAATCGTATATTGCACTCGTGAATAAAGTGGGTTGTGCGAACCTGCGTATTTGTCGCCCTCGCTTCACTCGCGCGACAACTCTCGCGCAGGGAACACAGTTACACAGCCCACTTTATTCCCTTGGTGCATAATATACTATTACAAACACAATCATATAACATATAAATAGAAAGTGTGTTATACAAGATACCTATGTGTACAGTGTGTCCATACTTCTTCTATTTTCTATCAAGATAGATAAAAAAACAGAGGGCTAGTTTTGTTACTTATAAAATAGTCAGTAATAAACTCGTTGCTACGGCAATTAGTAAATGAGTATTTCTCTGGAATTTCTAACTTTTAGCTTACAAGAAATTTCAAAAGTTAATGTTGAGTCACATTCACTAAACGTTTTCTTTCTGATCTAGGTACCGCAAATAACAAATAAAACGGCGAGTAAGAGTGAGGGGAGGAGGAATTTTATCAGAATGGTAAAATGTTAGATGAGTATTTTCTCAAAAAAAAAACAGATTGCATAAAATTATAAAGATACTTTTAACTAGAAAAATAAATTTCTGAAAAATCTGAATCTTTCATTCCTATACGATTTTTAGCTCATTTGCCGACGTTATAGCTTTTCTAAATCACTGCATTTTCTATAATTTAATCGTTATGTAGAGATGGCATTCGGAAACTTGATGTTACATATCATATAAAAATAATTTAATGAAAATATCATGGCGTTCTTGCCAAATTTTTTCGAATTTTTATGTATTATACATTTTTAAACCTTAGAAAAAATTACCCTACTGTCATAAGATATTCTATTTTTTTTTTTACCTTTCTGAGAAAATACCCATCTAACATTTTACCATTCTGATAAAATACCTCCCCCCTAAAAATCGTATAGGAATCTATATAAGGAAAATATATAAGGAAATAATGTTTTTAGGAGTCACATTTTTCGGAGTTTTATTTTTCTAGTAAAAAGTATCTTTATAAGTTGTTTCTTTTAACGGTCAAATAATATTTCATTTTAATTTTTATAAAAATGCAGCGTCCCGAAGATAATATTTTTGTTAATAGTTTAAAACTGTCTTCAGTACGCGGAGGAAATATCTAAACTTAGGCTTCTTCTAATGTCCCATGAACTTATCCTTGCTTAAAAGTGAGTTCTATGTAGTGCAACGTGTTACTAGAAGTGGATTTTATAAATATTTGCTTGACTTAGACAGCTAAATATCTGAGAACCATAGATATGTCACAGTACTAAAAAAGTTATTTCCCTCTTACGTATCGAAAAAAATAAAAAATTTTTTTGAAGGCACAGCTACAAGATAGTTTTTCTTGTTTTTAAGTTTTTCTGAATGTGAAAAAAATATATGTACAAGCTCAATTTAATGGTATAATTTGTTGCCGACAATTTTAAGTCAATTTTAGATTGAAAAGAATAAATTGACGGAAATTTCACTTTTTTTTAAACGTCAAAACTTGGGAAATGGATTTAATTTTCAAGGCAAATCTACAGGACAAAGTTTTTCTTGTTTTTTAAGCCTTTCTGAGAAAAAAAATTATTTACTTTTAAATCTAAAAATTAAGGAAAATTTCGCCTTTTTTCTAAACGACGACACTTATAAATACTGACATTTACCTACTTGATCTTTACATGAATAATTATCTACACTGACATTATTATTTTAAAAGTTACAGTTTTCTAAGAAACAATCGTTATTACAATCATAACTCCCCATAATAATTTGTTACCAGCGATAATTCAATAAATATCTGAAAATATAAAATATCAATCTATTTTCAATCATCAAACAAGCTTTACGTATTCAATGCATATTGTAATTGAAATAACTAAGTGAATAAGGAACATCAGTCATTCCATTTAATCTTTTATTTACTAATTATAAGAAATACGTAAAGCTGATGTGATGATGGAAAAAAGATTGATATTTTATATTTTCAGATATTTATTGAATTATCGCTAGTAGCAAATTATTATGGGAAGTTATAATTGTAATAACGATTATTTCTTAGAAAACTGAAACTTTTAAAGCAAACATTTCAGTGTAGATAATTATTTATGCAAAGATCAAATAGGCAGATGCCAGTATTTATAAGAATTGTAGTTTAGAAAAAAGACCAAATTTTCTTTAATTTTTAAATTTAAAAGTAGCACCAAAAAAGTATACCATTCAATCGAGCTTGTAAATAATTTTTTTCACATTCAGAAAGGCTTAAAGAACAAGAAAAACTTTGTTCAGTAAACGTGCCTTCAAAATTAAATCCTTTTTTCAAGTTTCGTCGTTTAGAAAGAAAGCTGAAATTTCCGTCAATTCTTTTCAATCCAAAATTGACTTGAAAGTGTCGCCAAAAAATCATATCAGAAAAGCTTGAAGAACAAGAAAAACTTTGTCTGATGAGGGTGCCTTAAAAAAAATTATAATTTTTTTCCAGAGGTAAGAGGGAAATAATTTTGGAAATAGCTCATATACTATTCTATTTTACTATTCTACCATATCCTTGCCGAAAGTACCACATTCACGGTTTGAGCCGGGAGCAAATTGCGAAAGTGGTACTTTCAGCCAGACCGTATGATGAAAAAATCTTGCATTTCGGCTAATTTTTATAGCACATCGACCTACCAGGACTCAAGTTCAAGATTTTGACACACAAAAAAGCTAAACAAATTGTGCAACGATCGTAAATGTATTCCTGTTCCTATATAGATAAATATATCGACAGGAAAAGCACATTAACAACAATTTTTTAATTTATGTACGCAGCTGATTCGTTACCATTATTTATAATAGATTTTTTTATTTTTTTTATTACAAGGCAAAAATTTTGAGCGTTGATTCATCTGTCTGCTTAAACTTTGGAGTTCCCAAAAAAATTAAGATCCCGAGATTTACTCGTACCTATATTAATGTGAATTACATATAATACAAAGTAATATTAACTATGCACATCTCTTTTTAGATGGTAAACGATAAGTAACTGTAACAATTTTTATTTGATGTTTAATTTTGTGACTATTATTAAAAATCTCTTGAATGCTAAGAATTAATATTTTAAAAATTTATAACTCTTTGAATATTGGTTGCTCGTAGATGTTGAATGAAACATTTTAATCTTAAAATTACCGGAATTTTCAAGAAAAAATTATTCTGATCGCAAAAGATTGTTTTTATTTGTTTAAATAGCGTTTTTGTTCAAACAAATGCATTTAAATCAAAGTTCTTGCAGTTTTGTTAAATTGTAACCTCGAAATTTAGATTCTAAGAATCAAAATCTATAAAAAGCGATAGTTACTTTATGCAATTGCGTTAGCAGGTTAATTTTATCAAATGCAAAAAAGTGATAGGTGGTTTTGTTTGGGACTTTTTTCGATATCTCTTATCGTTCGCGAGTTATAAGTGAAAAACCGTTTTCGGGGGTGGTTTTTCGCCAAATTAGGGGTGACGCCGGAGTTTTTGGAAGCTGCATTTTTTACCAAATTTTTAGACGATGTGTTTTACCAAATATCCAAAATGCAGCCATTCACCAGAGAAATTCGATTTCAGACCTTCATTTACTGACCTATGAATGCCTTGACCGTTGCAGCCACCTGTCACTTGGGGATTTCCTAGAATCTCAGAGTAATAAACAATTCCTAGAAGAGCTTTTCACTCTGAGCGAGCTTCAATTATTAATTATCATTATTAGGTTTGTTTCACTACCCATTACCAATTGTCGATCACCTGATTATTGTTTATTTATTTACGCATGGAGTTAGTATTTATCGTCAGAATCATTTATTTTCATTCGGGTTATCGTAAATTCATTTATTATTTATTTATTATTTATTTACGGAACAATCGAAATAATTTATCTGATTAATTAAATAAATCAATTATTTCAGTGTTAAAGTCTTCATCGGGTTTTTAGTTTATGGCAATACGTTTCAATACGTTATTTAGTTGGTTGATTTATTTAATATTTGTTTTGAAATTAATCTTTTAAATTCTAAATTATCATTGTAGAACGATCCTAAATATTACGTTACTCGACCATGCGAACGCAGTGGTGTCATACCAGTATCTACGATGTGCAAACATACCAGTGCACAGTAAAATTTTATTTTGTTTACACTTGGCATTCACAATGTCGGAAGAAAAAGTAGAAAGGTAACAGTACAATCATCTTTATCATATTGTTACTCATAGAAAAACATGTAAATATTTAAATCATATGAAAATTATTACACACAACAGAAAATAATGACGTTTATTAGTTACAACTGTAAAGTTTTAGGTTATAAACACTAATTCTTGTGAAAGCAAATTTATGTACTGAATTTTTTTTTATTTTAAAGCACTACATCGGAAGAAGTACAAAATTCTAAAAATGATAATTCAGAGGACAAATCAAACGATAAAATTGACGAAAAACCCAAATCCGATGCCAAAGTTGAAGAATCAAATAACGATAAAACCAATGGACGTACAACTGTTACTGAAGTTGGAAACTGCTACTGGTAAATTTTTAAATATTATGATAATATATCTAATTTAAAATATTAATTATTTTGATAACTTGCAGCGGTAAAGATAGAAACTTAAATATTGCTGAATTATTATGCGCAAGCTGTACTAGATGGTTCCATGAATCGTGTATTGGCTATCAATTAGGAAAACTGGTACCATTTATGGCAAATTACGTTTTCATGTGTAAAAACTGTTCACAAACTGGATTAGAAAGTTTTAAAAAAAATCAAGCTCGTAAGTTGATAAAAAAAAGGTTTAACTCAGATTGCAAATATTGAAAAAAAATAAATATTTTTTTTATAGAATTTCCACAAATGTGTGTAACAGCTATAGCAAATTTAATACAAGCATCTCAAAAAGAAAACACAAACAAAACACTTTTTCACAAAGACAAAGATCTTATTCCATTTATCGAGTGTCACTGGGAAAGTATGACAACAATGCCTAGAAGAGTAACACAATCTTGGCACTCCAGAGTTAGTATCTTTGTATATTTATATAATTTAGCTAAATAGACACACTTTAAGGATTTCCGATAATCTAAAGGAGTCTTACCTTTATTTTTTCTAATAAAATAATATTTGATATAAATTTGCTTGTAGAATGAATTTTATCAGATAATTATAAATTAGAATTCTTCTTTTATTTAAAGATTCACAAAGCCCTTACAAAAGATCTTGGAACACTTTTTATAATGGAAGAGAATGCAATTGATGGACAGATGTATGGACTTGTAAGCTCGGATTTACTTTTAATTAAGCCTAATTATGAAGCAATGATTAAAGGAGGTACGTTGAAAGTTACTCAAATGGGAGTACAACAAGTTGGTACGTACAAGATCTGGCAATACTTGCTTTGATCGATTGAGACTGTGAGCTTATCAAATCAGCACATAATCATATCTAATAAACACCAAAATTCATTAAATTTTCTAATGATGTTTATATGATTAATATGAAACTCCTGAAACTTATCTTATCTTAAGGACACATTAATCAGCTGTCTTCATATTATGAAATCACTGATATTGTAAAATCACAAATTCTTTGCTTTAAAAAATCCAGCTTCACACCTTCATAATTTCTTTTCATACTCTTCAACTGTTTCATTAAAATTTATAAACAAGAAATAACTAACCACAGTCTTCAATTGCCTGGGGACTACCAAACAATCATTGTGCTTTTATAATTATAATTATCTATTAATATTATTTAATTAAATCACCAAATTTTAAATGGATATGGTAGCACCAATTTCTGGTGGGTTAAGAGGACGCAATGCCAAAAGAAAATTTCCTGGTGATGGAACTGGAGCTGGTCCTGGCAAAAAAGGAAGAGGTTCAGATATGGTAACACCAAAACTACCTGCTCATGGATACCCTCTGGAGCACCCCTTCAATAAAGACGGTTACAGGTATATTTTAGCTGAACCTGATCCACATGCACCTTTTAGACAAGTAAGTTAACTCTCACAATTTATAAGTTCAACGTCATATTTCCTTCTGTTTTTCTTTGTGTTAATATATTATCTTTGCAAAATATAATGAGCTGAATGTTTTGTATTAGGAATTTGATGAAAGTAGTGATTGGGCTGGAAAACCAATCCCTGGCTGGCTTTATAGATCTTTAAGTGCAAGTGCAGTACTTCTTGCTCTGCACGATCGGGCTCCACAATTAAAAGTTTCGGAGGATCGATTGGCAGTTACTGGTGAGAAAGGATACTCTATGATCAGAGCTACACACTGTAAGTTTTCAATAAACTAGGAAATATGAAAGTTGTCAATATACTGATATGGCTAATGTATATTTTCTTGATAGCGGTTTGCAGAGCAACGTGGTATTGGGAAGCAACTATAGAAGAAATGCCTGAAGGATCAGCAACAAGACTTGGCTGGGGTCAAGAGTATGCTAATTTACAAGCTCCACTAGGATATGATAAATTTGGTTATTCTTGGAGATCGAGGTGAAAATTAGTGCACATTAAAGTACCTTAAAATCTTCAAATCACAAGTAAGGCTTTTATTTATTTTCTCTGACTTTAGAAAAGGTACACGTTTTCATGAAAGCAGAGGAAAACATTATAGCAATGGATATGGAGAAGGAGATACATTAGGATTTTTAATAATTTTACCAGATGTACATAATCCAACACATATTCCAAATACATATAAGGATCGTGTAAGTAAATAAAAACAAGAGAGATCTTTTACTAAATAAATTTTTAAATGGAGAATAAATTAAAAATTTTTATTTTAGCCATTAGTAAAATTCAAAAGTCACTTGTACTATGAAGAAAAAGATAGTCTTCCTGATGCTATACGAGCATTAAAACCTCTTGTAGGAAGTAAAATCATATACTTCAAAAACGGAGTTTCTCAAGGAGAGGGTTTTGTAGATATCTACCACGGTTCATATTATCCATGTGTTTCTATACATAAAAGTGCTACTGTTTCTGTTAATTTTGGACCAAACTTCAAATATCCGCCTAAAGATATAACCTTCAGAGGGGTATGTACTACATAGTATAATATTTATATTCAAATGGTGCCTTAACTTTTAGCACTATGTAATAAAATTAAAAAACTTGATCTTCTATCTATCTATATAATAATCTAAACATTTTGTAGGTGTATGAAAAAGCAGAAGAAGCCATAGCAGAGCAATCAATGGCAGATATGCTTTACTTTACAGAGAACGAAGGAAAGTTAAGATTAGACACTTTTACATCATGACACTAATAAACGTTTTTTGTTTCATTATGTCTTTATTTTGTAAATTATATAACAGAGTAATATCATTGTCTTGTCAAATCAATTCATTATTTTCATTAAGTAATTTAAATTTAAGCTTTTTCCATTAATGGAGAAACTTAATAGTAAATTACGATACGGGTGTGGTAGGTGATTACTTACTGCATGAGACATTTTTCGCATGAGTGAAGCGAGAAAATCACCTTATGCACCAGTGTCGTACAGTATTTTATACCATGAGAGCCGAATAATGATATTAAAGTTATGATTTTGAGGTTAGAGTGGTATAAAATATTGTTATTTTTTTTCAAATGTTCTAACCAAAAGTATTGTAAAAAGATTGTAAGTAGTATATAAAACTTATTATAATATTTACATATATACTAAATTAATTTTCTATCATTCTCCTTAAAAAATGTGATGTAACTTTTTATAATGTACATTAACATCAAAAATACTTATTGGCAACAATAACGATATTCCTAGAATCTGTCATTGTATACAATTCAATATTTTTACAATTTATTTACCAAATCCACCTCTGCAATTTGGGCTGGGCTTGACATTTTTATCACTTCCTTCCCATTGATCAGGTGTCTTAGCCTTTAAAGGGTAAAAAATTATAATTATTATAATGTGTTGATTCAACACTGAATAAGCATTGTATACTTACTACGACAGAAAGTGCATGAACTCCATTCTGTAGTTCATAACTGAGTAAATCCATAACCATTCTATGTCGCTGTATAAGAATAAACCATTTTTTATAAATCTATGAATTTTCATTTCCTTAGAGAATCTTTTAGAAAATATTTTACCTTGATAAGAGGAAGATTTTCAAACTTATCTGATACAACAATAACTTTAAAATGTGTTTCAGCACCTTTTGGTACATTATGCATGTACGATTCATTCATTACATCCATATGCATAGGAACAAAAGTTTCTTCTAATTTTTTTCTGATTGATGATTCGACAGGTTTTGCATTCATTAGATCACTCATGTTGCGAGTTACAATGATGCAACTTGAATTATAACCTATAAATGATATTTATCAACATACAGAAAACGATCGAAAAACATTTTTTATGCTAAATAAGAGATATTATTTTGAAAAATATTCGAATCACGTGAATTTTAATGTTGAATATTGAAAAGTTTATTTTTTTATGTGCTTGCTCTTGTTTACATCAATCACTCACCTGGTATTTTTTGAGCCAAGAATTTTAACATTTACAAATGTTTTCGATATTCTTCGGCGAGACGAAAAATAAAAAGTCGTTTCTTCTAGATGACAGCTATAACTGCCAGAAAATTTTGCTATTTATTTCTGCGCTTCTCGAAGCAACAACATCCAAAGTATAAAGTATAGTAAAAAGCTCTAGCGCTATAGCAGCCGCTTTTGATCAGCCAAGTGTCACGTGATATCTGGGGTCTGCGTAAACACTTTTAAATTTACTGAAGCAATTTCAACGCGGATATGTGCATTTGAAAAGTGTAATATATATATATATTTTTTTAAATGTGATGTTATCGCTTTTGTAAATGTATTTAAAGTACCGCAATTTTCCTTTTTAATTTAGTATTTATAATTCATTAATTAATTTGCATGCATAACAGACTACTTACGGGTACAGAAAAATATAAAAATATTAAATTTAACTAAATAAGAATGTATTAAGCAACCATTAGCGATTTGTTTAAATTTTTATAAAAATCTATGGTAAAAGATGTATTTAGAATTACGTATTATGTGACATGCTGAACAACTATCTTAAAATTCAAATTATAATGTAAACTCGTATAAAGATTAGAAAAAGTATGAATAAAAAACTCTTATTAAATGAATATGAAATTCAATTAATTTTATATTTTGCAATGGTGACTGTGAAGTAATAATAATCAGCATTTTTTCTATTGAACATATTATCGACGATAATAGTGAAAATAAACTTTTCTTTACTAAGAAAAAGTTTAAAAATAAAATTTTTCTTTCAAACTCTATCGTAGAATTAACTTTCAAATTTAGAAATGGAAATCAAGTGTACAAGTTAAGCTATTTAAAAAAGTTAACTTTAATTACTTTTTTTAAATGAAAATATAACTAACAACCAAATTAATTGAAATTTGAAAAGCAGTAAAATAGAAAGGGTGATCATAGAAATCAGAACAATAATTGAATACGTTTGAAATACTTTATTTGATATTGTTGTATTCGAACATCGGAAAAGAAAGAACGTAAAGCTGCGTGAAGGCTTTTCTAACGATACAACTTCTTTGAAAATTTCGCCTTTATTATCAAGTGACTAGGAAATAAAAGAGCGCAGCTTCAACTCATATATCGTAATTTCTTTACATAAAAAGAAGATACAGCTCCTTCGTCGTTTTTATTTATCTTATTCTTCCATTCTTTCTTATCGTTATTACATTTAAAACGGATATGTGTGTTTAGGCACATCGTTGACCGTTAAAAAAAAAACAACAACGCAAAACATTATGCCGTCAGCAGATTTATTATTATTTTGTTTTTCAATTAAATAAAAACGGTTAAATAGTCAACACATATTCGGGTAGAGGACAATCGCATTCTTTTTACAGGTTGGTCGGCGATCTCTCGTCGTTTAGGTGTGGTACACGCCGATAATGTCTTTCGTGTCTTTCTTTCTCTTTCGTATATTACATATGGTTATTCTCCTTCGTAGTCGTGGCGCTCGAAAAACTGCTCGAGAATCCTTTGGTTTTTCGATTTTGTGCTAAAGAGAATCGTGAATTTCTTTTATTAACAGTTGTAATTTGTTGGAAAAAAATGACTCGAAAAATATGGTCTCATCTGTAGAAAAATATATTATAATATGTGACTTTAGTGCGCTGGCGATTCTCGAGTGGTTTTTCAGGGCCCAGCTTTACACGGAAGTCGTACAATGAAAGCGGCACATTGTGCATACACGACCGATCGACCTCTGCTTGTTTTATATAATACAACAATTCAACTAAAATACCTTTAGGGTGTTAGTATGTAGTGTGAGCTCAATATGAGCCGTCGTACGGTTAGAGAGTCTCAAGTTGGCCCCCGAGCGTCTTATCGGCGATATCGTCGCGGGAGAAAAGCATCTCTCCTCTTCATTTATTTATTTATTTTTTTATATTTTTGTTTTTCTCACTTTTCTTTACATTACATCATCATCGTCGTAGGGGGCGAAGAGAACAGGAGTCGGGGAAGTTTACCGCGACGATAGCCGAGGAGAATCGAGAACGCGGGGCCAACAGCGCAGAGCTCGCCTAAAAAATAGTATACAAGACTTTTACAAAAAAAGGAAAAAAAATATTACGCGCCTTATTGCTTCTTTTTACAGCTATTTACAAAAAGATCGTGTGAGATACGGAGCTGTCGAGATACGAGAGATAATTTTTCCTTTTTTTTCCGCTGACAAATTTTTTTTCTGCCGATGAGCGCGGACACGAAGAGTCATATGCACAGTGGCTTCGAGACTGTTTACAATCAACGTCGAAGTCTGGAAGGGCAGCGCCGACGGTCACATTTTCTTTTTTCTCTCTCTTACTCTCTCTCACTTTCTTTTTTTTCGTGTTTTTCTTTAATTTTCTCTTTCGTTTATTCGTCCATTCGTATTATAGTTTTATCTCAGCTTGCAGCATAATACTAAAAATCGCGCGCTCGAGCGAAACGGACACCTCGGCGATGACAGAAGACACCAGCTGCTGCGGACTACAATGATTTTGATCATCCTCGGAACATCTTCATCTCTTCGACCACCGGCCCTTTTTCGCCAACTTTTTGTAAAAGTTCGAGCGACAACGTGGACCGGGCGGAAGACAACAGTAACCGTTTCGCACGGGTCATTGTAATTTTTTCATTTCTCCCTATACTCTACATTTATACGTATACGTGGTACGATCACTCAACGTGCACGGGGCGGGACTCTCGGGGGGGGGGGGGGTAAATACGTACACACATGTAAGAGCTCCTGCTTGAAGCTAGCTCTCCGTCGTACCCTTTTACACTTTCAGTCTCATAAAGGCTTTTCCCTAAAAAACAATTTTTTTTTTAAATTTTTCTTCTCTTCTTTTTTCTTTATTTTATTCATCTTCGTCACGCCGCGTCGTCCCAAGCGAGCTCTTCTTTGTAGTTTTGGGATTAGTTTAATCCCCAAAGCTTTTTCGCTCGCTGGCGCACGCTGCTCTCGTGGTCAGTTCTCTTGGTATATATATGTATACTTCGGGAAGGCGGAGAGTCTTGGGGAATCTGCACTGACAGCGAACCGCTCAACTTTCGTCACATCCAAATAGTTCGTCGTCACACTGAAGAGTCAAGTTTCCACGGGATTCAGATGGAGCCAATGACGAGTCATCGTCTCTTGTCCTGCGGCCCGCTGCTCCAGTTCGTATCCCCTTTCGCGTGTCTTGGATGAACGCCGCGACTCATCTCGATATGTGCGTGTCTGCCTCGCAGCAGCGCCGACGACGCGGCCGCCCTTAATAATGAGGAAATAAAAGGCACTTTCTCGGTACGCTCTTTCTTTCTTCTACAACTCAGTCGTACAGTATAGCAGTAGCAGCAGTATTTCTGCCTCTCCGCGGTCAATGAAAGAAACTACAGTGCCTTCCAGCTTCAGCATTGGCGTTTTTTTCACTCCTTCTTTCTTTCTTCGTATAATTATAAACAACGACATTAGCAGTCAAAAAGTTAAATAAAAAGACAGGCTGGAAGGCACTCTAGCGCGTCTCGTCCGTGCACGTCGACCTGTCACGTATACGCTTATTCGTGTCCAGACGCACACGCGCGCGCACGCATCCAGATTCGTTGGTCGTTTATTTTGTTTGTTATTTTCTCGCGTATACGCAGCTTCGTTATCCCGCGGCTAACTACTAATTACTATATTACTATATGCTACTGCTATTCCGGCGTTTCCCCGTGTACCCTCTCGTCTTCGTGTCACGCGAGGGACTGCGTGGACAAGCCTTGATTTTTTTCGCATTTCGAATGACATCTCTCTCTCTCTCTCTCTCTCTCTCTCTCTCTCTCTCTCTCTCTCTCTCTCTCTCTCTCTCTCTCTCTCTCTCTCTCTCTCTCTCTCTCTCTCTCTCTCTCTCTCTCTCTCTCTCTCTCTCTCTCTCTCTCTCTTCTCTCTCTCTCTCTCTCTCTCTCTCTCTCTCTCTCTCTCTCTCTCTCTCGTTCTACGGTTATCATCGTAAACGTAACACACGCGGTCAGATTTTCCCACTCAATCTCTCACTCTCTTTCGACGCGCTGCTCTCGCTTTCTTGCTCTCTCATTATTATACTTAAAGAAATATCGTCAACAAATAATAATGATAATAATAATAATAATAATTAATAATAATAATACGAATCGCGAGCAGAGAATAAAACAGTAGCTTGAAGAAATAGTCGCACGCGCAATAGAGCAAGCATCCACGCACACTCGACGCACTCACTCATAGAAAAAATCTCGCATCTCGCACGCGACGTGTCGTCGACTATGACTAATTTTAAATTGGTATATCCTCCTTTCTCATCATCATCATAAATCATCATGCTTCGATAAATACACTATTTTTTTCTTCATCAATTGTAAGTTTAATACGGGAAAAGCGGCGTTGTTTTTCATTTCATTTATCTGTCGTCGGCCTGCTAGGGGATTGGAAGATGACCAGAGCATAGCCGAGAGTTTCGTCCTGGCTCTCGTCCTCGCAGTCTCCCCCAGGCAGGGTTTATTTCATTTGTTTTCGCGGTATTTCGTTCCGTAGGTAATTCACGAGGTTTATGGTCTGTGTGTGATTGTGTGTTGTGAGGTTGTCCCATCATCAGGCGGTCAGTAGACGTAGATGGTCTTGAGCTGGTCCTTCAGTTCCGGCGGTATGGCGCACGTCTCGCTCTCGGGCTTTCTCTTCACCAGGCGACGCCAGCGTCCGCCCAGGTTCTTACGGAAGCCCTTGGCAAAGCCCTGCCCGTGTTGCCCATGTACGAGTGTATCCTGTAAAATAACAAAGAAAAGAATTACGTTAGTCGTTAAGTTTCTCTTGGATTCGTGTTTAATATATATATATATATCGAGAGAGAGAGAGAGAGAGAGAGAGAGAGAGAGAAAGTGAGAGAGAGAGAGAGAGAGAGAGAGAGAGAGAGAGAGAGAGAGAGAGAGAGAGAGAGAGAGAGAGAGAGAGAGAGAGAGAGAGAGAGAGAGAGAGAGAGAGAGAGAGAGAGAGAGAGAGAGAGAGAGAGAGAGAGAGAGAGAGAGAGAGAGAGAGAGAGAGAGAGAGAGAGAGAGAGAGAGAGAGAGAGAGAGAGAGAGAGAGAGAGAGAGAGAGAGAGAGAGAGAGAGAGAGAGAGAGAGAGAGAGAGAGAGAGAGAGAGAGAGAGAGAGAGAGAGAGAGAGAGAGAGACTTGATTGGGCTCTTTGTTACTGTTATGTGTTTATATAGGCGCTTTACATTCGAAAGCCGGAATTCTTCGAGAGATCAATCTCTACCTATACATAGAGTGACTGTTAGCCAGATTTCTCACAGTCGCCACTGCGCTTCCTGCCCAAAAGTCATCAGTCACTTCAAGCCACGCCCGCGCACACACAGACACACACTGTATACATCGAAAACCGGCACTTTCCCTGTACTTCAGCTTCGAGGAAGCCGCGCAGCTCTTCACTTCGAAAATTTGAATTCTCCCTTTGCTTCACCGACCGCACCTTCAAGCAAACCTATAGCAAAGTATTATAATATACGAGACATTCAGAGTAATCATAGCTTTTCCCGCGCTCCCTCCCCCTACGAAATTTCCCCATAACTCATGGAGAATATCTAAGCACGGCTTTGAATAAGTGAAACACCCGCGCGGAAAACTCTCTCCTAAAGACTCTTCACCAACCCCTCGGTGGAAGCGTGAGAGACAGAAAGAGACAGAGTAAGAGAGAGGGAGAGGGACAGAGAGAGTTTTACACGAGCCCCTCTCGCTGTACGTATACGCGCCGCGTTTTCGTGATCGATAAAACGTGAGAGCTAGAGAGAATGAGAGAGAGAGGGAGAGAGCGCACACACATACATATACACAGACACCAGCGCAGTCTCATTTTGGTCATTGAACCGGCGGCAGCACAGCGGCGACGCGCAGAGGCCTACACGCCGTTCCCCCGTGTATAGTGTAAGTATAAGGTATACGTGCCTGTCGGCGCAGTGTTTCTCTCTCTCTCTCTTTCTCTCTCTCTCTCTAGCCCTTCCGTTCTCGCTCTCTCTCTTTCGCTCTTTTTATCGATCGTTTTTGTGGAAGTGGCGACCGTCGGCGGCGGCGCTTCTTCTTTAAGCTTCACCGGTGAGATATGAGCTTTAGCTGCGTATTTCTCTTGATGTGAAAATTGTGATTCATGGATGGTGATGGTGGTGGTGGTGGTGTGTGAAAAATTTATGGTATAGCATATATCGCGTACGCGAATTTCAGCAAGAGATAGGAAATCATTTTCGGAGCAAATTACTCCGCTATCCTTTCATCTCTCCTACAATTTCGTATCAGAATAAATAACGAAGTGTATATATGCGCTCATTTACAAGCCAAAACAAGCGTATTCACAAGGCCCGAGTTCAAATTTCGATCCACCGCCACAACCGCCGACGTATAACCCCTCCCTTCCATCCCCGCACATTCGTTCCGCGCCCGGGCGCAGTTCGATCGAAAAAGCACGCGAGCGAGCGCGCGCTTCGCCGGTACAGAGGGGCACACAGCCTATACTTTAGTCCCTCGCCGAAAAGCCAGACATAAGTCTCCCGTGAGAAATAGAGGGAGCATACCGGAGACTAGCAGAAAACCGGGCCGCACCGTATACCCTATATATATCTACACCAGCGCGGCCGTTTCGTAACGCTCGAGAGCGTCTGCAGGCTTTCGGCGAGGAAAGCGAGCGTGTCTGGGATGACTGGCGGCGAGCCTATACCTATAACGCGCGTTTTCGCTTTGAAGTGGCGGCAGCGCGCGTCGTTCGTGTGTGGAAATAGGCGGGATATCGGGTCGGACAGCAGCTTATAGTTTTAATTATTATAATAAAAAAAGTGACACCAAAGAAAAGAAATATGAAGCGTTCGAAGAATCGTTCGCGCGGTTTCTCTCATATATATACAGACGCAAGTGCGTGTGCTAGGCTGCTATATACCCTGCCCACTCGGGTATGTAAAGGGAGAGACTATACGTCTGAGCACGACCGCTGAGCCGGAAGTCTCGGGCGTGAATTCATAGCGCGCGCGTCGGTTCTATATTAAGTAACCGGAGTTTCGCAAAACGCGCGCGCCAACAAACCCGCGGCGAGCTCCGAAAGCGAAACCCGCGACGACGACTGCTCTTTGTTTAGCCATTATTATTATACCACTGTTTCACGCGAAAAGAAAAGCAATGCAGCTGCTGCCAGACGGCTCTTCTCTTCCCCCGCCCGCGCTAATTTTAGCCGCAGACAGCGAGTGTAGCGTTGGATCGCGTTCTCTCGCGCTCGATATTAACTCTGCGTGTGTATAATATACATATCGGCTGTATGTGTACTTCTACGCGCCGTTTTTCGCTCGCTGCAGATGCGCTTCCGCAACATTGTGTAACGAGTCGAAAAAGAGAAGTTGCATCCTATATATGCAACGTTATGTGGATTTAACGGTTTCGTGTGTGACTGTACATATATACCCGGGCGAGGTAGGGGCGCACGGAAATATCCTGCCGGCGCTATAAATAGCCAGGCTGCCGCCGCCGTGCGACCGCCTTTCCGATCCTATATACACGCTACTGCAGGCTTTTCAGGGGCGTGTGCCGAGGCCGGCCCTTATGCTCTCACACACACACACACACACACACACCCATAATCATACATATACGCGCGTGGAAACGAGAGCGCGAGGGTTTTCGGAGTGGTGTGCGATAAGGGAAAAACAAAGTGTGTATATAAAGGGAATGAAATATATACGGCGCGCGTGCTTTTCTTTTATCACAAGAGAACGGCGTTTTGGCTTTCCCTCTATATACAAGTAAAAAAGGGGCTATTTTAAGGCGCTCTTTCGGGTCGCACACATTTGCATTCTCGCGCGCGTGTGTGGGAGAAGCGGCGCTCGATACGCGACCCGTTTTCGTTAGCCCTGATCATCGTCGTATCCGCATGTCGTCCTCACGCGAATAGCCAGTGTGTATGTGTTGGGTGTGTATATATATACACACCTGCGACTGTATGTGTATATAAACGAGGTTCAAATGGGATTGCAAGAGGTATACGCGCCGCGAGCTTTTTCCTTATCGCGGCACACGATACGCACGCGCGTGAGCGCAATTTCCATGTAATTCTTTCTCGTTTTTTGTTAAACAATTCGTGCGAATATTTTAAGTTCTTTCTTTTCTTTTTAACAACTGAAATCCGTAGTTTTGCACTCAGCAATTGAATTTATTCCTTTCGCCACGTCTAGCTTGACGACAGTATAGTGCAGAGGAAAAAACCAGTACATAAAGCGAGAGGCTCGGCTCATTATTCTCGGCTTGTTGGCGCACGACAAAACACCGCGCGTAACGCGAAAGTTCGCAAGAGCTCAACAATCGTCCTCGTCGGCGTCGTTTGTTTTGATAACGACCGTTACATCACACTGATGCGGATGATCAATCGCTCGCGGGAGAAAGAAAGTGTGTCGTTCGCAAGATTCCGCATGATAAATATATATAAAAACTCTCTAAAATGAAAGGCAAACCTGTGTATGGGTGTGCTTTCATTTGTCCTATAGAAAGCAAAAAATCAAATTATGTACATGTACTCGTAGTTTACCGTGACAATTTTACCACCCGGTGTGCGAGGGATGGCTCCCCGCGGCGACGAGAGGACAAATTGCGGGCGCCCGCGCGCGCGAAAGTAATCTGCTGCCGAGCTGCCGACGACGACGCTCGCGATAAGTGGAGCGTAAAACGGTGAAACGATGTCACAACGCCGCCGCCGCCGCCGCTGTCTATCCTCCGCGAGTGAGAGTGAGAGAGATAGAGAGGGAGTTTATACAGCGCGGCAACGTTGCCGATTGTTTAGGATTTTTCTGAGCGAGCGAGCGCATGAGCGACCTTACATATATACACGCGAGCGCTGCGTGCAAGTGTTCACCTGGTAACACACGCGCCCGTAGTGACTATGTATATAATCCGGTTCTAGCATCGTTTTTTCGCTCAAATTTTTGCGTTATTTATTGACCTTTTTTTCGTATACGAGGAACGCGCAAGGGGGCGGGGGAGATCGGTTGTGGTCGCACGAACGCTGAGGTCGTCGGCTTACGTCACTCGCTGCAGAGAGACAGACAGACGACGAAATTGCTGCAGTTTTTGCCCCTGCTGCCCGCAAGAAATCCCGCGGCAAAAAGTTTTATAGGGAAAATCCGAATGTCGAAGGTTCGTTGTATGAGCTGATGAAACTTTCTGACAAAATCGACGGCATATTCACCGACCCACTTGTATACGCGCCCGAAAAAGTTCTTCTTTGTAGGAGCGCGAGAGAGCCCGCACCGGTATAATTAAAAGAGAAAGGAAGTGAGAGTGGCTGCGCGACACCGAAGAAGCGGGAGATTTAAAAAAAACCATCCATTAGGCCAATTAAGTTCTCTCTGCTGTCTTGCGCTCTTGCCAACCCCCCGAAAGCAAACACACACGCCTATACAACCGCGGGATCGATAAAGCCCGCGTCGTGAAGTGTCGAAAAAAAATTATACACATATTTTACGTTGAGAGAGGATCGATCATCGCCTGGGACACGCGGCGCGTGTGCGAAGGTCGGCTCACGAATTTCGATAGCCGCACGTGCGCATAGTTACTATATATATACACACACACATTCCTGCGTTATGTGAAGCTCTCTCTCTCTCTCTCTTGTCGAATTTTCAAAGCTCCCTCCCTCGCGCCGAATTAGAATAAGCTATTGGTGTTCCCGCACACTTCCGCGAGGCGATTTTTCGAGACGCGTCATAGTTACACAAAATTCGCAGACGCGAGAATTCTCCTAATTTCCCCGGGCTGCTACCGCCGCCGCCGAGGCCCCGTGCATATATATTACAAGTGGAGCGCGGCGCTCTCTTGCCCGTTTCCCCGGCTTAAAAATAACCGGCTCGAAAGCACCAAGGATGTGTCGGCGCATCGCTATTTTTAAGTCCTCGTCGCGCCTCGCGCATTATTTCCAACTCCGACGCGAATAAACTCTACCTCTTTTTCTCCTATGTGTTTATCATGTATTTATTACATACGATTGTCTGCAACGCGAGCCAGGAGGTAGAGAATGATGAACGAACGAACGAACGTCCGAATTTTGAAAATTGAACTTGTGCCACTTCGCGCGCGCGAGACAGAGCGTCAGGGTCGAGCGGTAGTAGCGCCATCTGCCGGCGACGACGAATTCGAAATCAGCCCGCGCACGCGATAAGATATATAATTCACCGCGCGCAGCCGTTACGCAAAGCCGCAAGTCATTAGTCACTAGCAGTAGCTCGCCTTTTATCTCTCCCTCTCCTCCACCCTCCCTCTCTCGCTTGAGAAATCAATCGGAAATACACAGCGAAGGTGTGTATAATATAACAATAATACACGCGAGCGAGGCCCGAAAAGAAAAACTCAGCGTGCGTCGCGATTTATCAACGAGAGAACTGCGCCTGCCTAGCCCCGTGTGTTTGCATCACGCTGCGGGTCCTCGTTTCGTGACCGACAATGCTATATAGCGCTTACGAAACGTGGAGTTTAGCGTGACCCAGTATCGCGTCGTGCTGCAAGCTCCGTCGGTGCGACCGCGGCGTTTGTTATTATTATTACCGCGGCGTTTGTTATTACTATTTACGATGATCGTATAAATCCTCCTGTGTCCTGTGAGTCTCTCTCGTGTCGTTGAACTTGCCATGGCCCGACCTCGCGATGACGGATGTATGCGTGTGATGTGTGTGCCTGAGTTTCGAGACGCGTGAGGTGCGGTGGGTATATATATAAATATATATAGTAACGGAGTCGCGAGGGGTTCACGATAAGGAGAGAGAGAGAACCGTTGGCCGACTGCTGTGCCTGCAGCGCGCGATGGCGTTTCGCCCATTGAGCGAGAGGAATTCGAAAGGTTGAGTAGTGTGCGTCTCTCGCCGAGGCTTTGTTTTGGTACGGTTTAAGGTGTATATAAATATGTCACGAGAAAAGTAACGAGAGTTTGAAATCGGAGTTCGTTAGGATTTTTGTTTGGTCTCATTGAAGAATTAGCACGTAGAAGTGTAACATTATACATAAAGGAAATTGTTTTTTACGTACGTATATAGGAGCAAGTGAAATCAATGCTGTTATACTTATGTGTGATTCAAATGTAAAACAGCAACATTCGATACAGCCCAACCGAGTCTCGATAAAAATTTTAGAGTAGAGCTTATATATTCAGACACAAAGGAGCGGCGGGTGAAGCTGTACATTTGTCAAACTTATCCCCGATCTCTCCTTTGTGTCTCAAAACTGGCGAGCACCAGCCTCAGAATCCCTACGGCATACTTATGACAGAAAGTTAAAGAAGCAAGAACCAACCTGATCATTGTACAACGTGTACTGTGGCGGGGGCGTGTTGGGCGGTGGGTACGGCGGCGGGAACTGCCAGATGAACTGTTCGGCCGCTCCCGTGCCGGTGGTGTAGATCATCGTGCTCGCCGTCTCCGGACTCCTCTCCAGCTGCTGACTGTTCACCATCATCGTGCCGTTGCCGATCGTCGCCGGGGCGACTGAGACGCAGCAGGAGTCCACCGTTGTCGTGCTGGCCGACATCGCCTGATTGACGATGCCCGCGGCGGTGGCCACCGTCACAGTTGGCGCAGCGGCGGCGCACTGCACCTGCTCCGGGTGCACCGCGTTGTTGTGGTGGTGATGGTGATGCTCCTCGCGCTTGCGCAGCTTGCTGCGGACAAGCCGGATGGCTATCATCGTGCCGTTGCTCCCGACCATCCTCTTGCACTTCAAGTACAGCCTCGTGAGCCTCTTGGCGGTGCTGCTGCTGCTCGCCGGCGCGGGCGCGGCTGCTGCTTTCGACCCGGTTTCCAGCGTAAGGGCCGTGGGGGTCTCGGGAGAGTCGCCGGACGCGACTCGAACCGAGGGTTCGTTGGGGCCTTTAAAAGGGGGAAAGTGGAGCTTTGTTTTGCTTTTTACTTTCACCGCGGGGGGATTAGGGATTGTCAGTCAATTTTGTGCATTTAGCTGGACACCATTATTTTTTTTTATCTCGTTATGTCTCTGTATGTTCGTTATGATTACGAGCACTGTACCGGTTCGTCTTCCTGTATTTTCGCAATACTTCGAAAACTAACGCTTTGTTTCTAAGTTCCTAATACTCGCACCGCACTCTTCTCGCGCTTTTGTATATATCACTGGGTATACTCGCGTGTCTGCGTATATATATACCAACAACCGAACACTGTTACTTATATATATATCTCACTTTGTATAATCTCGCACCAAGAACTTAATCTTCTTCTTGAACTTTGACTAGCTTCGACTGAGATGCGTACCTCCTCAACTCTCTTTTCTATTTGGCTTCTTCAGTGGTCATTATCTGGATACTTTTGTTTGTTCTCCTTCTCGAAACGCTTGCACGTGTGAGATGTCGCCGAAGAAATTTTCCTCTACTCGGGAAGAAAAATCCTCGCCGCTCTGCCCGCTAAGGTCACATCGGTCCAACGATGTACTGTCCTCACCGCGGTGCGGTACACCAACTACCCACTACGATAAACTACAATTCTGCATCGGGGGAAGCGTCGTCGTGTTGTTGCACACGCGCGCGTCCTTTCGCTACTGAAAGCCGCTGGGCGCGCTCTGTATTAAATACACTCGGTATGCGGAGAGTCTCTGAGCCCGTGCGCACAGAGCGCTCGCCTCTTATAGCCAGCACCGCCAGAGAGAGAGCGAGCGGCGGGCAGCGCCAGCGCTGACGTCACGCGCAACGACGCGCGGGGCACGCGCCGAGCGAACGAGCGGCAGCGCTGCGTACCTATAATATAATGGGCGGCAGCAGCGGCTTTCGAATCGAGGAGAGAGAGCAGGCGTGCTGATGTATAATGTGCTGTGTAGGATGTAAGAGTGTGGGTACGGTTGTGTGGTAGTGTGCTGATGCGGCGGATGAGAGGTGAGAAAGGAGAAGTATTACGGGTGAGAGAAGACCAAGGGGTTGGATTAGTTTTCAGGATTATTTTATATTAAATTGTGGAGTTGCGAGCTGTTTTGTGTTTTATGTGTTGAAAATTTAGGAACGATTTTTTCTGCGGTATTTTAGAGATGAAATTAAAAATCGACGCATCTTTCATTATTTTCAGTGGATACTTTACGAGGAACTGCAAAAAAATGTTTTCCCATTAATTCGTTTCAACTTTTTCAATCATTACTCGTTTTTTTTTTTTTATAAAGCTATTAAAAGAAGATGAGATTATTCCAATGGCGCGCAATACGCCATTTTCAATCATCGCCTATCTATGCAACAAGCAACAACTTATAATTGGTAACTTATAATTTGTAACTAACTAGTATTCCCTTACGTACTAGCGCTCTGACATGTATCTAATAACATTCGAGTTGAACACACTATACTGAACCGAAACATTATATTTTAATACCTCCTGCAACTCTGATCTCCCAGCGATACCCATAGCTTAACTTATTCAATTTTTCTCCATCTCCAAATCCTCCCAATTGAAAATCCTTATATACCACCATATACCAAGCTCGAGCTACAGTACACTCTTGCCGGGTAACAGGATACACTCGACATTTAAATTCAGAGAAAGAGCGATAGCTTCCTCTCACACGTTGCTTCCTCCATCGCGCGTCCTCTTTTTGCATATATACGCTCGCGATTTCTTCTCCTTTTTTTCTCGTGTCTCGGGGTTGGCCGTCGTAACCGATATAATTTGCGTGTACATTCGGATCCCACGATTTCACGGCTTGAATATACACTCGACACTTGTAAATCAATTTCAATCGGGAGATGCGAATGGCACACACTTTTTTTTCCTTATCGAAATGGCGAGTTAGATTACTGTCGTTTCTTTCCATTAGCGCGGCAGTTGCTTCGCCGGCAGATTTAATGTATTTTTAGTGGCCAGCTTTAGCGGGCTATTAATAATATATAGGGGTAACAGACCGGCAGACTAAACAAACGTTTTTTCGAAAGTAGCTTTAATCGCCGCAATTACGTTATAGCATGTCCCCGCCAGGCGACAGAGAGATCCACGTTAATATTCATTATAGCAGCGAAAAAAAAGATATATGTGTGCATCATTTATGCGTTATGAAAATTGCGACTGCGGGTTATTTCGAGCGGTGTATCGGTTATTTTAATCCTCTCGAGTAGTTGCTAATAACGCAGGAGTCCAGTGAAATGCGCGCAAAAATACACTGGCAATCATATATAATTAAGTTCTCTCGGTTGATATTCCCCAGAGTAGGATAATTGAAAAATCGATGATTGGGCGAAGGTAAGTCGCTCTTTTTCCGCGGCGTTTTGACACGCACGTTCGAACTATACATCGAAACCTCGACTAATGTTTTCCTGATCAATTAATAAGAAAAATAATAAAATAACGCGCGTTATCTTCAGTCAGTCACAGCGAGCGAAACAACATATACGCCTACGTCAAATTTACACATAACGACGCATCTGTGTCCGATATTGCATAAATCTCGCGCTTAAGGGGGTTATCGTGATTTTAAAATGAGTTCACTATATTTAATTTTTATGTCATAAATTATTAAAATATAATAATGTAAGTTACACGGATATGAAAAGCAAATACTTTCTGAACCGAAAAAAACTATTGTAATCAAAAATTGTTAATCGAAACGTAGATATTTTTCAATAAGTATAAAAAATTTACTTTCGCTATTTGCCAACTTTTTATTTTTCATTCGATTTTAATGTTTAACGTCTCATTTTGCTCCTTAAACATTTGTCTACGATCCATCCAGGCTTATATTATGAAATAATTAATATATGCGAAGCAACGTGTAATTGTTTACAGTACAATACAGTATAAACTTAAGGTTTATTGTGCTTAAACTGTAAACAATTACGTGTTGCTAAGCATATATTAGTTGTTTCATAATATAAGCCTGGATGGGTCTTAGACAAATGTTTAAGGAGCAAAATGAGACATTAAACATTAGAATCGAATGAAAAATAAAAAGTTGGCAAATAGCGACAGGTAAATTTTTTACTTATTGAACAATATCTATACGTGTTCGATTAACAATTTTTTATCATAATAGTTTTTTTTGATTCAGTCAGTTCAGTTATGACATAAAAATTAAATACTGAACCCATTTTAAAATCACGATAACCCCCTTACACGATCTGCGTGCAGTGGGCTTCCCCCCGCTCATCTTCGTATATATATGCGCGATGGACATAGCGTTCCGCGAAAGTGCATATACATACTTCCAAGAATAACGACTTAACTGACTTTTACGTGTTTTCCAGAAATCGCCGTTTTAAAATTTCTGTCATGACACTTCATATGTAAGATCGAAATGCGCGAGATGAGTCATAACAATTTAGACATTTACAAAGATATCGAATATCTTTCGAACCCCACTATCAGCTGCTAGAATACATTTTTGTTCTTTGCATAAACAAACAAAACAATGCAGTTAAGTCGTTATTCCGGTAACTATGCAGTTAAGTGGTTTAGAGAAATTGCTCAAATAAGATAAATAACATAGTTTATTTCTACACTTAAAACATAGAATACGAATTCTTTTTTAAATATTCATTCCCGCGCATGCGCCTCTCAACGGAATGTGCGTGAAGTCAACAGAATTCGGTAAACCGAATACCGAACGTTACTCGGTTACTGTTTATATGCACACTCGCCCCATCGCCCGGCAATCAAAGCTCTTGTGTTACCTTCTATTATCTATTGCCTTTGATCTTTGTTGCTATAAAAACAGGTATGTCATAATCTGTTTATTGTATAGTATTAACTTCAAAACGGTGCTTTTAATTAAATATAAATATTCAGTTGAGTGGTTTTTCCGGGCACAGGTGCAGTTAAGCGGTTATGCACTTAGCTGATATTTGCTCTTTGAACGCGTTTAAGATTTCCAAGTCTACATGAAAAAGGGTAGTTAGAAGGTATAAATTCCGGTGCTAACTCAATTTTGACAAAAAGTCAATTAAGTCGTTATGCCTGGAAGCCACAGATATGCATGCGCATACGGCTGATCGATATTAATGAGACTGCTCCAAGTCTTTCACCTCCTTTTCTTTTTCGAATTTCCAACGTGTCGCGCAGGCTATTCTCGGGTTTGCCGTGCGTAACGAAAAATAATGCATTCCTCGCATTGTGTATTCGGCGTGCAAGGGAGTAAACAGCGGGGGTAGAGTGGGCTATTTGTAGGTAAGCTTTTGATATTTGTAATGCGCGGAGCGAGCATTCGGTAATGACAAGAGGGTTACGCGCTCTGGTGATAACACTAAGCTGAGATACACATGCGTAATGCACGTATATTAATGATGTTACTTTTCCGATTTCGATGATTTTATGTAAACTGTGTTTGATTGTGGATGTTTAAATATAGCGGCCGAGGAGCTTTATCAGTATAACGATGCTCGTATATATATCGAAAGCGATATAATACGACGCTGTTTCGACTTTCTAATTTGAATGCGAAGGTGTCCGTTATATGTATACATGTGCGTATGTGAGTTTTATTATATTATGCGCGCGGTCTGGGCTTTTAAAGTTTCCTATCTACCGGTGGCAGAGAGTATAAATTTTCATTTCCTCGTCTGATGTAACGCCAGTGTAATAATAAATTTTCACGGTTGGAGTTTTTTCTAGAAAATTTTTAATAACTATAGGTGTATTATCGGTCGAATATTAGCGCTGCTGTTCTTATCGCCGACTTGGATACTTGTCTAGAAAACATTTTAATGTGCCAACGTGCACTCATGGATATAAAAATAATATTTTTAAGTACTGGATTATTGGAAAACGAGCTTTTGTACGAAAACTATGTATATATCGTAGATATAGCACTTCTTTTACCGTGAATTCAGGTAGACTAAAATAAAAGCTATTAGCGTTTAATAATACCGGAAAAATCTTCACAGCCGATAATGTTCTTTTTTTCCAATAGTTACACATCTAATTCATAGAACATATTATTAAAGCATTAAAAGAAAAGGCTGACTTCTCACAAAAGATCTTTTTTTTTGTTTGCTCGAAACATTCGCAGCCGTCACCACAGCGTGCGCGACCACAAGCCAAACATTTTCACCGAATTACTCTTCTTTTCCCGCTCGGAAAATCAACAGGCGCTGCTGCTGCTGCGCCCATTAAAGCCGCGGGAGGGACTTACACGACTCGCTGAAATTTCCGCGTTACGCGCGCGTGCGCCTTCCACTGCCATATGCATTGTACACATGTTAGTTATACATACTGCTGCTGTTGCACAGCCCGAAATCTCAGTGTTTTACGATCGCTCGTTAAAAAGCGCGCACACGCCGAATAACCAAAGGCCGTTCCACCGCGCTGCCGCGACTCTTCGCTTCCGCGTGATGCGATTCGCAAAAATAGGCGAGGAAATCGAGGAAAAAGAAGGAGAGAGTGAGAGGAAAAAAACTAGACTGAGAGAAAGAGAGAGAGAGAGAGAAACTTTTAGGCTAAATTTACGCGCTCGGCTGTAGTAGAAGTGTGTGTGTGTGTGTGTGTGTGTGTGTGTGTGTGTGTGTGTGTGTGTGTGTGTGTGTGTGTGTGTGTGTGTGTGTGTGTGTGTGTGTGTGTGTGTGTGTGTGTGTGTGTGTGTCTCGCTTTTTTCGTTTCGCGAATGCCTATAGCCGCCTGAGATTCTGTTTCTTTTTTTCTTCTTTTTAATTTGTATATGCTTTTGCGGTCGAGTAGCTCGGGCTCGCTGCGCTTTTGTGTAGTTGGCAGAGAGTATAGAGTAGGGATATTTATTTGCTCGACGCACGCAGGTATATTTTAGCGATAAAGCACGGAATTTTGTAAAGCTTACAGCGCTCTCGAGGATGGCTGCACTGATTCGAGGAGGCACTAATTCGTGGCATACTGATGTATAAAATCATGCGTTTGCATACTACGGACTTTCTTGAGAGTCTCTTCTCTAGATATGTATCCAGATCCGCAGCTAGAGGCGAAATTAAAGAATTAACAGTGTCCCTGATGCGTACCGAAACTGGGATATAATCACTTCAGGTAAGAAGTGCGCACTTATGAAATTCTCTGCCTGCTGATATTACAAATCTTTCTTCCCTCGGGAAGTTCAAAACGGCTCTGAAAGCGTATTTTATTGATCTCGACTAAGCCTTTTTACGTTAATTTATTAATTTCAGTGTCATCCCTTATACAACGTTTTTATTGGTATGAACACTGACAGAAAAACCCGGGGAAAAATTCCTATGTTGCTCTTGGAAGTTGCCCACAACTGCTTAAAATCGAAAAATTTACTATCTTTTATATGAAAAAGTCCAATGTCACAAGTAAAACTTCCTATGCCAGCATAGTAAAAATTAACACGTGGCTAATGGAACTTTATCTTTTGTACATTTTCCCAGGCTAGCATGGTAAAAATTGAGAGTTTTAGAATAAGAATTCACACGTTCAATCGTAAACAGCCCACGAGTGCATGAAAAGTTGACCTCTTCAATGTCAAAATAGGAAAGATTCAGACAGATACATGTCAACAAACTCAATCCACCTTGGCAACATCGAGACAAAACACAAACGCTAAACGCAACAACTGAATGTGCCGTTCTAATCCAATATACTTGTTTTTATTTATTTTTTTTTTATTTTTTATGATGAGACAATTTTTAAAATAATTGTTTATTTGTAATATTTTTAAGGAAGGTTGTGAAAAACTATTATATCGAAAATACAAATTCATTAATAAATAAATGAGCTTGTTTAATTTAAGGTATTGGTAATATTTATAAAATGTTAAACAATATTCTTAATATATAACATTTGTAATAAATTACGCTAAAATAGAGAATAGTATTATTCGAGTTAAAGCATAATTTGTTATAAAATTAGCGCGCATATCTTACGTTTGGGGATATACAAGTTCCAAAATTTTGTAGGACATATGTCTTTATAGGTAAGTGGTTAGCGCTCCCGACTACCGTGCCAAGGGTTCCAGGTTCGAGTCTCGATGTCGTCAAAAATTTTTAATTTATTTAATAAATTTTCTTTAATCATGTTTAATTCAAAAATAACTTCTGTATTGTCTAAATATAATAATTATGTGTCTGATACTCGCTCCTCCCCCACTCCTAAAAAAAAAGATGAAATAATTTTTTTCGCTCTTTAAAATCAGTTATAAAAAAATTCCCATGTTAGACTTGGAATTTTTCCTACGTGTATTGCAAATTCTGCTAAAAATCCGACATATGGTCGAGTTACGATTCCAACATGGTAATTTTTACACGACAACATAAGAATTTTTACCAGATTTTTTCTGTCAGTGAATATAATTTATTAACGCGAGTGGCAAGTGTGAATGTCAGATGTGTGATGTTTTCAGGTCTGACTCCAGGTTACTTGACAATTTGGTAATATTTACTGATTTCTTTCTCTCCGTGTAGTTTTAAATATATTCCTGTGATACCTTGACGAGTATTAGTCATACTATTATACGTGTAGTTTTCTAGTCCACCAGATTTCTGTCATTTTTAAACACTTACTTTATCTGTGATATTACTAATTTTAATTCTTGACTTACTACTCAGTATTATTTTGTTTTTAAGTCTGACTGTAATATTGTAATCAAATATGGCAAACTTAATCTATGATGTATTTAATTTTCGTAACGAGAAATTTATAATCATTGTTTTAAAATGTTATCAATATGAATATTTATACACGTTTTCTCTGATGTTAATTGTAAAACTTATATTTTTATATTATAACAATTTTGTAAAAATTACTATACTTTTTCGTAAAGTCATCCCGGACTGTAAAACCGTAGAAAATTACCATTCTTCATGAGAAATTTTGCTAGAAATATATAGGAAAATTTATTATAAGTATTGTAAAATTTACTGTAAAATATGGTAAGTTTTTGGGTTTTTACAGTCTTTGGTAGCTTTACCAGACAATATAGTAATTTTTCCAAAACTTTTCAATAAATTACTATTACTATTACTATTTTGAGGACGTTTGACTTATATGTGACTTCAGAAATTCAAAATCATTTGCAAAATTAAATACGCGAGGCGCGCGTGTCGCTTATACTTTCAATTAACTGCAAACGTGAATAATTACTCCAATACTTGAAAATCAGAAGAAGAAAAAAACTGTAGAATGAAGAATTAATACTAGTAATTTTTCAATAATTTGCGAAAAATCCCTAACCCTGCAGAAAATATGTTACAGTATACCTATACTTCGTTAGCCCGCGTTTTGCTCCTCTATATGCGAATCCCAACGCTATATATACGATCTAACGAGTCCACTCTCCCTTTCGGTCCGCGCCTCATCCCACTAATCCACTAATCCCTCGCTAACCTGAACCAGTCCTCCTTCAACCGACCCCATCACATATATATATATATATATATATATATATATACCTCTCCCATGGTACATACCACCCATACAGCACACACACACATACACACACACACACAGTGAGACGTACACGCACCTTCTTCCCCTACACGAAAAAAGTGAAAAAAATCGGCCGGCAGACACGCACGGCGCGTCCCTATTCCGAGAAGCGACGTTACACACAGGTCATTCGCATCCCGCGCTCAAGGACCGAACGTCGCGCGCGCGCAGTGATTCTCTATTCCTTTGTACGAGCGAGCGGGCGAGTTTTGGATTTCGATGACGAGGCGCGCGACGGGTGATGATAAGCCGCGAGCGCAGCGAGGTTATATCAAAAGAGCCCTTCGGGGAAAAACGGTGCGATCGCGATGTGGAGCTATACGTATATACAGAGGTTAAGGAACTCTTTTTCTCGGCTGTAGTTACCGTATATTGCGTGAATTAATTTTTTAGATTCGTTGCAAAGCTTGATAGGACTTTGAATGTTTGATTGGCGTTTTTAGAATTCGGTGTAGCGGTCGCGATTCAGAGGAAACGATTATTTCGATACGTTGGCTAATGAAAGTTAGAGACGTCGCAGATATAGTGAATAAGAATAATGTTATATAATGACATTGCGGTTTCTGGATATCCTATGGAACATTCACATACGGTATAAATGAAGTATTCATAACTATATTCGTAACATGTTACTATAACAACTGCGAGTTTAATAATAAACACAACAGAAATAAAAAATACCTCCGGCAAAAAGGTCGCACGGTAAGAAAACACGTTAACTAAATTAAATTTTTTCACTTTCATTTCGCGATGCCTTTAACCAAGAGTCCTAACAATATTTTTAGAACTCGCTCTATTATGTACATTTTTTAAGCGAGCGGTGCTTCGCGTTTATATTCACACTGTCGACGGAGCCCCTCGCGTACGCTTCGTTTTTTTTTCCATAAATACTTCATCGCGCTTCTTTTCGTTTCAGGGGTCGGCTATTACGCAACCGCGGAAGATGATACACGCTGAGCGATAAAACTTGATGATTGTCACGTTAATTAGACCCCCTGATGAGAAAGAGTATATCTGGAGTCTTATGTATCGAAATTTGCAATTTTTATTATTACGAAGGGAAGGAGGAATGTGACGGAAAAAATTGCTTTGCGTTCTGCGAGAGTCTTTGTCTTCACGAAGCATGAGACGACAAAAATACATACTTAATAGCGAACTGGAAAAAAGCGGATCGCGCGTTGATCCAAAAATAGATGTCTAACATTCATTTTCGCATGCTTTATGTTTGTTTTTTTTTTTTTTTTATTCAACTCAACTATACTCTCGCGAATACAAAAGGTTCTACGACTCTTTTTACGAAAATTTTCAATGTCGGACACTATCATATCATTTCTCGCAGCTCAATATATAACGATCAAAACAAAGGCGAAGAGACCTCGTATAGAATCTGACCCATCAGAATCGCAAACTATACACGCCGAGATAGCTCGCCGAGTGTGTATATAGAACGCGTGAGAACGAACTTAGAACCGACAAAGTACACACGCGCTATCGACGAATTATTATCATCGGTGCAGGTGATGAGACCTTTCAGTATGAGATCTTTTCGAAAGCCGCACTGCACGTCTATTGATCTACGAGACTTTTCTCTGCAAACAAGATGCACGCGATTGTAAAGCGGGAGCTGGGAGTCTTTTACTTGGATTTACGTGTGATAGGAAGTATAGTCGTTTGATGTGTTTTTTACAAATGAAATCCAATTTAATTATAATAAAGAAGGTCGAAAATCGGGGTAGTAAATAATGATTGTATCACTTAATGATACTTTAATATAATCCGATGAAGTATATATAATGACAAATTTACGTTACTTGTGTTTGAAATGTCTGGGCGGTGCAGGAATATTTGACATTTAATTATAGCAATCAACCTAATACATATTTTAAAAGCTTTTAACGAGATGCGCGAGTTATGCAATCAAAATGTTTGTGCTCGCGGGCAGTAAGCGCACGCGCGCTTTATAAACATATTAACAAAAACATACATCGCGAGCTCCTCCTTTTATGTTCCGTATACTCGAAACATTTTCCCAAACTACGCAACCCCATACTAAGCCTGAACTCGCGGACGAACAACTAACGAAACAACAAATCGTCACGTTTCCTCGCCCCTTTTTCTCCCACCGACATTCAAATTTTCCTTTGCCCGTCAAATAAACTCAACGACCATTTGGTCCCCTACCAACTACGCAGCCCATTCACAAAAGCGCATCAACCGCGAACGGCTCTCCCAAAAATATCCCTCGATAAACCGCTCGCTCCGCAATACATACAAAGTATATCCAAACCTTTCGCATAAAATCGCAAAAGAATGGCCTGCGTGAGAAGCCACTCGCACGCGGAAACCGCATTTCAGCAGCGATCGCGCGCGGCAGACCCGCAGAGAGAGAGAGAGAGAGCGACGAGATCTGCCAAGTCAAAAATAGAGCGCGCTCGGCCATTGTGATTGCCGAAAATAGAGCTACACCGGCGGTGCAGCCGAACCAGCGAGCGGACGATTCTTCTACGCTGCTGTTGTATAGAGAGTTTCGTGTACATGTAGTTATTGTACGGGTAGAAAAGAATGGAAACTTTGTTCTCGATGTGGCCGTGAAAATTCGGCTGGACCTGAAGTCGTATATAGATCAAGTGCGAGCGTGTGTTGGACTTAATTAAATTTCGAGCTGAGTCTTTCTCTGGGTGGAGATTCAGTTGCGAGCGAGCTGTTGTTTTTTCAATGAAAGTTTGGTTGCTAGCGCGTGTTATGATTATGCAATTGCGCGGCGCATTAAATCGTTTAGAGTTTATATATGATCGTCGCTTTATATAAATTTATTTATCGCCATATCGCGCAACAATACAATATAAAATATCATTTATAATTTTTCATTGTGAAAAAGTGCGCGCGCATTTCCAGATATGCATTTTAATTAAAACAGATTAAAAGAAAATATATATAGTAATTGTACAATGTGCCAAGTAGAGACGAGCGCGTCTGTCAATATTTCCATTTTAATCAGCACAATTTAATTATTTACTTTTTTACAGGAATTGGAGCCGATAAGTAGCATCAAGATCCACGCGCTTAAATCTCCATCCGTATTATACCGATGATAAAATTTAATTAATAAATTCCAAGAGTAATCTGAATACATCGATATAGCATCATCACCAAAGATACAAAATTCGCAATCGGAGCACAATATTGTGGCATTCACAGATCGAAATTCAGTTTTCCTGCAAAAAACGCGTATACATCCCGTTCACCTGCTCTCTATCTTATCATATTAGTATAATACCGTACTATTGTGTTCTAATAGGAAATGTAGCGCCACAAGTGCTGATATACAATCTGCTGAAGTTTGATGATTGAATCACCGGCGAAAATCTAAAATTAATATACTTTAACAGAAGCCTGCTCAACTGCGCATTCTCGGAATCGGATTCCTCGGCTCAGACACTTGACGAACTATATCGGCAAAGATATATCTTTGCCAAAGATTATATACGCGATTTATCGCGCGGTACCGCCTTATCATCGTAATTCATTGAAAATTTCATTACGACCGCGCTCGTATATATTATTAAACGTGACGCTTATTTTCTACAATTATATACAAGTACACACCTCTTCTGCGTGTACTTTACCAGTATCTCCGATGTATACCTTTCTTCCACTGATATTCGCAATCGCCTCAGATTTATTTATAAACATAATTACCATAACACACGGCTCTCGCCTTCAGCGAATCAACTGTACCAATAGCCCTATCGCGAATTCACCGTAGAGGGACACGCTTCTCATACTGATAACCCGATGCATCATCATCCCACACACACACACACACAGACACATACTGCAGTACTTACATCCGCCGGTGCGTCACGCTTAATAGTCCGTCATTCGGTGAACTCTCAGGTGCTCCTCGAATTCGCTCGATCAAAATATGTTTACGACGAGAGCAGCGCGGCGCGTACCCTTTTGCGCCGCAATAAGCGTATATACAGCACATTTAGACATAAATATACGCAAGTATAAGAATACATAAGAGGAGAGGGAGAATCACGAAACTTTGATTGTCGGAGTACGTCAGCGATGACCGCGCAAGTGTAGCAGAGCGGAAGATCGATGTTTTGTTTCTTCGGCCACTCGCCGAATAGGTTTTGCGCAAGATTCTTCGATATCGCAGAGAAGTGACGCAGCTCGAGTTACACGCTCGTTATTCGAGGTGCATTAACGTGGCTAATGATTTTAAAAACGTTATTAGTTTATGCTCAAAGTAATCAGATAGCACCCCGCGTCATCGTACACGACAATCTGATACAAATGTCACCTCCATTACGGTAATTGTCCGAAAACCTCCGGGGTTTCCTTCCCCATTAAAAACATACGCAAGACTATACCTCACCTCACAGAAAATTGCGCCCCTCTCTATCTCCCGTTTTTTCTTTTGTTTTCGTAATTTCCTTCGACCCATTACACATCCCGCGCGCCGACGCTCTCGCATTATCAACGCACTATGTGTTATCCGCCATTAGTCACAACGACAACGATTAAAAGACTTCGGTTTTCCCTGCCGCGGAATCGAATTAGCGCTGAGCGCGGAACTAATTTGCCGCTTTCTATTCATAGGACTGAGCAGGCGACTATTTAGATAGCGAATAACATACACCCACACACACACGCACATATATATATTATACGTAAGAGAATGCATTAACGTTATGTGGAAGTATTGAAATCGAGCCGATAAATTCAATAAGCCGTCCAGCGAGAGTATACCTTATTATAGACCGCGACTGTATAAGTTCCGCTTGCGCAACGCGTGCACTTTTTCGCTCCGCGGTGAACCCCGTGTGATGTGTATATGTGTGTGTGACGCATGGACGATCTTTCAGCGCCGGCGCTATATGCACACCCGTGCGCACACGGGAAGCTGTGTTATATATATATGTATATGCGAATAATAGCGGAACGGTTACGCGGAAGGAGATATAATTGGCGATTCCATCGACTATAGACACGTATATATATGTGCACTTTATATACACACCTGCATATCGCGGGATTGAGGATTCATGGGCAAGTGCAATGGCGACGCGTGGCGGACAGGAAGCGATTGAATTAAGAATAAGCGGAAGCGCAGGGGAAAAAACGAACAACGTAGGTTTATACGACGTCAATTGCAGGTTGAATGTGATTCGTATAGGTGACATGTGACTGTTTGTGTGGGTGTGCGGTTTGTCGAGACGAGAATTGTTCACAGCTATCGATTCGTTTTGTATTGGACTGGCGGCGTGTGTGTTGTGCGACACACGAGACGATAATGGGTGGTAAGACGTAACTGCGATTCTCTTATTTAAAATTTCTATTTCTACTGGCTATTTTAAGTTTTGCCCAAGGATATACCGCGATATCAATTGGTTTTTGTAGCCTCATGTGTGCTGTGTAATTATAGAACGCTATGTGAAGTGAATCCCGAGTGCTGTGTATATCATAAGGAAAACCGAGCCATCACTGCTGTGTTAATTGAAGCAGTGTACGTTTGATGGAATCGGGAGCTATCTAATGTGTCTTAATGATCCAGTAAAAAGGTCTTGAGCAACGGCCATTAAAAACACATATCCTGCCGGACAATAATTTATAACACGCACAAAAAATTACAATGTATATAATACACGCAGCTAACACGCGCGCGCACTTGGATTTCCAGACTCTGAAAACGTATTTTTAGCCGCGACGGAGGCGCGATTATTGCGGTCAAGTTATATGTGTCAAGCTATGTAGCGCGAGAGATGCACGCGCGCACGCGATTTCAAATAAATGCTAAAATCCCGCGACACGTCGGGCGAGCGGGCGCCCCCGCCACGGCTGTGACAATATAGGTATTTCCACTGGTAACATTTCTGCGCCGGTTCGCCATACGAAAGCAATAGCGAGAGGCGGAAGCTTCATCTCGCGGGCGCACGCGGCACACTCGCCTTATCGCGCGCGCACGACTATACTATATCGTTAATATATGAAGCGTGGACTCGAGCACTCAGGCGCCAGTGTAATATATATTGCGCATATTGATGTATTATATAGGATTATTAAGACAGGCGTGTACGTCAATCAAGAGCGGCGGAGATTTCGCGTGCAAGTTGCATCATCCGATTGAACCATGGCTATACGTTATCTTCTCGCGCATGCGCGCGTATAGTAGGGAACGAGGCCTAGGTCAGCCCGTATAATAGGCGGGGGAAAAACATCGAATCCGCGACACACTCGCTATTTTCTTTATTATCTCATCCGGCGGATCTATGCCACTTGTGCACACACGCGCGCGCGCGTGTCGTGTAAAATTGCCGATGACTCCGGCGATCGCCGAGTGAGATAAGACGCGGAATATCGCTATAACTATACCAGTACCATCCGGCATATGATGGTTTCACAAATCTCTCACTCGATGTGAGTTTCTTCTGTTACTTACGAGCGGGTTATCGGTCGCATATATCTCGCGCGCGATTACCTATATATAAACATGCAACTGCGTGACGCGTCTCTCGGGATGACTGTTTGTCGCGGATGGAGGAGAGAACGGAACAGGCGATGTTTTGCTTTGGGTCGTCTTCGTGTGGGGCTATCAAGTATGGTGGCGAAAAAAAAATCGGCGAGAACGAGGAGCTAAAAATGAGACATTACGTATATATATATTACAAGACATGTTTGTTGCTGATGTTTTGTGCGCGGAAATTTCCCGTGTTTACGGCGCGAGATTGCAAGAAAGTAAAAGAGTGCGGAGACTGACACATGAAAATTTTACTGGGCGCTGGAAATTTCATATCGATGAGATATGAGAAAAAATGATGTCCGTAGTAGTATCAAAATTGAATTAAACATAATGATAAGGCGTTTTGTTTTTCGACGAAACGAGAAATTCGCGCGATCGAAGTAACTAAGTAAAGGAGTCTCCGATGTAAATGAGGACGAAGAATCGGCGAATAAACGTGAAAAATGATACGCTGTGTGTGCCGAGGCGCAGAAAAAGCGACGGCGGCGAAAAACGTTAGGGGACGAAGAAAAGTCACCGAGCGAAACACGCGCACATAAAGCGTCGCGAGCCGAATTTGATACACGTTATAGATATACGATGGCATATCTATAAAATTTACAATAAATTGGAAAAACGTTTTGTCGAGACAGCTATTTCCCACGTGAATATTCGCAATCATTTCGTCGACACACGGCAATAATATTAACAACACTAATGTTTTTTTTTTTTGCCTGACAAGTATAGTAGTGAGTCAGTCGTGCGTCCAGCTGCTAATAATTCACCACGTCGCCGCGCGTATGTATGTGTGTCCGCAGCGGTCTCGGAAAATTTGCTCTCGCCGGTATATATATATCAGGTGTGCAGTTTTCGCGAAAGATGTGATTACGCAAGGCGCAAATATACGCGTCCGATTGCCGTGCGAGGAAAATGTCCGTCGTGTATAGGTTTGGTCACGATCTGCTGCGCCGGTCGGCGAAAATATAAAGGCCGCGCATGAGCGAGGTGCGATAAAGGTTATCGCCGAGCGTGCGCGCGTCAGGCTTTCCGGAAACTTTGGAGATGTTAATTGCCGACGGGAAAGCGACACTTACTATCGAGGAAAAAATTACGAGCGTTGATATTTCATGTTTGATGTTTTTGCGCGTTGCTGGTGAGCTGGCAGAGCGATGAGGTATGAGTGTACCATATGTTTTGGAATTGAAGTTTACGGTTGGTTTGTTGCGATGGATAAGGGATTCAAATGAAATTAAGTGTCTTTACCATGAGATAGAAAAAATTTAGCATTGTACTGACGTTCTCAGATATCTAAGCAAAGGTAGAGATAAGTTACAGAAACACATATTCCTACACCTTAATCCACAGAACTAACAAAGAATCATCATCACCATCATCATCATCACCGTTACAACTAACACGTTGGTTACGAAACAAGTGACTCTCGAATCCAAAAATACCGGAGAGAGATAGCACCGACGTGTATAGCGTAAACTTCCGAGATGTGCAGAGCGAAGAGGCGGCGTCTGTTTACCGATGACTAATGAAATTGCGCAGATCGCGAGCTCCGCGGGGGGCACCAGAGAGTGAGAGAGAATCCGTATAGAGTTTACATCGGGTAAATCCGAAGATTAGGCGCTCGTGCGCACATTATTTTCCGGCGTTTTCGCGGACGTAGGTTCATGGGAAAAAACCCCAGTGTCGTTGTTTTTATATAAGGATGTTTTCTTGCTGGGAATATAAGATTTTTTACTGTGGTTTTTTAAGTGTCGTTTATATGGTAGTTTGCGCGATATGAGAATTTAAAGTGGAGGTAAATTGTAAACGATTCATGAGTTTTTTTTCGTCGAGATGATTGCCACTATTATCTGCAATGCTGCGAGATAAATTAAATATTTTTACAAACATTCGTTCCTTTCTACGTCTCTTTGTGACTTTCAAAACTGCCACCTCACTCGCCTTGCTCGGAGCAGCTTTGTCGTAATTGTCTGTCAAATTATAAATCAGGATGCTAACGAAGAAAATATAATACGCTGACCATTCATACCGCATGTATGGAATAAAAACATCGTATAAGTACAAATGAATAAGAACGGTTTATACGTTCTTAGACCGTAAAATTTCCTGTAAAATACGACAATTTTATGTTTACGGTTTCTGATATAACTTTACAATTTTGTAAACCTTTTTGTAATATTTATCAAACTATTTTCTCGGTATCGGTGTATAGTAAAAGAACATTGCCTAAGATGGAATAATCTATTTTAATAAAAATTTAAATGTTGTAAGCGAAAACATTGCCTGCTGAAAGAGAGTTGCTAAAGTATTGCTAAAATTTTCCATATCAGCAATTATGAGGACTGCAAGAAGTTTGATAAGGCTTGACGATTTAAAGACAATCAGTGTCCTCAAGTCGAAAAGAAAACAACGATATTTCCGAAATCTCGTGAACACATGCGTCACATATACGCGGGCCACACAGTCGACGCTCACCTGTACTATACGTGTTTTTCGCGGAAAGTAATCGTGCACGTACTAAGTATATATTATAAATTATATACTCCTGCTGAGTTCAACGAAACCCGGCGATAGCTCTTTCCATTCGCGCAGCGAATTTTCCCCGTCCCGGGAGCGAATATATGAGGAAACCGTTTTGGAGGAAGGCGCGCACAATATGTAGGAAATGCAAGTTTTTTAGGAACGGGAATTTGCATACAGCGAGCGCGAACACGTGAAACTAGGATCACGCGGATGCGACTGTTTTTCCGTTCATGTAACATGTACTTCATTTTCGCGTAACACAGCGCGAGAGAGGGAGAGGAGAGAAGTTTTGAAAACGAGCGCGCAATTGTCGGGTTCGCGGCCGTCTTTAATTTTCGTCGAGTGCTTTTTGTTATGCAAGGTCTCGTACAATCGCGGCTTTTCATAAGTCATACCTTGAACTTGAATTTCTCTTTTCATAACTCATCGCGCAGGTCAGCATTGATTTCCAAGATCTGAATTTCTCGTACCTCTCGTTTCTCTCTCTCTCTCTCGCTCGCTCTCTCTCTCTCTCTCTCTCTCTCTCTCTCTCTCTCTCTCTCTCTCTCTCTCTCTCTCTCTCTCTCTCTCTCTCAATCGAATTCCCTATCTGATGGGAGGGAAAAAACTAATGACTCGCCGTGACTCAAGTGTCTTCCAATTGACTCCACGCGCGGACTCGCGCGAAGGTCGCACGAAGAGAAAATTATTTAGCTGTGCGCGCGGGCGCGCGAGTGAGAGGAGCCTTGGTGTTGTGCGCGATAAGCGTCGAGTTTAATACTATATACAGCAGACTTCAATGGAGTGATATTTAAATATATCGACGGGATGAAATATTGCTCTTTGATTCTCTGTTCATGGAATGGATTGTTCACGCGTCACACGCGTCATCTATATGTCTGTAGCTTCCAGGAATAAGGACTTAACTAACTTTTTGTCAAAATTGAGTTAGCACCGCAATTTATACCTTCTAACTACCCTTTTTCATGTAGACTTGGTCCGGAAATCTGAAACGTGTTCACAGAGCAAATATCAGCTAAGTGCATAACCACTTAACTGCACCTGTGCCCGGAAAAACCACTTAACTGAATATTTATATTTAATTAAAAGCACCGTTTTGAAGTTAATACTATACAATAAACAGATACCTATACCTATTTTTATAGCAATAAAAATCAAAGGCAATAGATAATAGAAAGTAACACAAGAGCTTTGATTGCCGGACGATGGGGCAAATGTGCATATAAACAGTAACCGAGTAACGTTCGGTATTCGGTTTACCGAATTCCGTTGACTTCACGCACATTCCGTTGGGAGGCGCATGCACGGGAATGAATATTTAAAAAAGAATTCGTATTCTATGTTTTAAGTATAGAAATAACTATGTTATTTATCTTATTTGAACAATTTCCCTAAATCACTCAACTGCACCGTTACCTGAATAACGACTTAACTGCATTGTTTTGTTTGTTTATACAAGGAACAAAAATGTATTCTAGCAGCATATTTACCAGAAAATTATGATGTTCATATGAATCTATCGATTGAGAAACAATACAGATACATTTTAAAAGAGATATTCATCTGCGATCCCCATTCCCCACAATATTCCGAAGAAAGTCGTCGCACCTCACGCGCAGCAGAAATCGGATCTTCCGCCGCAGGCGCTCTTGAATCCTCGCGTAAACCGAGGAGCTGCCGCACCGTCGCCGCGACGAAGAGGAACGTGCTTTGCATTTGGATACACCGCGAGCGCGGGGAGGGGAAACCATACGCGCGTGGGACACGCGCGCGTTGTCGTGCTTACGTAACATCTCTTTCTCTCTCTTTCTTCGTTTATCTAGAATTAGCCGGAACGACGCTGTGAGCGTGCGCGAAAAACGAATTGGTACGCATTCCGGGGGAAGGCGCAAGGGTGTATAATTTATATGCTCAAGGTGCGCGCGTCTCTTGTGGGTAAACGAACTGAGCGCGGACACGCGGGAGGTCCGAAATTCGATTCGATTGTATATGTATGTCCGATCACGCGAGAATTGAAAAAGACGAGTTGGGTTTGGCTTGAATTTACCTGAGGAGAGGTTGAAATATATATAAGTGGTGATAAGAAAAGGTGTTAGTGTTATGTCGAGATTACACACCTTATAATTAAATTATTTGAATAGGCACTGAGCAAGCCCATGCGTATTCGGATTCCTGTCTTTTCGCCAACGCCTGAAAGCGCTATGCGTAACCAGGATGCGGAATCCCGGAATAAACAGAAATTTTATAAAAATGTATAGAACAATGATTTTATTCAATCCGCGACGAAATACATTTTGAGTACAATTTTAATTAATAATACCTTGGGCTTCGCACCCCGCTTTGCTGGTTGAGATCGGTGGTTCAGCTCCTCTTCCAGTGCGTGATGATCGACCCTCTTCAGTTCTCTACTCTTGCAGCAGGTGCGATGATTGTTGCCTCGTAGACCGGCGACGATGAATGTGGTGAAGGCTCAGTTGGTGGGCGCAGCGAGAGAGCTTCTTTTTCTATGTCTATGTAGCTGAACTCCTTCTACGTTCCGTCGGAGGTCTCGAGCAGAGATTCGCCCTCTTCAAATTGCTGTGGTGGACTGCGCGCCGTGCTCTCATTATTCGGCCTTTTTATACCCGAATTTTCACGTACACAGAAGCTTCTCGACTATTATCTATAAAACTCCTGTGCTATGCATAGATCCATATACAGCATAGTCGTGGTTGGTCTATAGGGTTAAAAACAAAGCCATAAAGATGTCTCCTGAATTTCTTTGGAGACCCCGCGCCGTTCCCGAGAAAAGCTTCCCGCAAAGGTCAAATGGCCTAGATCGAGCCTCTTCCAATGTATCTATTTACACACACATTTGGTAGGTATCCGATCGCTCCCACCAGCCGAAAAGTGTGGCTGTCACCTTCCCCTTAGCTGGACTCATAATTTTGGCTCTTTACGATCTGTCAGCTTTTTCGCCTCCGTACGGGAAAATCGGATCCGCGTTGGTCTTGACAAACGCCAGACCTCTCTCACGCATGCGCCGCGTTTTCTCGTTCTCTATCTCTCTCTTTTCTTGCTCTCATGTTGTGCCTTCCCTCTCTCTCTCTCTCTCTCTCTCGGCTCTAGCAAACAGATTGGGTATGGCGTTTTGCTCGCTCCTCCCTTCCTCCGGTCTCCTCTTCGCTGTGCTCTTGAATTCGGCGTTCTCAGTGCGCGTTCAATTTTTATAAACTGCCTCGGCGTGGATGTTCATTGTCATATTTACTGTTGCGAATACTATAATCTTATTCTTCATAAAAAGACGAATCCATTGATATAATTTTCATCCCTCGTACTCTTCTAGTTTTCTGGCTTTTGCACTTGGCGTTCGGTATCGGCGTTTTTCCAGTTCGCGCGCGTGCCCAAAGGTTTACAAACATCACCGCTTGGATTGATTTTATTTTACAAGTCTTTTTATAATTATTTTAAGTAAATGGACGAAAAACTCGTCCATTACATTAGAAAACGTATCTGAACCACATATTTACGAGGGAAATATTAAGCGGTAGAGTATATAATGAAGCTACGACTCACTGATTGATAATTGAGGAATGCTATAATTGCAACTGCGACTGATTCATGATTTTTAAAGTGAAAAATGCTTTCAATGGTGATTCAAAATTGGCGTTTAGAAAAAGAGAATATTTGTAAACAGTAGAGTAATTGCTCTATATAAAGACGTACCCCGACAACAATAATGATTCATTTGTAACAAAATGAATTTCAGATTGCATACAACGTAAAAACACAAAAATTCTCACGACAAAATGGTTCCAGAAACCCGATCTATTGAAGAATCCAGCATTTTATTAAAAAGCCAAATTCTGGTAGAAACGTTAACTAGAAGCTAGCTATTTTTCAGTTAACTTTATGGCTAAAAGGAACATTGCTTGTATTTCATAATTATGTACCAATCCCAAATAAATTATGGCATTTACACTTCATAAAGTATATATATTTTAAGTAATATTAGATGAATTTTATTATTTTTGCATTATGATTTTTGCTAAAAATGCATTTTCTACCAGAGAATAATCAAAGCAATTAAGCAATCTCCTTTGCACAGCTGTTTGTACACACATCGCGACTCGCCACTCCTTCGCCAACTCTGCAACCGTGACTGACGAAATTTGCAAATCGCCGTATATAGTATTCGCACACGCGGAAGCGTCCGAATGTCCGAGACACGAACCGAATGTATATGCCTGCATGCTGTACAATGGATCTAGCCTCGAAGCGCCTATGGACTTTAAAATAAACTATATTTATATTATACATGTGCTCGTGCCACGCGCGCGCACTCTGGCAATCTTCTTCTTCTATTTTTCAACGTTTTTCCACTCTTGCGCGGTGGGAGCTCTGATGGAAGTTTTTTTGCGCGCACGCGTTGTTTGTCAATCTAATTCGTACATTGTATAGTTATATAATAAGGGGCGGGTAAAAATAGTAAGCGTCAGTGGGTTGCGTTCTTAGTGGAAATTATTGATTATTTGATACTCGAATTAAATGTGCGCTGTTATTATTAAATAACGGCTGCATTCGTTCTTTTTTTTTTGCATGGTAGGTGGCAGTTTATTTCTATAAAAGTGGAGAATATGCGTCATAATTTAGATTAAAAATAATACTGTAATTTAAATAAGGAAACAAAAATGAGGTGCTGAGCTCGTCAATGAGGATATGCGCATCAGGGCTTGAATATCGCCGTCACACGAGTTTTTGCAAAATTTATATTTTTTTTCGGAAATACAAGCAACTTGAATGGCAACATCAACAGTGTAGCACACTGCTTTTTTGGAATTTCATCAAAACAGCGCGTCGCGCTCAGCACTCCCAACAAAATAACACGCGCAAAAATTATATATATGCTCTACATATACGCTTGACTCAAAGACGAGCCAACTTAACATATCTCTCTCTTTTTCTCTCTTACTTCCGCGCCACGCTATTGTTACCTATGCGCGAAACGTCCAGATTTTTGCGAACTCCCTGTATTATACTACGCGTTACCTTGAAAAAGCAAAATATCGCATCACGGGGCCTTGTAAAACCGATTGAACGGCCGCGCGTCGCCGAGTTCAAGAGCGTGTAATCCGAAAATGCCATTACTGAACTCTTCCTCGGTTTTGTCGGGTAGGGGGAAACCCGCGCGGATCATCCGAATACGTACATACGCTGCGGAGTTTGATCACCGGCGTGATGCGGTTCGATCGGAAGAAGGAGTGGAAGGGAGCGCGCGAGGTTATCGCACACGGCGCTGAAGAAAGTACGCGCGAGCTTTTTCTCCTCGTCGGAACTTATTTGCGCGTGTTGCTTCTTTTGCTCGTCGAAATCTTGCAATTTCTCCGTATTTTCCTGCACGTCATGAGGAAAAGTTCGATCTATCGACGTAAACTATATTACCGTGGTTGTCAAGATCTTTTTGAAACCATAATTGTTGGTGTCTCGGCAATCAATCATTCTATTGACTAATACACGCTAAGAAAACTTAATAACAAGTTATGTTTCTCTTTCAACGCTCTTCTATCCGTCAAACCGTGAACAGATAAAACCACCTCTGTTTGTCATTCATTCTACGAAGAAGAGAAACACAGATGCGGGAGCCCAAACATCCGTGACAAAAGCGTCGCGAACGTTCTCTTTTATCTCTTCGCGACTTTTTGTCACCTTCGCCTTCCGATTCAAAAGACCAGCAGTAGCTCATTGTATAGAAACAGCCGTACTGCTCATTGTATAGAAACAGCCGTACTGCTCATTGTATAACGTGCGCAGATGTAGAGAGAAAAATTTCCGCGGGCGCCCGACACGTGTCCCAAACTTTTCCACCGCGCGTGTGTGTGTTTAGTAACAGAGCTAGTCAATTAGCGGGTTTATTAGGCGTGGAAGCGTGCGGCGCTAATTTTCGTTCGGTGGGCGTGAGGCGTTGCAGCACTTGTGCAATTTGTCGGGTGGACGGGCGCGAGATTGCCCGAAAGTTCTAATCCGCCTGCATCATTAGGGCTGCAGTCGCTGCAGTATATGTATATACGGCGCTTAATAATAAACAGTGGCGGGAGGTTTTTTATTTTTGGCAAGGCATACAGTGTTATATAGTTCTTTCTCCTTTGTGGAGATGAACAAAAGTGAAATTGATTATGGCTAGGTAAATAAATTTCAACCAGTGCGTTTACAATAAGACAGATAAATAACGCTAACTTACTTTTTAGAACTTGAAAACGCAAATAATACTTAAAAATTAACTCGAATGTTTACACGCGCGGACTCGTGCTGTGCGCCTTATACCGAGAACATTTGCAAGTCCGGCATTCCTATAGCTCCCGCAGATTGCGATCTGCGACTGCCCTTAATTGGCCGACTCTCGCAGCCGCGCTAGTTCGCCACAACTTAACCCCGCAGTAAGTAAAGCAGCGCTTCTCTTCGCATTCCTCGCATAGTATCGCCTATGGGTCAGTGCTCGTAAATCATATTATACGCGTTTAACAATATATCGATGACTAGAAACCGCGGCAGTTTTGACATTCGGAAAAAAACAATAGAGTAGTGGGGAAGGGGGCCGGGAGGCATTTGCGTTCATTCGGCATTCAAGGCGTTCGATGGCTCACGAGGCTGTAAGTCTTGAAGGACAATTGTTGGCGAATTAATATATCATCGGGTGGTCGCAAAGTAACTTCACCGAAGCCATGCGCGCGACACGCGGTGATACATTTTAATTGAGCGCTGGTAAGCAGGAAGATGTTTACTGGTGCCTCAATGAAAGCTATACGATATATATATATATATGGCCTTTATGAAAATTTCATCGAGACAGAGAGCGTGATAAGAAGTTTATCAATGGCACTGCACATTGCCGAATAACATTATAATATGTTGTTAAACAAATTGGTTTAGATAGGACAGAGCTGTGAATGAAGTTACTTTGCACCAAATAGTATGTGTATATATAATATGTATATAAGGAATATTGGAAAAGTTTGTAGTAAAGTGATAATGTTGGAAATCTTTGGTTTACAATTATAATAAGCAATGGAATAATGGAAATCGTTATATATTATACAAGCGACAGAATCATGTATTGTACAATTTAATATTGCTTCAGGAGATTTTTCCAACATTTTTAGACAGACGTGGAAGGCTCTGTCAATGATCTTGATAAAAATTGAAATGAAAACTCCAACGTTACAAAGAATTGAGAAACTTGAATATAATAAAACTTAGTATCATCATCAAATAAAAATGAACATACGCAATCGTGAAACCGACAAGATTTCAATAAAAATAAAATTCAATTAAATATGCACAAGAATTATTCATCCTTCAGTATACGCACACGGTATTAAACTGTTTACAAATCACCTAGAAACTTGAGAGTCAAGAACCTCGCGACCGGTAATAAGTACGCAGCGCAAAAACGCAAAATAAACAAATCGAGCATAGGAGGAAAGCCATCCACGTCTGCGTGTATCCTCATTATAACTAAACGTATAGCGCGCGATAAATAAGTGAAAACGTCGCCGTGAGCGCACGGCCAACTTACCTGATCGTGACGGCGAGAAGGACGATGATGACGCCGACGAGGATCATGGCGATCAGGACGCCACATATCATGTAGACGCTGTCCACCGGCGCATCTGCAACACACAGACACGAAAGCAACTCTGTTAGTTAAATTTCTTTTTTATTTTTTCTCTCTCTCTCTCTCTCTCTCTTCGCTTATATACAAGTTGGTTCGCGGCGCGCATCTTGGCGGGGGAAATCGCGCGCAAAACTGGTTTTTCAGGAAAGAGTCGATTATAGATTTTCGAGATTTTTTGCACATCACGTTTATTTTCCCCGATGCGCGCGAGAAGTGATTTTTTACGAAAATGGGTCGCGTACGGCGGAGTATATAGTTTTCTCATGCAAATGGAAATGGTATGTGTGCGTGTCTGTAGCTGACGAGGTTCGCGGAAAAATGATCGATGTATCCTTGTGCGCGCATTATTATTTTTCGTAAAAGAGTGGCTGGGAGGTACGTATTATGAAGACGATGGGTACTTTGGCCAACGAGTGTACTACTTGCAGTGACCTGTAAACCTGAGTACGATCCTGCAAATATCTGTAATAAACTAGATCCAAGAATAACCAGTGTATTTTAAGGAAACGGATTATTGATTTACTAATGTAATTATTTTACACTAAAATATAAAGAAGTTCGGGTTTCTTTTTAAATATATTATTGTGCATCTCATCCTAAAAAATATAAAAATCCATGAGAAATCGTTCCGAATAATTTAGGATTTTTACGTCAATAAACATCCTCATCATAGACAGCAAACTCAGCGCACATCCGCTGCCCATCAAACCGCCCGCTCGAACAAAAAATCCAAAAGAAGCACTTGACCACTTCTTCGGAAATCGAGTACAGCAACATACCGGTCATCTCTCGTGGGCATTTGCATCGAACGCACACACAGCCTTGCTTGCACGTTTGCGCGCGCCATGTAGTGCGGCTTTGCGTAAGCCGCGGAAACGCGAACGCGTATATGTACAAAATGAGAGAGAAAGACAGAAAAAAAGAAATGGTACACAGAAGCTTGAACAATCAAGCAATGTCCAGATAAACTAATTGCGCGCGCGCATTATTATACATATATGCAAAAAATTATAAATATCTTAAGAATTACGTAAATTTGCTAAAAATCACTTATTTTTGTAATTTTTCGCGATTTTCAAATGCATGTAACTTTGCACAGAACCAACCGATTTTAACGATCTTTAGCTTAAGGGAAGACTGAGATGGAAATATAAAATTTTTCCTATTCATTATATGAAAAAATATAGTATATATTATGGGTTTACATATTGTAACATTACACTTAAAATAAGTATTTTTACAAGTTTTTAGTCCTGAATATTAAATATATACAAAGTTATGCCACTGAAAATGGTAAAAAATACTTGATCTTTGGTATGGAGTGCGTGCATCAAAAGTTTAGGTTCAACCTTGGCTCTTCTAGAGCATTTCTTGACAACCGAAACAAACAAAAATTGGTTGGAAAAATAAGAAATGTGTCTAACATATATTTATTTGACAGACATAACCTATTATCAAAATGTTATTGTAGTAATTTTACTATTTTTAGTTAAACAAATCATAGAAAAAGCTTTTTTTGAGTAAAATTATGATATTTTAAACAGAAAGTATTGCTTATAGTATTTAAAAATAGTACCTGCTTTATTAGATCAATTAGAAAAAATTCATGCGCATACTTCTTTTGGAATATTCAAACAATTAATTTTGAGAAAACAAGCTTTAAACTTTTAATACAGTTTGAATCCAAAAGAACTTCTAAATTGTGATCAAACAAAAAAAAAGAAACAAATCAAAACGCATGTTTCTTTATTTTTTTATATGATTTTATATTATTTAGTAAAAAAAAAGAGAGATTTCTCGAATTTTTTTGCGTTTTTCCACCTCAGTCTTCCCTTAAATTAAAGCTCTTTTCTTCTACTTTAATCGCTTTTTTATAGAATATTTGTTGACATCTTTAAGAGCTTTCTATTGGTTAATCATCAGTGACTACTTTTCGTCCATTTTTCCCCATGTTAATTTCCATAAGAAAAATTTGTGTGTAGTTAAAACTGTGTCACAAGACCCTTTTCCTGCGTGTTCCAAAGTTTTTTCGTATAAAAAACTTATTGCAGAAGTATACCTCAAATTGTTCTTTTCGTCATTTTTATGACTGAATTAGTGGAAATTTTCAGGAGAATTGCACATATATCAAAAAATCGGTTTTCGCGAAAAAGTCCGGCACATCGTTCACCGAGTGCCGGGGAAACGCGATTGCACCGAGTATATAACTTATCACGTCTATTATACAAATGACGCTACTTTCAATTGTAAATTACTGGCTGCGGCTCTTTCGGCGTCGATCCTCGCAGGCATTAATCACGCGCCCTGTCGGTAGTATATGTACCTATATAGTACACCACACGCTCGTGTAAAAAAAATTAGTCTGGCGCAAGTCTCGCACAAGTCTGGCTCTATAAGTCTGGCGTAAGTCTGGCTACGGTCACTTTTTTGCCAGACTACTTGAGCCAGATGCTAGCCTTAATGCTAGACTTTCTACCAGACTTGGTCCCAACTGTCGCTATGTCCGACATACAAAAGCCAGACTCAATTCCAGATTTGTTGCCAGACTTTCTTCCGACCACTGCTAGGTCTGGTATACGAAATCTAGACTAAATGCCAAACTATCTACCAGACTTACATTTGACAGACATATCTCAGCCAGACTTAGTGCCAGACTTTCTGCCAGACTTTCAGATGAGTCTAAAAAAGATAACCTCAAGGGTGACGCTCGATTTCTGTACTATAGAACCATTATGCAGCAAATTCGAGCTTCGAGTATTCTCGGCGTTTTACTCCAGAAAGCTGATGGGAAAACGTCAATGGTGGCGAGTAATTTCCGATTAGAATTTCGAGAAGTTATAAAACTGCTTATTGTAGCTGATAAGAGAGCAACTAATTACTGTACCTGCAAAAATAAAAAATAAAAATACACAAGCATTTGTTCGAAAATTTGTAGGAAAATGCATATAAAACTGAGATTACAATGTAGTGATGAGTATAAAAAGTAATGTAGAAAAATCAAGGATAGAAGGTTAGTTTGTTTACTATGTGTATTTAAAAAATGAACGAAATACATATCTGAAAATGGTATCTCCATTCTTCTGTAGATCTTCAATTTCTGTGGCCTTAGCGATGCTTTTTTTTCAGTTTTAAAATTCTTAATTATATTAATAAGTGGTTATTCAACATAAGCCACATACGAAATTATTTATTCAACAAAATGTTTATGCGCGAACGAGCTCAGAGACAAATATAAAAAGACTATCGACTAACCTCATGGTTATCATAGCAACAGCTTCAAGTATGTTATATGTTTTGCTGCAATAACAGAAAATTTTCAGAATTTGTAAATTTTACAAATTTCCTCTTCTTAGAATATTAAATACTTAATCTACACAAAATGGGCATTGCTAGCGATATGGAGGCCTATACATCTACAGAAGGAGATATCATTTTCAGATAAGTATTTCGTTCATTTTTAAATACACATAGTAAACAAACTAACCTGCTTTCCTTGATTCTTCTAAATTACTTTTTATACTCATCACTACATTGTAATCTCAGTTTTATATGCATTTTCCTACAAATTTTCGAACAAATGCTTTGTGTATTTTTATTTTTTATTTTTGCAGGTATAGCAATTGGTTGCTGTCCTATCAGGTACTATAAGCAGTTTTAAATTACTCGCCACCATTGACGTTCTCGCATCAGCTTTCTGGAGTAAAACACCGAGAATACTCGAAGCCCAAATTTGCTGCATAATGGTTCTATAAGTACAGAGATCGAGCGTCACACTTAAGGTTATCTTTTTTAAACTCATTTGAAACTCTGGCCGAAAGTCTGGTACTAAGTCTGGCTGAGATATGCCAGACTTATTGTCTGTCAAATGTAAGTCTCGTAGATAGTCTGGCATTTAGTCTGGCTTTTGTACGCCAGGCCTATAGCGAAAGTTGGGACCAAGTCTGGTAGAAAGTCTAGCATTAAGTCTGGCTCAAGTAGTCTGGCAAAAAAGTGGCCGTAGCCAGACTAAATTTGTTTACATGAGACGGCACAGTAGTGCGCATTTCTCGACACCCATCGTCACGTTCTTACGAAAATTTCGCGCAGCAGCAGCAGCAGCAGCAGCACGTAGCTCATTCGCAAAAAGCGTCATTGTTTCTCTCCTCCTTATTATGCGCACTCGCGTGCGTAATACGCTGAAAGCTAGGCGACTATAATAATTATTATTGTTATTATAATTCGCCTCCTCTTGTCTCTGAGCTCCAGCATCTGGCATATTTGCATTTTACGTGCGCACGCGTGAGAGTGTGCATAACGCAAGGCGGACAAAGCGCGCATAGATCGGTGTATACGTATATATATGTCTATGCAGCCGATCACGCGAGAGAAACGTGAAGCTGCGTATATCGGGGGACCTGACGTCAGCGTCTCGCGTGCGAGCGCGGAATTTTATAGGCCGCGAGCGAAAGAGCGAGTGAGAGAAAAAGTTGAACGAGGCGATATATTTTTCATTCGACTTTATATAACGATGCGGATCAAAGACGAGGTTTATGCTCACTGCGGGGCTTCATATGTATATACATATATATAGAAGAGAGTCGCGGTATAGTCGGATGACTGTTTTTGGAGCGAATTATAGACTTAACGGTTCGGACTTCCATCAGCTGTTCATAACGAAACTTTTGCTTTCGCTATAGCATGTATAAGTATATATACAGTACACCGGAAAGGGAGGCCGCAATCCTTTGGAAATTCCAGGAAAAAAAAGGCCAATGTGGCACACGGCGCGCATTATGAAAGCGAGCGCGGCCACCCACACTTCTACCAAGAAGGAAAACCGTGACGTCAATGTGTGCAGGAATCGCCCGAATTTTGCGAAACGCGCAGTGAAACTTCCTCGTTGTTGTACACGCGAGACGCCGGACTTTTGGCACTGGTGTATACATGTATATTACGTACCCACTCTGTTGTGTGCATAAGGAGGAAGTGGGCCAAAGGAACTCGATAATTTCGTAGTGCGCGATAAGAAAAGAAACTAGAGTAGGGAGCGCGTGCGCGCGGGCATGAGGCTAATGTGTACCTTAATATACGAGGAAGTAAGCGCGCGCAATCTTTTTTCCTCAGTTGTTGGTTTACGATCTACTGCCGTTATGGCTTCTCCGATTTCTATAATACGAGCTTTTTTATGTTCGCCGAGGTGTGTGTGTGTGTGTATGTGTGTGTTTGAATGGAAAAAATGCTGGTAAGAATTGACTCAGTGCACTTTTAGTGCCGTACGAGACGAGTAAACGGCGTTTTTGTCCGGTTATTTCGGTATATTATGCCGGTAAAACAATTGTTGCCGCGACTCTGTATCATTGCAGGTGAAGGAGACATGCGGAAATGTAGTTGATCGAACAAGCGCAAACTCACTTATAATCCAGAAAATTCAACCATTTGACAACCCATTTGACCCGAATCCTACATACCCACCGTAGCAACCGTATTACTCCACGACTTCTAGAAATCCGGCAAACTCGCCTAGCCGGCAGAGAAAAAAAACGTCCACTTTCATTGCCAAACTTCGGCCGCGTTTCCACGTATAGTCTACTCTTTCTCTCTCTCATATACAGCGACAGTTCACTTTCATTGCGCGCAAGCGCGAATCTTGGTCTTGACACGCACGCACACACACACAAGTTAACATACACGTAAGTGTATGAGTTAAGCGCCGGCGCGTCTGTGTCCTACATAACCGCGCGCGCGCGTCGTCGCCGGGCCAAAGTGAGCGGCTGCGACGCCTCGCGCAAGAAAGTTCTGTGGGTTGTGTCGTAAGGTTGTGACGATCTCTACACGGAAGATTTTTTTTTTTAATTTTTTATTTTTTATCGCGATTGCATGCGAGCTATATTCTTAGGATGAGGATAATTTTAAAGAGAGGTGCTTCAAATTCTTGAAAGTCGTGTTTTCCTTTTCGAAAGGATTGAAATGGAGACGAGAGTTTACTAGGAAGTCATGAATACTGGTGTTTGGGTGTGTTTGCGCGCGAATTGTTATGGAATAGTTATGAAATAAGGAGGAAAATGAGTTGTGGAAAGTCCAGTGTATGCTGTTTGTTTTGTTTTATTTATTTTTTTTTTTTGCTGCGCCCACATAAGCGCGCGCGAGACAGGAACGAAGATTGCTTGAAATTCATATAATTTATGTGAATCACACATGATGCGACGCTCTTTTCCTTGTTTACTTTGATCTCCCCCCCCTCTCTCTCTCTCTCTCTCTTAAGTGTTAGAATAATCGGAATTTACCTGTGGATCTTACTTATACGAATGAGTTTCGGTTACGTCAAAGGATCGCGCGTCGTCGAGACGTTGTTTTTTTTTATCTCCAGCAACAGGAAAACATTACGCAAGCTCCAGTTTACTCGCGCAGATACGCAGTGTTTTTGTTGTTTTGTTACACGGCGAGCCCAAACTCTTCTCCCACAACCAAACAGAACGAACAAGATGAAAAAAGACGACTAAAAGAAACCGGCAGACGTACACTGAGAGAAATGTCATAGGAAAATTTGTTAAATATATAACAAAAATTGCTATATTATATAGGAACGGAAGGATATACTCGACATCTAATAATTTTTACTATATATATAGCAATTTATGGTAATAAGCTCAATTAAAAAAAAAAATCTTGGCTGTATTCGAACCCTCGACCCTCGGCACGCCAGTCGAGCGCGCTGACCACTTACCCACGGAGACTCTTGAGTGTAAAATTTTGGAACTTAAACATTAGTCATCTTCCCTATAACCTCACCGCGATCAGGTGGCGCTGGCGTCTGATAGCACTTTTTACTATATAAGTTAGTAAAACTTGGTATGTATATAATAAATATTATTAAAAAAGATTAAAAATTTTACTATATCTAAATTTTTACAATATAATACAATAATTTTCGCCCAAGTGTATTGGAAAATTTATTTTATAATATAATAATTATTTCTTTATATATAATAAAATACGTCACAAATTGAGTATATCCTTCCGTTCCTATATAAAATAGCAATTTTTGTTATATATTTAACACATTTTTCTATGACATTTCTCTCAGTGTAGACACTCCGATAAACTTTACTAGCACCCTTCCGCGAGTAATGGTAATGAATGTCAGGAGGCTCTATGTCGAATTGTCTATATTACCGGGCGCCTTCACCGGCCCGTGATTGAGTCACAATGGCGCTTTATACAAAGCTCTTTGGAGGCTCCGCAGTCTGCGCGCGTGCCTTCTTCCCGAAAATTGCGCATCGACCCAGACGTGCTCTTGACGTGATAAGAAGACTGGTTCGTAACCAAAAGACACGGTGAAAATGGCTTGATGAAGCGATGTCTTTTCTGTTTGGCTAGAAGAAGGGCTATGGCGTTAGATAAATTGGTATAGAAGCTGGCTTGATCGGCTCGTGACGCGCGCGCGTCACGCACATTTAAATAGAGCGCGCGAAATTAAATTCAATCAATCGACGATGCCCAGCAGCAGCAACAGTAGTGGGACTGTCGGGTGTGCGTATTTTAAAAAGTCATTCATCATCGCCTAGTTAAAAGGCATTAGCGACGCTTTTCATTGGAATTAACGGCCAATTGATTCGGAGCCGAAAGTCAAGCGAGTTCAAAAACGTCAGAGAGAAAGAGAGGGATATATATAGGATCAATCGAGAATCATTCCTTTTTACGACACATTAATACGGAGCTTGCATGCGCACGTGCGTGTCTGTATAAAAAAAAAAATGGAAAAATTGATCTCGGACGCGCGTATGTGGATCAGACTAGCCTCTCTCTCTCTCTCTCTCTCTCTCTCTCTCTCTCTCTCTCTCTCTTCCTAGGATTCTTCGTGTAATACCTATATATATTTATAGGGTACCGTTAGTTTCGATAGCGCATATAGCTTTCATCTCAAAATAATCTCGCTCGCACGGTCACTCTTCTTTTCTTTTTAACCTCAACGCGCTACACTGATTACAATCGAGCGAGCGAATTGACCTGTGTGCGCGCGGCTCGGTCGAGCATCGACGAGCGTAATTTTATCACGCTGTATTTTTTTAATTATATTCTTAGACGACATTGGCTTTGCGTCTACGTGCATGTATACCTACATGCGATGATGCTTTCGTCTAGGAAACAATAATACAAGCCCACGCTGTGAAAGTACAATGGCATAGTTTTCTGTGATACGCTTAAAGCTGTTGATAGGTGTTACTAGAGTGTGTGAATGTGTGAGTGTGTGTGTGTATAATATGTGGGTAGGCAACGTCTGAAAGTAGCTCAATGATTTATTGAAGTGAAATTAACTGACGATTAGATATACGACGGATCTAAATTTTCAATGATTTCGTTTAAGCCTGGATAAGTAAAATATTGGAAAAAAAGTTGCCAGGATTTATCTATTCAGGTACGAAAGCTGGAATAAATGAAATATATTTGATAAAATACTATAGGATTATACTACAATTATAAACAGGAAATCCTCCTATCTCATCGAGAGACATATTTTATGATAAACGGATTCTTGACTTTCAAATATTTTTTTTCAATCAGCTTACCTCCTAACCAACCGACACTTCTCTCTCTCTCTCTCTCTCTATCTCTCTCTCTCTCTCTCAACGAGACATAATCGCGATTATTATTCATAGCGTAGCCGGTTGCATCCAGAATTCAATAATGAGGATCCGCACGCGCGCAGGTAAACGCGCTGCTATGCCACACACACACATACACAACGATGATCATCATCATCATCATCATCATCATCATTCTCGTCTGGTCGCAATAATGTGCGCCATCGGCCAGATGAGCAGAGAGTTTTCAGGCTTTTACGCGTTTTAGCTGGTCGCGCCCATTGGCTCTGCCGTGAATTTATGGTAATTGAGCAAGGACACTAAAACTGCGAGTTTCCGGAAAAATGATAGCAGGGGGAATTCCAGCAGCAGCAGCAGCAGCAACAGTAGCGTAGGCTTTATTAGGTTTTGTCGAGCGTTAAAATTTCAGCGAGCGGTGTCGATTCATCGTTTTTTTTATGTACATAAAGGTGTTGCTATAAAAATTCATTCAAAGTTGTTGCACAAGAGGTGAATATTTGCTCTTTCGGCGTATGTGGTTACCGCATTACTTTATCAAGAGAGAGAGAGAGTACGTTGGTATACGCGGGGAAGTACCTACGGCTATCGAGTCACTCTCAAGTTTAATAATAGATAAAATATTGGTATTTTATCGCGCGTCGTCGACTTTATAACTGCGCACGCAGAGAGCGCCTTTCTCCTGGTTTGTTATGAATCTCCCCGGGCTCGGGCAATAACAAACAGGAGTTCAGAGTAACCGAGAGAGAGGAGAAGAATGCTTTCGGTTGAATAACCAATTACCGGAACGCCGATTACTCAATGCAACACTTTTCTCCCCCCGTGCACAATAACAGCACACCTGGACAAAGGTTTTGCCCGTCTATAAAGCTCGGTCATGCGGACGTTCGCGTGGGGCGAGCTGACCGCTTATGAAATTAGCGACTGTGAGAGAGACAGACGCATTCACCTTCTTTACGCCGGAAATTTCATTGGAGCAATGACATTCGGACCGAGGGTTGCCAAATCCATTATATCAAATCGTGTCGCGGCTGACGTATAGTTGCGCATCGTAACATTGAAGGATAATAATGCTGATGAATTAAAACGAAGATTTTTCATCGCCGCGGCTTTAATTTTTGTTCGGAGTCAGCGCTAAATTATCCCCGAGTGTCGGTTTGTTTATGGGATGGCCGACGATCCACTTGAAGTGAACTCTATTCATGCTCGAGGAATAGACTATAACGCGCGCTGCTAAGACATACAAGTAATTTGCTTAATAATGCATCGCTAAATGGACAAAAAATTTTCCCCCTAATGTAGCGTATGCAGTAAATGGAGGAGCAAATTAAGGACAAACACTGCTTGACACGGTAACCGTGACGATAAAAGGAAAGAATCGAAGACACGGAACAGTCAACATTTTATTCGTCGCTTGCGACCAACTACCTAAGAACTAGCTCATCCTTTGTCATCATATATATATTATACACGAAGACAACGCAAACCGCTAAGGCACCAAACCTGCCTTCCTCACAAAAAAAACTAGACCATCATACATACACAGACTGCATCGACAGGCGCAAACAAAGACGCGCGGAGAGGAGCCGGCGCCCCGATATACCCACGGGCACAAAGGAGGTTAATAGTCGTTAACTCCTCTCCTCCTCAAGCGCACGCACACATACAGGCTTGCCGCTCGGTAACTGTAATTCCGCAGCATGAGCAGCAGTGCGGCAACGCAGCGCGAGCGCGAAGGGGCTAACGAACTAATGACCATTCCCCGAGCCCCGTCGAAGGTCACGAACCAGCACCACCAACACCACACCACCGTGAGCTCTCGCTCGAGAACGAGAGCCTCTCCTCCGCTTTTTTAGGCCGGTCATGTATAAGGAGGAGGACGCTGCTCGGTTCGGTCGTGGAAAAAGTCGTCGGCCTTTCGGGTTCGACGACACGACACCGACACTCACACTCACACACTCACACACCCAAACACGCACACACAGACACGCACATGTATATAGCTAGCGAGGGGATGAACGAGAGGAGATGAACAAAAAGGAGAGAGCGAGAGAGAGAGAGAGAGAGAGAGAGAGAGAGAGAGAGAGAGAGAGAGAGCTAGTCGAGTGGAAGCCGTCGCGGCCAACACCTGCCCTCTTTCTCTCTCTCTTTCTTGCGGGCGCACCTCGTTTTGCTCGTCGCAGGTTTAGGCTCGAATTATATTGGCCTGTTTTGCGGCGGTGGCGCAAAAGAGAGAGAGACACAGAGAGAAAGAGAGAGAGAGAGAGAGAGAGAGAGAGAGAGAGAGAGAGAGAGAGAGAGAGCACCGGATGAGTCGCCGACGCGCCGACGAAGGTTATAGGTGCGGTTTATTTTTTGGTCGCGAGGGTCGATGATCGCGAGCCCCGACGAAGGGGAGGAAGTGCCGGATTCTTTGGGTATAGTTTCGCTTTTGGGTTAGACTGCGCTCTATGTGTGTCTGCGCGTGCGTGTAAGGATTTGCAGAGATGCTGTAGGGGTCCGTGGCGGGAATTTCGATATAGTCGTTGCTTTAAGGTAGTTATATCCCAACTACCGAGTTCAAATAGGAAACTTAACGGGATGTGTGATACCGACATAATTTTTCAACGAGTATATCTCATGATAGTGTACTAATAGAATTACTTCAGACAATTTCTGAGTATAGTATTTACATATACAGAGGGCGTGAAAATTGTGTTTCTCCAAATAAATGTTTAGAAATTTTTTAATTAAAAAAAACTATAATGTCGATAAGTAGGAATCTGCATTTTTGTCATTTTGATCCAATTTTTCAACGAGTATATCTCATGACAGTACTAGTATAATCGCTCGAAAAAATTTTTTGAGTATAGTATTTATATATACGGAATTTTCCAAATCAAAGTTTGAAAAGTTAATTTATTAAATAATGAAATTGTGTTGATTTTAAACTCCACATGGCCTTAAGGAAGTTCTCTCGATACATAACTAGTCAAAATGAGGGCTGTTATATATTTGTTAATTTACAAAGTAAATATTGTTGAAGAAAGCCTTACAAATACAGGTAAACTAAGTAATAATTATACATTCAAACAAAACAATTCTATTCGTCTGAATTACCAATAACAAGTTTCGTAAGGAAGCTGATTTGACTCATTTTTTGAGGTTAAATGTATAGTTTTTGACTTCAATAAATTTTTTTTTATACATAAAGGTACCCAATGATACTTTTTAAGAGCAATAATCGTTCGTTATATGCTTATCATTAGCTGAAAATTTTCTCATCACGAACTACTCTTTCTGTGAAACAAAATACGTAAATTTGGGCGAATCCCGATAAGACTCCATGTTAAATTACTTAAACGAAAACATTCATATCTTGCTTCCTAGGTACCTTTTGGTTCCAAGAATTTAACTGAGTTATTTTAAGACTTATATGAACCAGTCCTCAAAAATTTATTAAAATCTGCTTTCTTATTCAAAATCGAGAGAACTTCCTTAACGAAAAACGTTTTAGTTTTTCTAATCTAAATCTTGTCAAATATCAGCGCGCGAGCAAAGCTAACCTTTCCGCAATGTGCGATGTTGCCACTTCATTTATCTAACTAATCGTAAGAAAAACGTTGAAGTTTGAGTATTAATATCTCTACAACTAAACGGTTAATCCTTCCCAGATTGTAAAATGTAATGTATTTTAGTATAAACTAGTTTTGCCCGAAGTTTCAGAAGTCTATCGAACAAGGTAATTAGCTACATTAAAGTTTTTCATCGAACTAACAAAATTTTTCGAGTCAGCGCCATTAAGCTAATGCTAAACATATCGAAAAGTAATCAACTTTAAATAACCATAACTCAGGAACGATAGTAAAATGCGCTGAGATTTCGCGAGAGTACGTATCATACACTCAATCAATTTTGCCGAAAGTTTTAGAATTATTTCGAATAGTGTTCATTTAGGTGATAACTATTTTAACTTGGCGTCGGTGTGCGCAAACTTTAAAGATGACGCTATACAGCGTGTTGGTCTTTAAGAAGTTCCCTCGTTTATCAAAATACACTGTGCAACGTTGTTTTCTGCAATCTCGATCTGTTTTGGTTGTCCTATATGAAAAGTTAACCGATACTTTGTTTGAAAAAATCGACATTTTTCCTGATACAAAAATTATTCGAAAATTTAGGACGAACGAGTAATTTACGATCGTATTAACTTCGAATTAACGTTTTTGGCCCTTTCGAATAAGGTTAATACCAAAATGGCGCAAGTTATCTTTACTGTTATAGCTCAACATCTTCTGTACGAAGAATCGGATTTGAACAAATTTATTTACCATTAAAGATCTTTTAATAGCGGTTTCAACGTACGCTACATTTTAAGCCTTATAATTGGCGTTATTTTTAATTTTTGAGATTCTCGAAAATACAAAGTACTTTTACGGGCAATTAAGGCCAAGTGAGTCGTAAAGTAACGAAAATAATATCGCATATCGCCATAGAACTTAAAGCACTTGGCGCTATAAAAACGACACTTCGGCACTTATATAATGCGAACGATGAACAGGCACGATTTGTCATGAATGTATGCCGCAATATAAAATTAAATCTCTTTTCTCTCTCTCTTTCTGTTTTTCTCGCTTTGAAATCGCATACAACGGAGAGGTTTAAATATGTAAGTTCAAGGTTCAGCTGCGCTAGCATCTGCAGAGGAACGCCAATAAAATTCTTCGATGTCGCTCAATCTAGAACTTCTTTCAGAGTGTAAAATTTTCTTTATTATGTCTACGTGTCCTATATTTCTAATTCCCAGTCAATTCTCTTATAAAGAAGCTCCTAGATCTCGATTTGAGTCATGTGTTCGATTAAATCACACAAGGATTCGCATTATGTACAATCGTTCATCTTCGAAAATTAATCTGACGCATGTATTTCATATCTCACAGCTATTAATTAATATGATATTGCGTTTGCGCATATTTATTATAATCAACTGGGTTTCTCAGTCAGCTTATTTATTAACAAATAACAAGAAACTTGTGGATAAAAAGAAGCGCAGTATAGTTTTATCGGAAATTTGTCACGACAATCAGCTGAAAAACTCATTAGCCTTGTACATGCAATTCTGTCATGATGTGTACTCGCCCCGATAAACGTAGCACTTTTTTATTTATATTTATTTTATTCGCAATAGTTTCGCGTTATTTTCCACTCAGCTGTAAAAGTATTCGAAGACCTATCGAAAAAACAAAATTTTCAACGCTACTTCGCAGAAGTTTCTTCGGATCCAGATGAAACTGGTTCCCTAGCTCTTCTCAGTATACCTATCCACACTCGCAGACATACACATACAGCGAAGCTGAAAAAGCCTTTCGAATTCATTCATCTCCCGTCGGAGATTAAAAAAAATGTAAAATGAAACATGGGTCTGTGGGACAGACGACAGCGGCTTCTTCTTCTAACTGATTTTTCTCTTAAAATTCTTCTTCATTGTCGCGAGGACGTTTTCCGAAAAGTCTGATTCAACGGGTTATGCGGTGCAGCAGTGGAGTATGATCGATAACATTTCTCATGAAAAATATTGAGTTTCGGAGAACTAAATAAGTCCGTGACAGAGCAGAATTCTTTCTTATGTATTCTTCATTTAAAGACTGAGAACAGAAAGTCTTTTTCTCTTCGATAAGAGTAGAATTGTGAGATTTCCATTCACGAGTAATAATTTCTCTCACTTCATATAGAATAAAAATCCAAAGTCTCTTTCGTTAAAAGTTGCCGTCTTTCTAAATATTTTTAGAATCGTCTATTATTGCGATATCTAAAAAGAAGCCCTTTGATTGTTCAAGTGCTATTCTCGTGAGATTCTTACTCTTTCCTCGGCTTATTATGTCTAACCTTATCCTCATTCATCTTGCCGTCTCAATTTAGCTGTCTTTCCTCCGCCATCAAGCTTCTTTTTTTACGTCACGCCTTCTCACAGAATGCTTTAATTTTATAATTATCTTAAAGTCAACTGACCATCCGCCACTGACTCACCGCATTCTATTGATCAAACAATCATCCAATCAAGCAAAACGCACTCGCTCGATACCTTAACAATAATATCAAGCAAACGCATTCGAATGAATCATTCTACAAATGTTGTACAGCGCTCTCCCACCCTTATGTCCACCTGCTACACTTGGTTCCTCCCAATTTCTTCAAAGCGCATAAATCAATCCCGCCTTCCGCTCCCATCAACCACGCCAATAGATAGCCCCCACCGCCACTCCTCGATATCCAGTTTCATCCTTCTATAAATGCCACCCTCTATCTTTCCTCGCTTCTCCTCTCTCCCCCTCTCTCTCTCTTTCAAACCTGCAGCAGTTATTTTGGCCTCGAAACGCTCGTCATCGGGAGCCTGCCAGACGCCTTCTCCTCTCTCTCTCTGTCTCTCTCTCTCTCTTTCGCTTTCCTAGACTGCTGCTGCTGCTGCTGCTGCACCGGCGCCGTCTATTTCCGTTGGCGCGCGTGCAGTGCATTCGAAGGCTCTCCTCTCGGCTATACAATAAGCTCGCGAGCGCAAAAGACGTATATAAATAATTTGCGCAGAGGGCGGCTGCGAGTGGACTTGGAATCGACAGATGGGAGTCGAGAATTTTCGCGAAGACGAAAAGACGAGTGTTTTGGTTGGCGGTGCGAGGCTTCCAAGGTTTTCCGGCTCGATCTCGGTTTGTTTGGGATTGTATAATTTGTCACGCAGGCAACCGTACTCGCGCTAGGATAATTTACTCGAATCATGGATGAGGGGCGAGCAGAGGAGTGCTTTATAATTAAATCGTGCCAGAAGTTTCGCTTGCGCGCGATGCGAAGCTCTCGTGAGAGAGTATGAGACGAGCGCAGGTGCGAGTAGTTTAGCTGTATAGTGAAAGTATCTCGGTTAGAAAATCTTGCTTTCTAAACCTTGGAAACGTGCGCGCAGTTTTTTTATTTCTGCTCCTCAGATTTCGTAATTGCACGCGGCATCTATATATCCTCATGGAATTTACATGGATACTTTGAGATGAATTTGGCATCACTGCACCGCGGCGCATCGTGCATCCATCCCATACCATCCGAGTTTCATTACAACGCTATCGAGATGACGATCTACCTCTCGGCGAAGCACCAACATATCAACGATGCATTCTGCGTCAAAGTTTGTGCAAGAGGGGGAGCTTTGCCGTTTTCGCAACGAGGAATCCAACCTTTTCTTGTTGCCTCGTTACACCACGAGCGCGCTCGTTAACAAAAATAGCTTTTTTCGCTTTTCAACGCGAAAATTTCGAAACTCGCAGACCCGAAGAAAAACATTATGCGCGATTCACACTTGAGATTCACACACACACAACACACACACACACACACCAGCGCCCTCGGTCATACATATAGGCCCGAAAATAACCGCGCAGCGGATACGCATAGGATCAACGAACTCGTGCGACTCGCCCGATACCAATACAGGACACACGCAAATGTACGTGTGCTTCTACTTTACAAGGCTGCAGCTACACATGTACGAGGCTCGTTTTTTGCGCTTAGAACTCGGATTTCCCGCGGACGTTACACAACGAACACGCACTGCGCGAGGTCAGCGTCATGATTTACGCGCGAATCCGTCGCACTGCGTGACGTACAAGGAAGGCTATTCGAATAGTGGGTAAGCATATAGATACCGGTCCCTGGATGTCTCTCTCGACTGACGTGCGGGATCTGCACGAGATCTGGTCCCGAGGAAGAGATGGCTTCCGCATTAGGTTTTATTGGTGTGACGTAGGGAGCGCCGTGCGGGGTCCGTGATTGTCAAGGCTGGGATTTTCCTTTGTCGGATGCGAGGGGAAGGTTAGATTCGGCACGCGCGCGCAGGCGATTATGACAGGTGAAAGATGACGTTGGCGATGTGACGTTGCCGATCAATCTGGATTGGCGATCTAGTTCTTTTTTTTGTGGAGGTCTTTCGTGATGCTTGGTCACGGGCTGGTTTGAGTTGAAATATTCGCGTAGAATTAAGTAGTGAAAGACTGACGTGAGTCGACTTGGGTTTTAAGAAAAATGTATACATATTATATAGCAAAATCAATGTTTGTGGAATTCCGCAGAGAAGGTTTCGCACTTTGCATTAAAATTTACAAACTGTGCTAGACATTGCTACAAAACAGCTACAAATAGAACAATAGACACAAGTTTATTTACCTCCAGATAACGTTTTAAAGTTCCTCTCTGTGTGCACGCGCTCTCCCCGAGATTATAATCGCCGTGCCATTTGTTCCCGGCGCAGACCGAAAGATTTTTTTCATTTTACAATAAATTACACGTTTCACAGTAAAAATGACGGCACTTTCAATTTTCCTGAAGATCGCGTATTGACAAATCATTCGTTACATTCACTCATCGATAAATCCTCTTTTCTCGGCATAATTTTTTATTCACCAGAGCGCCGTATATTTTGCTACTTGTAAATTACGAAACATCGTAAGGTATACGGCAAATACAGTAGATAACCTAACGACAGGTCTCTAACGAAGTTTACAAGCAAGCTTATCATTTCGCTTTCTAAACCGGAAACTTCCGAATTTCTCCTCCCCAGAACTACGCAATTCATAATGGCGGTTGTATCAACGACTGAGCGTACAATTATTCATCTTTTCCTCGCTCCGACACTCTCGCCCGATAAATCTGAAAGGAAATCGGGCGCGCGAAGCGTCCGTAGCGATGTCCGCACACCTCTGGCTCGATATTATTATTAGCATCAAAATTATTGTATAATTCAAAGGACTCGGGTAACAGTTGGCGAGCAGACGAAGGCGAAAACAACGCCGTCGGCGCTGGCGAGTGCACATGTGTGAGTATATATTAGTTGGTCAACGACGCAACGAGGCAATGTTTATTTTGCTTTTGCTAGGCGCGTTTGCGAGAGCGAGGTAAGATATAGGCTATATAATACGCGTGGTATAACATTTTTGGGAATCGGATCTGCTCGGCAATCAAACAATTGAGGTTTTTTCTTTCCTTTACTTGTAAATTTGTGAAAATTCTAAGTACGTGTAGGAGTTGGGCTGTTTATAAAGATCATCTTTTACTGCGTTTACGAAGAAAGTGTGAGAATGCGAATCGTAAAGTTAAAATTAATGTATCAAATTTTTATCCTTGTGTCAGTTAAAAAAAAAAAAAAAGAAGAAAACAGTGAACTGCATTCATAAGCACAGGTTCGATGAACCAACCACTTAACTACCACTACTGAAAATCCAATAAGATTTAATAGTCAATTAAACCTCCTCCAAGCATGTACTCTCAACCAGAAATTTTTGTCGGTTCGCGCGCGAGTGCGTTACCCTAGAGCTGTCTCAAGGCCAGCCTATAACGTACCGCAACGATTGTGGCACGCGTTCGTGAATCAAAGAGAGCGAGAAAGACGAAGACAGACTAATTGAGAGAAACGATAAGGTAGTGAAAATAAATACACCGCTCGATTAACGGTTTAGACCTACACACACATACACTCGCGTCACACGTCTGGAATTACACTATAACGCAGCTCTGATTTTTTGTTTTTTTGTATTTTTCCGCCCGTTTACGCGCGAGCATTGCGCAAAGAGTAGCGCGCGCGTGCGCTTGTAATGGCGACGAGCCGTAACATTATCTTGATTTTTATCGCGGCTGTGGAGGAGGAGAGTTTGAAATTGCAGCGACGTTCTCGCTTCTCGGAACACGAGAGCGCGCGCGGCGTTTCAATTATTCGTCGCGTTGCGAGTATAATAATTGCGACGGGTCGAATGAGGTTTGTGGGATGATGCTTTTGCGAAATGCCGGGGCGCACGTGGGTCGATTGTTTTGAGATTTATGGAAGGAAATAAATTATCGTTATGTTGGATGTAAATTTATGCTAATTCAATTTTAAGTAATTTATAAAATAAATAATAAATAATAATGAATATGTGACAGGTAATATTAAAATGACACGCCATCATGTTGAAAAAGTGACTTTAAGAGCCTTGAAATCACAATGATTCACACCTGCCTCGTATTCGTCGGAATCGAGCAAAAAGCCAGAGGTTATCCAATCAAGCCGTAACGAGGAAATTTTTCTGTCACAGATCTGCGCATCGTCTCTTATCACATAAATGATTCGTGAAAACGCTCGTACTTCGGCGAAAGAAAAACGACACCTCCACCGATAAATTACGAATCACCTAAGGAAATTACCTCACCAACAACTAATCGCAATCTCGATGATCATATCCTTGCCAGGAAAAACGAATTTTCCCGCGCACCACTGAACAAAAATTATCGCCTTTTCAACCGTAATAACTCTTAAGCAACCGAGTCACCGTGCGTGACAGAATTTTCCGTGTCACGAGCGCCGCGAATGGATCTCTCCTGTAACAATTTTCGTCAAATAGGATGGTACAGCACATACACGCACGCGAATTCGCGTGGGTGCGCTGCACGTGAGCGATGATGATTCAACGTTTGCGTCTCGTGACGAGCTCAATTCCAGCAGCCTTAAATTACGCCCGCAACGCAGACGACGAGTGTGTTTATTGGATCTTTTAGAGCTTTTGATGTATGCAGAACGGGGAGAGGAATTGTTGAACAGATCGGATGACGCGATGCCGGGTATAACAGATTGGGTTTAAGTGGATATGACGCTGGAGAGAATTTGACGATCGCAAAGGTAAAATATATGGCCGTATGGAGAGTGTCTAATTGGAATAATTGCTGATATTGTTGATGCTTTGTTGAATTTATGCGATGACTGTAATAATTACAGTGTTATGTGATGACGTTAGCATACATTAGCATGAGTAATGGGTATACTTATTTAACGTAAATTATTTACGTTTAATACGCTGTTGAGCAAATTGGCTAGATTATCATTTTTATAGATAAATTTACTTAACAAGCCAGACGCGTCGACAACTTGATCTACGAATTCTCTATACTTTCCTCATAACGTTCAGCGCAGTTCGAAGAAAAACTCACAAACTACCTCCACCGAAACTCAACAAAGTCCCTCCTAAAAAAAGAATAGGCAAAACGTTGCTGCACGCAACACGAGGATCAAACGAATCCTCTCGTTCTCTCCCGAGGCCAAGGACCCCACAGCAGCCCTCGCGGCACTCCTAAGACATTATACATACATGCACACATGGCGTGGCAAGCCGACAGGTAAGATCTCGCGGCAGAATCTCCTTCTCTCTCTCTCTCTCTCTCTCTCTCTCTCTCTCTCTCTCTCTCTCTCTCTCTCTCTCTCTCTCTCTCTCTCTCTTTCGAAGAGCGCGCTCGCGCATTAAGGCAAAACAGCAAGGCGAAAAAAGCAAGAGAAAGAGCCGCCGCGTGGGACTTAACCCTCCTCGTCCACGTACGTGTTTGTGTGTGTATGTGTGTGTGTGTGTGTGTACACTTGGCACCCGGACGGCCACACCGCATCGATCCGAGCCCACAAGAAAAGAGAGGAAGCTGCTGCGTGTATATACAGTGCTGCTGCTGATGTCGCGGCGGTGCTGCAGAGTGAAAGAAGGACGGCGGATGGAACAGAAAGAACGCGAGAACGGGGGAGAAGAAAGGATGCGTGCGTTTGCAACAGAGAGGAGGGAAGGAAAAATAGTCACTGGATTAGATTCTTTTGTCGTAAATTGTTAATGTTTAACTTGAAAAAGAGGTGTAACGCTCTTCTTACCATGATTTATTAGGCATGTATGTACAATGATTATTGAGGAAATTATTAAGTTTTGTACAAAGAATAAATGATATTTTACGCTGCAAAGACTGTTTTCCCCGTTCAACATGAAAAACCAACAAATACATTGCCGTATCAACAGCTGCTGTATTGGTATTGCGCATCTTTTTAAAAAAATACGCGACGTTGTTTGATCTTCAAATTTTCTTCAGCGTGCATGCACGATTTATCCTCCTGAATCCTCGCTTCTGTTCGTCAACACAGCGCATTATCGGTAGCGATCGAATAAATAACCGCCGGCGCGTTGGCACACGATTTTTATCGCCACGCCTAATTGCATATCTACCGCTCGACGCGCAAATTCGCAACAACAATTATCCCCATTAATATTTAATTCGATTCGTTACGTGCCGGCGCGCGCGCGCGAATTAACATACCGGCGAATCGAGCCGCCTGCGCATCTATTTACTCAAGCCGAGATAATCAGATAACGCAAGTTTTGTCATGTGCTCGGCTGCTGCTGATGCTGTTGTGAACAGATTGTCGCCTACTGGCATAACAGAACGTGCGAAGCCGCACGTGCACCTTGACCGTGAGGACAGAGAATGAGGGAGAGAGAGAGAGGGAGAAAAGAGACATAGCGATTTGTGACAGATGTGAGCCCTCGCAAATATTTTGATAGAATTACGACATTCTCGGTGCACAAGTAAACATTTCGGATGAGTTGATTTATACGACGAGTGGTGTACGTGTTTGACGCGAGAATTGTGTGCGTGTATGTTTTTATTACATTGCCGATGTTTGAGCGGATTTCGAAAATGAAGCGTCTTTAAATGTGGCCGTTATCGCGACAGCCCCGAGATGTGAAATTCGAAATTAGATACGCTGATGGCTAGCGAGTAATTTTTCTAAGCAAGCAGATGTAGAAATAAGATAATATTATATAAAACCAGTTGTTACTATGAGTTAACGCGCTATTAAGCACACAAGCCTTTAGCAAATATTTTCTGGAAATTTAGAAAAATACTCATTCACAGTAGTCGAGATAAGAGACTCCACGTGGAGCTCTACACCCCACGCCAATTCCGAAGAAATAGTCGAGAAATACCGGAAGTTTTGTCGTTTTGTCACTGTTACTCCTACAATCGGTCGAGCAAAAAAGCCTCCAGCTTTGACTGACTTTATACATTCACAAGCGCGAAGTCTTCCGCGAACCCATCCATTCGACTCGGCATAATCCCTCTAACGGAAATTCCTATACCTGGCCGATAAAGAAATTCAAAGGCTAAGTCGACGCTGCTGCTGCAGAAACACGGTCCGTTAACGCGAGTGGGGCAGGCGATTCTCACGAAAGAATGACGCGTTCACGGGTGGCGCGTAAGTATTATCTCTTTTGCTGCAACCATCGGTGCATGAAGAGACTGGGAACTTTGGAGTAGAAAATTCTATCGTTATTATGTTTGTGGAAAGGTTTACTTGGGTGGTAGCTAGTTGTTCGTAAAAGTAGGTAGTTGGTGTTCTGTGAAGTTGCTGTGAAAGCCTCTTTGCAATCCTTGAAAGTTGAGAGTGATTTCTTGATTTCTCGCACTGTTGGAATCAAAATCATGTTTTAGAAGTCATACTATGTGCTGAACATGTATAGTCAGTTTACAGTTGGATGAATTTACGATTTTAAATTGAATTTAAAAAAGCATTACAAGACAAAACTCTCTGCGAGGTTTGTATGAAGAACGAACTCCTAACGTCAACCATCCGTGTCGAAAGTAAGTCCCTCGCAAAAACGTCGATAAAATGCTAATTAATAACGCACTATCGTAGCGCCGTAACGGTTAAGCGCGAAGCTTATAACGTTTTTATGACAACGATAGCAAATAGTAGCAAAAAAAACTTGGCAGATCCGATTATACCTTTATCTATAGAACCCGCTTTTTCAAACGAGGCCTCGATCAAAAGACTCTTCGTCCCGATAAATTCTACTCATGTTCTTGGACCATTCTCAATCCACGAATCAAAGCATTTTTTTCTGCGCTCAACTCATTTTCGATACACGCCGGGCGCGCCGCGACAGCCTGACCTACTGCACGCACAGAGACTCTTTTAACGGGAAGGATACAACTCGCGCGCGTCGTTCAAAGCACGCATTAAAAAAAAAGAAAAAGAATCCGTTCGTTCGTCCGTCCATCCGCCCGCTCCGACTATATTTGGGAGGAAAAAAGTCGCCACAGGAAGAGATCGGTACGCGCGAGCCGCAATCTCCCCTCGGCATCTTCCCTCGTCGCACTTTCGTCCTCTCCTCCGCTGCTTCTTCTTCTTCTCGATTCGCTTCCTTGTACGTTTCTTATTGAGGCGGGGTAATTATTGCCGGGGCCGTGGAGTTAACGGTGAAGGTTTTATTTTCGAAAGTTCAGTTATGCGCGATTTGCTTCTCACGCGGCGCGGGCATCGGCTGTCAAAGCGAAACTCGGCGCTTATAAATAAAAATGAAAGGCGAGGGGTAATACATATGGGTTTTAGGCTACGCGGATGCGCGCATGGACGAATGCTGGGAAAGTGCTGCGCTTTAAAAGTCTCTTCGTCGTCATTAATAAGTGTAAAAGTAGACTAAGTACAAGCCTTGTGGATTTACGGGCTATAGCCCGTAATTCTAATTAATTAATTATAATTAATGCGAGAGGTAATGAAAGGTACATTTACTTAGTCGAGAAAGCATCCGAATATTTTAGCACAATTTTCATCACCAACATCCAGAATATATTTTTCAGTATTAGGTTGTCATTTCAAAAGTGAAATGAATACTGCCGTATGAAAAAAGTCTCATATCGAAAGATTAACAAAATTCTTATCGTTTTCCACACAGAACTCCAGCACTTCCACCCGCTGCAATCTCGCAGAACAGAAATCTTTTCTGAAGCTAGCAAGGATCACCCTATGCACAACTTTCGACCCAACTTTTCCCCCGTGCGCCTCTATATGCACCACGCACCCTCGAGGGTGAAATCTGAGGAAGCTGACGCACGGGTAACCTAGCAACACGCACACTTCTATACCCCTGCTGCAGACATTTCTTGCGAACCCCTTTTTTTTCTTCCCGATCGTTGTTTTTCCTACCGGCACAGGCGGGCTCGATTTTCTTTCCTTCGCCGGAGATGAAAAGCAGGCCACGTGCGTTCCATTATTTCTTTGGAGCTTTTGTAATTTCAGGGAGGCGACTAGAGGGGGAATCGTGTGGGATGTGTAGAGGAGGGTATCGGAGGAAGAACTTCCGACGAGGTGGAAAAGAGCTTCGCGTAGCACGTATAAGAGATGGAGGTGGAGGCCCCTCCGAAGCCTTGGACTGGAAAGCACGTGGAGCTTTGTAGGAAGCAGTTATTAAGAATGCCTTTGTAGTCTTTCAGTTGAGAAGGATTCGCGGAGAATTTTTTATTGACGCGCTAGCTGCGATTCTGCAAGACGATCGATTATTTCATCAGTGCTGCAAACACTTTTTGCAGAGGCATCACGCAAAATCGATTAATCATGCAGAAGCGATGCGTACTTTATCAGCGATCGCAAGTTTTTTTTCTTTTTTATTCTTTTCATTTTCATATTTGAAATTTAAAGCAGTCCCTGAACAAGGCCGATTGCGGCGGGATAAATATGCAAATCGTCGCGAGAGATGTGTTTGCGATACGTCAAATCATCGGTATGCTAAATTACAGAGTATATTATACACATTCTACAGACGCGGAGAGTCGTGTCATCATCGCAATAATGCATCAAAAGGTCAGTTTTGTTGTATCGATTAGCTAATAATTGAGAGTCACAATTGAAAAACCGTTGTTTTTTCGCTCTCTCTCTCTCTCGACGAGCTTATCTTTCGAGAATTTCAGGCCAACGAGAGTGTGCATGCATCGTAAAGAGAAATTCATAATTGAGCTTGATAAGAGGTCAAGGGTATTACGAGAAATCACAGTCTCAGATGAGCGATTGCCTAATAAGAAATGCAAAGCGTATGCGAATTCACGCCGACATGCAATATAGCCGCGGCGAGATAAGGATTGACTTTGAATTTTCAAACGGCTCGATATAGGAATCCATTGTGTTCGCTCAATGACATTTCCTCAAACATCACCTTCGGACGTTCCGATATGCTCGCTGACAAAGGTGCGCTTAACTTTCCAACCTGCAGATAACAAAACAATTTACATTTCGCGCATAACAATAACATTTGCGCCAAAGTCGAGCTGTAAAATTTATATTGGCAAAACAGCTGCGGATCGAAATTGTCCCATTAAACCGCACTGATTGCGCTGTTGACAATGAACGGGCGAACCAAGGAAACGAGAAATAGCGCGAGGCGCAGAAAGCAATGAAATCAATGGAAAGCGCGCACACGCGCGCAGCAGCGACAACGCCGATGGAACTAATCGCAGGCCCAAATCCCAAGGCCGTGAAAGGCTTGTCCGTGTGGCAGCACGCGAGTGTCTCGGCTCGATAATCCGTTGATTCTTAGCGGTGTTCGATCGTGATTGAATTGTACCACAAGCGCAAAATGAATTAGTCAAGCTGTTAGTAAACTCCTTTCCGAAGGTGTCTCTGTCCCGTACTACACTGTAAAATGTAAACCATCCCAGGGCTATATTTCTAAAGAAAAGACATCGGCAAAGAAAAGTAAATCTTCCACCCGCGGTTATTTCAATCCGCTTGCTTGATCCTAGAACCTGCATTTACAAGTCATCCTGGAAAAGGCCGCTGTAAAATTGCTACCGAACCCACCCCCCAAGCCTTCCAATCCCTCGACCCCCGCACTTTTCCATCATCTGCCGCAGCACTCGCTCCTCACGTGACCGCTCTTCTCCAGAGGAAACTCACCGGCAACACGCGCGCGGCGGGGGTGGAAAGTTCCTGTTCCGCGAAACTTTCCGCCCTGTAGTCCTTCTCCGGTTCGAGGAAGCCGCAGCACCGCGCTGCGCCGTATATTCCCAGGCACGGCGCACCCGCGTGACCAGGACCCCGATAGCACACTGTGTATGTACAGTCCTTGGTCTAATTGCGGAGAGCTTTCGGCGGACTGAATTCCGAGACCAATTGAGGTGCTATCTAAATTTAGGCGCTCCGGTGTATGTAGTGAGAGCCGGATACAGGGAAAGGAACGGGGTTGGCCGATCTATTGTTACCGGGAAATTCAAGACACTCTCGGTGTAATTTTAGCCCGCCGAGAATGGGGAGAATGTATCCGATCGGTGGCGCGCTTTAATCGGAATAATAACTAGTGTTAAAATAATCCAACGGCACGTGTCAGTCAATGAAAGCCTTATCGACCCGACGACTCCGTACATTCGTCCACACGCGCACTGCACGTGCCAAATGGAACGCGACAAATCCTTCTGCGAACCGAAATCGCCACGAAGATACCGTCGAAGCATTACGCCAGGCAACGCGCGTGACCAGAGAAGCCGCAGCCCGCGGTGTGTCTTTATTTTCGGAGCCCCACGCGCGCGCACGAGCGACGTCAGCAGCAGCCTCGTGGGCCGCCCTGATAAAACCTCGCCGCGCATGGAGCATGATAAATGCGAAGTCGCGCGTGTATATATCGATTTCTCAATGTTGTTACTCTTCGGGATGGGGCTTAAGGCGGCTCAGCTTCTTCGGGAAATGCTGTGTGGTGGGCGACGCTGTAGGTGTGATTGAAAGGTAAGACTAATGGCGTGCTGATGGTTGGATGAGTTATTTTCGGGTGGAGTTCGGGTGTTACGTGGGATTTGTACTTGAGGAATTTCTCTTTTGGCTTTGGAGTAATGAATTGTACGTGAAAGTTTACAATTCTAAAAAGTTCTTCTTCATTTTATTTAGAGAGGTAAGGAATTAAGCCACTTGAAAATGACCAAAAAATCGATTTTTTTATTGCAGAAACGTAATCTAGAATCTTTATCTTTAAGAAAAAACGATGTCCATACATAAATTTGATAATATAATATTTTCTTTTATATTTTTTAAAAATTGTATTTATTAATTTTTATAGCACTGTGTGACCTAAATCCGCACTTACGTCACGGCTAGCTGTGACTTAAGTAGCCCATTATTACACTGTGAAATAATGAATTTACTTAAGTCACAGGCACGTAATTAACGCCAATTATCTACCAAAACTATTCAAAAATACGATTTTACATATAAGAATGAACAGGAAAAGAAGTAAAACTTCGTTAATAGTTGACAAACTACAAAGAATAAATAAAAATGATGATAATAAGGCTTGTCTATATTATAGGTTAGTTTCATCTGCTATGGGATAGCAGACTGCGCGCTTTTTAAATATTCAATATTAAACTGTATGGATTTTAGTTTTAAAAGTCTTTCTCTCTAATGATATAACGTATACAAACCTTTCACTTTCATAAACTTCAACTTATTGTTAAAGATACAAATCAAATTGCCAAGAATCTAGTTTTATGATTTTTGTATGTATATATTCAATATTCTAGATTCAATAATAACCATATTCTATATCAGGTATTCTATTATTTAAATAACGTTTTATTAATTTTTTTCAGGGCGGGGGGGCTGCCCCCCCCCCCCCCTTCTCCCACCCCACTTCCAAGTTCCAACTATCATTATAAATAAGCACAAATAAATAAAATAAGAATATGGCGGATTTATGTCACACGAGCTATAAAATAGTATACGATACTCGTGACTTAAGTGGCTCATTATTACACGGCGTTTAGCGCCCTCGCTGTGCTCGGGCGCTAACCTCGCGCCGTGCAATAATGGGCCACTTAAGTCACACGTATCGTAATATACTATTTTGTTCATTTTACACCATTTTTTACATAATGTTTGAATTCAAGTTCAAAGACGATTTATCACTATTTTTTTGAAATCGTTTTATATTTTTACGAGTAAGAGTGCGATCCCATGGCGTTCCGAAAAATTAGACGGAATCATTTAAGCCCGTGAGAGCGAGAGAGACATTCACGGAAGAATCTCTCTCTCACACTCACGGGCTTAAATGGTTCCGTCTAATTTTTTGGAACGCCATGGGATCGCACCCTAATACTCTACAAAGTGTACCACTTGCTACTACCAACCCAATAAATTCAAAAGGCAGGAAACATAACCAAACTTGTCTTAAATTCTGTTTTAAATTATGTTTATCTTTAAATGCATTTTTCTAATAACTTAATTTTATAATATTCAAAATTTTCCGAGCAACTGAATTTTTTTTGCATCTTTCTGCATTTTGTTTTTACATATTCTGGAACTAATTTAGAAAACTTCTATGAAAAGGTATTTTTGATTTGATTTTTATTTTTTAGTTGAAAGTTTAAATGTTGTTAAAATTTAATAAATTTTTATTGTTTTTATTTTAAAAGCACTCAATCTAACCGTATAAAAAAAATATTAATTTAAAATTAATTATCTCTTGGTAGATTTTGAGTATTCGATGCTAAAAATATGAACTTGTAGTCCCAGGAGGATTAAAAATAAATTCAGTCGCTCGGAGTGTTTTGAATTAAATACTATTTTAACAGTAGTTTCAGGGATAATTCCAAATGTAATAGATGAAAGTTCTTCAAAATTGGCAAAAAATTAAATTTTTTTATGTAAAATGTGTTATTGTATTACAATTTGTATTTTATTTAAAGGGAAAAAATTTTTTTTCTGTAGTGGTCTCTACCCTTAAAGTTAATTGAATCACTTATTCTCATGAAATTGCAAACTAAAAGCTTCTTATTACGAAACTCGAAAACGTTTCAACAACCCTGCACTGAAAAAAATTTTACGTTGTGAGAACTGAAAGTACGGCTCTGACAATGATACTTTTTGGCTGATTTTCTTTTCTGTACAAGATACACTGAAAGCACTAATGTATAGAGTTCTTTTGTCGAAGCATTAAATAGGTTATGATTCGACATACGTACATATTTTCCATTAAAATAATCTCGATTGATAAATACACTGGATTACAGATGAAATACGCAAAAGCGGATTGCGAACACGCGGTTGATCGGCGGATTTTGTGACTTTTTGAGGTTATAACAGAAACGTTGGCTTCGCATTATAGCGTTGTCAACTAAATTGTACCGTTGTCAGAGCTGTACAAATACATTTTGCACATCTGACCAATAGTGCTGTTACATTATAGAAATAGGCTGCTTCAGCCGTCTGTAAGGCTAAATGATCAGTATAAATAGTGCTAGTACAGCAAATCGAAACTATGCTTTCTACAGCCTAAAATTTTTTTCAGTGTGGTAGAAACGTTAACGACATGTTGGCTAATTGTTGGTTAATTTTGGAGTTAAAAACGTCACAAAACATTATTTCGTTGTTAAAGATAAATATTCAATTTTCGTTGATAAGAAAATATTCTATTGTCAATATTTGAACATGTGATTATAATTTTCGATACTTTTAATAAGGTTTAAGTATTGATTTTGATCGAAAATGCTTCCATTTGAGTAACTGCACGTTAACCAACAAAAATGGTTAATTTTCTACCACGGAACTGCGGAAATCGTTATGCCAAACAAACCATTAACCCTCCTCTCATAACAAACATCTACTAACCTCCATTAAGTTCGCGGGCAATCATTAATCTTGACTTAACCCTCTACGCACGATCAAACAAACCCACGGTGAACGACTCTCGTCAACCCCGGTAGAAATTTGTATATACGAAATGGTCAGAAAGTCAGTAAATAGCTAGAATAAATAGCTAGTTAGTGGCCATGTTGAAAGGCTTTTTCCCCTATTTTTCGCCCATTTAATAGATTGGAAATAGAATGACATAACCTCAAAATATTAAATTTTAATTTACTCATAGACTTGACGTTACATTTAAGAGCATTCAATTGTAATAGATAGCTTACAAAAATGTAAACAATAAATGAAGACTAAAAAATCATTTACAGCACTCCTTTCTTAGATATCAACTGAAACCCATATTTTTCTATTAGATTCTGTCTCTCTCACTCCTCGTCATAAGAACAAGCCTTCTACTAGCCATTTTCTAACTAAAAAAAACTGACCAACAGTTTCTTTCTCTCTCCAATTTTAATACCTTTGAAATAGTTAAGAACAAACTTGTGTATATCTTTAAAAAAAGTTTTTCTATTTTCAATCTATTAAATGGTCGAATAATGTTGGAAAAATCGTTTCATCGATACATAGAAATATCCAAGAAAAGTGTCTAGTTTTTGGCTATACCCCACTAAAACTAGCTATTTATTATTCGGGGGTTTTGATGAAAAATTGAAAAATTATCTAAACCTGCAAAGTTACAATCAATTGATTACGAGAGACTTTCACATATTTATAAACAATTGATTGTAACTCTGCAGGTTTGGATAATTTTCCAATTTTTCCTGTGGTAACTACCCCTTAAATTGAACAAGAAATCCCTGAAATTGAACAAGGAACAATATGGCCGTTTTAAAATCTAAATTGGATAAAAAGTCAAAATGATTGTTACATTTTGTTAAATTTTCTTCTAGGTGACGGTAACTAGTTTTAATAATAATTAAATGTCGTTAAAAAAAGATATTTCCGTCATCTTAACACCTCTACCTTCAATGTATGTCGCTGCTTGTATCATGGAATGTGTAAAAATCATTGTAAAATATTTATCTTGATAGAGTATTAAGATAAGTATTAGGAAATATTTGAAAAAAATTAATAGTATTGCCAATAAAGAATAATATTGATCTAACATTTGCGCTCCTCATTTACCAATAAATTAATAATGCTGACTTATTTTGGATAAAAAATTAATGTTTATGCTCATCAATCACCTTTGCACGAGAAATATTTTACAATGAATGTAAAAATGTAAATTCATTTAAAAAATAATTTTCTGTAATGATAAATTGAAAATTTTTCCTATAACTTTATATTTTAATAATGCTAAATTGAAGTTTTATATCCGCATCTATATTGTATCGATTAGTATATTACTAACGCGGGCGGAAGAGGATTATTTATATATTTTATATATTATTTATATACCTCGCTTCGCTCGGCCGAAAAACGTCGCATGAGGTAAAAATTCTCTTACGTCCACGTTTCAGTAACGTATTTTTCCGTCCGAAGCCGCAAAATGACATTTAAGATGGCATTTTGAGGTTAAAGGGCGGAAAAATTAATTTTCAAACTTATATTCTACGTATTCAATACTTTTTCTCCTATTTTAAACTAATCAACGGCTCTTTGAACCCGTTTTCTTAAACATGATTCATAAACAAAAACTAAAGTGGAACAGCATACTCGCTAATTAAAAAGAAATTCTCTTTTTCTCGAAGAAAAGTTAAAAGTTCGTTAGAACTGCCCACGTACTCAATCTACGTCGCGACCAGCAAACAGGAAGAAAACAAACGGCGGAACCAGTTCTCCCAGTGCGCAGTACTTACAGAGTATAGGAGAGTCGTGGATGCCCGAGCAATAAGCATAACAAAGCTAGCGTGCAAGCTGGCTCTCGCGTCCTTGGTACTTCTCGGAGCCGCTTCGATTCAACTCGACATTCGCCTGAACTCCGCGGCTTTCAAGACGATTAGAGGGTAGTTAGTGCTGATGGTGATAGTGAAATGCGTCCGCTCAAAGTCGAATTTGCGTAAGTACAACGCTGAAGTTCCGTTATTATATGCCACGATAAAAGCTGCACTCGCGTAATCCATCATACCCTCTATAGCTATGCTGCCGTGGAATAACCGTGTCCAATCTCCTCGCCGATCATCCTTGTTTATCTCTCTCTTGCATCGGCACATGTATACAAAAACAGCAGCAGCAGCAGCTCAAGCAAGTTCCTTAACCCCATCGGTAGGCAATTACCTCCTTGCAACGAAAACAAGAAGCTGCCGTCGGCTTCAAGTAAACCGTCAAGTAAAAGAAATCAACCCATGCATACAGACGTATGCGTTATACACGAGATCCTATAAATAGTGACGGACGGAGGACTGACCGGCCCGCTAGATCGGCCTCATGCGCGGCAGAAATAGCCTCGCACCGCGCGTCTCGCGTCTTTATCTCTCCGGAGCGTGATATGTACACGTGATACGCTCTGCTTTTATCGCGCCGAGGGCGCGCCGCGTGGCCGACATTCGCGCAAGTATATTAATACAGCGCGGCGCTGCGGATTTTCGAAGAGAGGAGGGTATTTCGAGACGAAGAGGGGTAAATATAGAGGCCACGTGAGGCATAGAGAGTTTCTCGGAGAGTTTTGGTTACGCGAAGCTGGCCGCGCACGTTGATAACGGGAGGAAATTACTTCCAGTGCAGGTGATGGGACGCACGACGGGGTGTATATTTAGAGCGCAATCGCGGTATATCTGCGTGTGCGACTGACGGGGCGGAAGAAGGAGCCAGCTCGCGGACTATGCTTGCGGATATGTCGCGGGTTCGCTGTGCTGCGGCCAAAATTAGACGTGGCTCGTAATAAATCTTCTATTTTGCTCGTGGAGTTTTATTACTATAAGCGGTGTCTTGAAATGATTCGATGGAGTTTGGGGGATAAGAAAATCAACGGAGATAAGAATTTTTCAGAATAAAAAATGATGTTACTTCCTCTAATGTTATAACCGATTAAAATTGAGCAATATAAATGCACCAAAATGTGCATGAAGTATATAACTACTGATTATAGCGCTTTTTTAGTACACTTTCCACGCTCCGATTTAATAGTACATTTCGACACTGGTGCGGAAGGTGATGATTTACTTCATGTGATGTTTTTCGCACGAGCGAAGCGAGTGCGAAAAGTCACATGAAGTAAATAATCAACTTCCGCACTCGTTTCGAAGGGTGGGTATCAAAAAATAGAATTCTTGTTTTTAGAAAGCTCTCAATATAGAAAAATTTTATATCGAATTTTACTTTTATGAATCTTCAGAAAGTAGAAAAATTAGATATTAGAAGCGGAATGATTTTAAAAAATCATTACGTCGAAATAATTAAATATAGAATATAAATTTCAGAAAAATATTTTATGGAAAAAATAACATGATTCCAATAGCTGAAAATAAAGAAATCATATTCTATAGAACGTTCATATTTTCAAAAATGCTAAATTTAAGAGAAATAAAAAGGGCCAATCTTTCGAAATATATTATGTAGAATGCACAATAATAATTTAAATTTTCGAAAAAAAAAATATAGACAAACCTTTTTAGAATTTTTAGCTATTCGAAATGCAATTGTTTAAAGATAAAAATTTGCAAATATAAAATATAGAAAGTCCAATATTCCAAAAACACAAATTTAGAAGGTTTAAACTTTTGAAAAACCAATTAAGAATATTCAAACTTTCGAAAAAAATATATTAACCTCCAAATAGAATTTTCGTCAACTTTATTGCATGAAACATGCAATAATTTGATCTTTTCGACATTTTGAACTTTCGAAAGTATGAACTTTTCGACATTTTGAGCTTTCGAAAGTTTGACCTTTCTACATTATGAACTTTCTATATTTTGAACTTTTCGTACTATAAACATTTTGTAGTTGGAATTTTTGATCTTTTAATATAGCTAAATGTCATATCAGATTCTGCATTTTTATCATTCGAAAACATTATTTTCTATAGATGCTTTTCTACAATTTGCATTAGATAAATTGGGTTATCGAAATTGTGTCATTTTGAAATAGTGAAGTCAATTCTATAAATGTATTTTCTAAAATTTTAATATTCGTTAAGGTAGTACTTTGTAAAATCGATTTCGACGTCATCAATTTTCGACATTATGAATTTTTAATTTTTAATTTTCTACATTCGATGTTTTCCATGATAAAAATTTCTAATATATTACTTTTCTGAAAAAAAATATTCTATTTTTCGATACCCACCCAAATATTATAACTGCGTGACATTAGTATTTTTTAGTTCTGAAAAGCAAATAAAAGCGTCGCTTGTCTAGTTTTGCTGTCTGTCTTTGAAATTTTATGACGGGCTTTTCGACGCTATTTTGAAAAAATTAAAAAATATCCCTGTGACTCAAATTTTTCAATTCAGTATACTTTCCTTACACTGTAAAAATTTGCAGTCTCCAAATAAAATCACTCATCAGTTCTGATAGAACCGAAGAAATCCTCAAGAGTACGAAGTAGTCCAAAATCGCAGAGGTCCTCAAACCAAACTGTCGTCACAGCGAACACCTACATGCGTCATAAAAAATGTGACTGCAGCGACCACGCGCACATGGAATTCCGCGTGCTCACGCCGGTTCAATGCCTCAGTTTGCATCACGGTAAAAAGACACGTGGCAATTCGTCAAACCTCTTCGATTGCGCCAGGTCATTAGCATCGCACTCTTTCGACTCCCCGATTTCGGCGCTTACAATCGAGCTGCGCAGATAGAGCCGCTTCGATCCTGTTTGTCGAGATGAAAATTGTTTGCTCCTCTGCAGTTGATAAGACGTGTAGAAAAAAAGCACCGTCGTTTGGCTGTTTAAGAGTACAGCGAATTCGGCAGTATAGTGATTGCATTATCAGGAGAGCGGGATTTCTATAAATAAAACGCGCGAGGATAATAATCAGCGCGTAACCTTCGCGAATAATCGTGTCGGGTAGCTGAATTATGAATATAGATAAATTAATTATCGACGATTAATTAGTGCGGGGATCGCATCGCGATAATAATCGCCAATAGAAGGGAAGCCCCGGCGAACCTTAACTACTTCCGTAACGTACTAATCAACGCAACGCGTCCGTAATATCCTTGCGAATTAATTAACGTGTGCCACCTCCGAAATACATGCATAATATTCTATTTACAACAAAGCGCAATTTTTCGACATTGAGTTCGGCTTTCGGCTCTCAGAGACATGCTCTCGACGCGCTATATAACATCAATTAAACAAGTAATTGTAGATTTGATTATGCTCCGAGCACGCATGCACACACCGTTGCGCAATAGCACTACGTATTTCGTAACGTTGCATAATTTAATCTCCGACTAATTAAGTCGATCTGATGTAGCGGCAAATCCATCGGTCGGCACCGATATGCATACGCGCGAGCGCGCGCACGTTGGAGAGCGTCACGAAAAAGTGTTTGCATGCCGTGCATGTCAAAAACAGTCCTGTGTCTGTGTGTAGTATTCCTGAATATATTCCTGAAAAACGCTTCTCCGAGAGTAATGAGATGGAGATTAGAAGCGCGCCTTGAACTTATCGAACAATTAGCCGAGAGCGCGCGTGCCGAGGCTTTTCCTCCGCTGCGCATATACACGAGAGGTATGAAAAATTTCACGGGGAAAGGAAGTGTGTCACGATATCATTGAGGAGGGAGGATAACCTTCGGCCTCAGCCCACCCGAAGGCCCTTGAAATTCATAACGGCGAATACAACACGGCCGTGCGTGACCACATCAATTTAATCAGCTATCGTACGAGGGCTTTTCATTGCCGGGTGACTTTTAGGGTCGGCGAAAGCTCCTTTTACGCGGAACTTTCGAGAACAGGAGAGATATTTTTCGCTTAGCTCGATGGCTCCTTCTCGTTATCGTTAATTTGAGCTTGGAGTAATTGAAATTCTCGCTTTTTCTTCACGAAATGCTGATATGCTGATAATTTTTTACTCAGCTTCGCGTTTTGATTTACGATTGGGGCTTATTTTATTCCTCATTATTCTAACGTGAATAATTTAAAATATAAATGTTTTTTTAAGCCTTGAAAAGTGTACAATATATACTCAAGTCCATTAAAATGTATGAGCATTAAACCTTAATTTCACGATCCTGATAGATCGCTCAAACGAAAGCCTTCATTTACTTCGTAGTGTTACCGGAATTAATTAGCTGGCAATGCAAAATATCAAATTAACAGATACACGGTTCAATTCATTATACGTAAACCAATATAATTTGCCATGTTTTCGTAATGTGCAATTACGTTTTTACACTTATTCACGGGTATTGTTTGACGAACGCAATCGACAGCTACCGTAATCAGCGAGTATCCATAAATAAAGCTAACAAAGCTCGAAAAAACAAAAGAAATACAAAGGTTCGCTGATTTAAAGGAAAAAAGAAGCCAGACGTTTCCAACGAAACGAAAACACATCCACCCTCTTACTATTATACACACACGTCCGCGAGCTCAACTATAACCCTCTGACAAATTACTATACTGTGTTGCTTAATCGGGCGACAAACTTGCATTATACTTAATTTTAGTATAACTTTACAAATTTTTACTATACTAGATAGTAAAATGCAATTCACGATGAAAAAAAATTTTTCGCAACCTACATTATTACCGACACATTTATTTTCTTAGACACTTCGCATTTATGAAACTCACTCAGAAATAATTTTTTTATCTCTGAAAAAAAACTCGGAGACCGGGAATCAAACCCGAGCCCGCTGCGCGAGAAGCCCCAGTCTTACCGCTACGCCACGCCGCACTTTGTTAAAAGATACTTCGTCTCGTCTACATATGCTACACCTCAAACAGCTGCCGATCGCTTAACTTTTACTATACTGACTACCAAAAATTGCTATACCTTCTATCAAATTTTAATACACTTATACCAATAATTGCTAAAAATATACTAAATAATCCGCATAATACGAGTTTGTCACCCCTTTCGTAGAAAGTATAGTAATTTGTACATAAAAATTTCTCTCCGTGTAAGCCCACGCATGATTGAATCATTGACATTACATATACGCGATACGCTCCGTCGGAGCGTCTGATTAGCGTATATAACACTGCACATCGCGCTCGTTAAAACGCACACTATTGTCGTCATCCACGTAACGCGCGCATCCCCCCGAGTTGTTTACGCGCCAGTTATCCCCCTGCTTACGCGAAATAAAAGCCGATAAATGATCCTCTATCGGTTCTCTCACACACATGCACGACCATACACGTTCCTAAATTTAGTCCAATGTATAAGTAGAAATTTATCGGTCGCATAGGGGCATCTCGCCGACGTCAGCTGGAACATTTAAGCGACCGTAAGATCATCGTTCTCCCTGTGTCGTCAGTGATTGTGACGCGAAAATCTCCCGATCGATTGATTTATACGCGATGCGCGGAGAGCTCTGACGTCAGGATTGATGCACATCCGCGAGAGGAGGAGCCGCCTGCGACGTCTCTCATCTGCGAAGTATCGGCGAAAAGCGTAAGCGGATATTACTACGCTGGCTGGGTGTTACGGTGGTACAGCTAACGCTGACGATGGCGAGATTCTGAGCCGGCTAGACGGATTTTGAGACGATAAGAGATGAAATGAGGGCTATAGGTGATGTCTGGACCTTGGCAGGGGACTCTTTTTTGCAGATGAGCGGACACAAGTTTAGTTTTGTTCAGTCGTTAAGATTAGTCCATATTCAAAGAGTCGTCACAGTGCTGATCATCACTCCGACTAATAAACTAACGTAGGCATTTCAAAGATATAGCTTAATTACCGGCGCAATGACAGTACAGCCTATCTATAGCGCTTGCTAAAACATTTGCTAAGATCAGATAAAAACACGTCACCTACTCGCATTCAGCGAAGGTATTACGATTTGATTACGCTATCTGGATTTTCGTGAGCGGATATATCTTCACGGAAGATCGTTTATTACAGATTACTTATTATTGCTCTACTCGGAATTATTTGTCGAAATCGAAAATACGTTGGATTAAATGTACATTCGGTGAATCAAAGAGCATACGTGTTCATCAAAGTGAGTCGAAAATATCGTTGTAAATTATATACATTTTTTTCTTTTAAATACCAAGTACCTCTTCATATCAAACTGATATGATATTTTTATTTTTGAGTATATTTTTCTACCCGGTTATCCTTTGCAGACGATTACTCGTAGTGACTTGTGAAGGGGAAGCTTTTGTGATAATGTAACTCCAACGGTAACCGTAGATTATTTTTGACAAATATTTTCGCGAAAGTGACAGTGTATCGCTCGAAACTCTATCAAGTTCGTTATATAACGATACGAATTTATGTTTTCATTGCTTTATTATATGAAATAGTTGATAATCAGGCGAATATCTAAAAAAGATAGATTATTAATTATATCACTTGCAATTGTTGTGAGACTTTATTACGTCATCACAATTATCTTTCTACCTGATGTGTTATCAAGCGTAAAACAGACTTTGCATTAATTGACTGCTTTCAAATATTATCGCTCAGCAAAACAGGACAATGCTAACATTGTTTCTGAATTTACCTTCGGTGCTTCGAAACAAGTGTGCACGGAAAAGTCGTTGGGCACGCTGCACCCACATCGGGCGCACGGCGCGCCCCGTATGAGGCTCCCGCAGCACGAAGATGCCGAGGCTGCGGCAGCTCGCTTTGTGGTGTTACAGCAAGCCGGAGCTAATGGTCGTGCCGTTCTCTTTTTTCGCGAATTTTCACGCATTACTGTTAGTTCAAGATGTTAATTATTTTCTGCAGTAAAAATCTTATACAAACGCTGCACAAATGAGTGAGCCGTCGGCTCGTCGCACTGATTATGCGATCATGCAGCGCGCTTAAAATTGAGACAGCGGCGCGCCCGCGTATACCCGACTTGCAGCGCGCCAACTCTGCGGGCGCGCTGCAAGCCCAAAAGTGAGCGTGATGCAGCATCGAGGTGATGGTGGCGCCGGCGCTCTTCGCAGAGGCTACGGTGTGCTCAATGACTTTTCCGTGTGAGGGGTTGGTGAATCGAAAAGGAGAGAATGGCGTAAAATAAATGTACATTTGTGAGATGATGAGATAACTTGAAGAACGGTGAGAAGTTTGTGGAAGCTTGATAGTTATATGATATATAAATGTCGTGACGGCTTGGTAAGACGGAATAATTATTCGACATTTGCAAATATTTGATTTGCTGATGAAGTTTGATTAGCGCACTATTTTTAAAAGATGCTCGATCTTTCGTAAACATGGCTTAGTGCTAGATAAGCACTTTGGTAGCATGGAATTAGCACGTTAGACAAATTATAGGATGATTTTAGCGAATGAAAATTCAAGTAATTTTAGAATTTCTATCGAAAGGTAAACTGAAAGTTTTTTGTTATTGAACTACGGAAAATTATTTAATTGTTTAACACCTTTATGTCAGAGCATGCAAATACTTTTATAAACTTATAATTAGAATAACCATTGGTACGCGAAGTGCGCAAAGCTAGATAGTAGGGAGCTTCTGGAAAGTCATAATACATGTTATCTCATTAAATCCCATAATAGGCAGCGGGAGAGACACGCTAATGAGCAAATTCACGCTGACAAGTGCGAAAGGGTTGCATAATATTCGGCTTACGTCACCTCAGCGGGTGAATTGTCGACGAGATTAATGTCATTTGGTGTCGGTCAAAGAGGATTCACCTTGCACTCGAGCTGAGGCTTATCACGATCGATCGTTCGAGAGGACGAACGTCCCGAATTGCGTTTTATTTTTCGCGTACATTTTTCCGAAATCTCACCGGAAAAAAATTTATGGAAACTGTCGTGCATCGACGAGCAAAGAGAACTCGGCCTATATTATAATAAAATAGTACCAGCGGGGCCGTAAACCCTAATCTCCGGCGGCTCAACTTACAGAAGACGCGAGGAAGTTATCCTAAAGCGAGTTCGCATTTTTACAGATTCACGTGGGTGTCGAGTTGCATCGGGTATTATATATAGGTATACTGTCGTCGGACCCGATCACCGTCATCGCGCGTCAGTGTCAATAACGCCTCCGCTTGCGACTTTAGTGCGTACTTCAGCGGGAAACTGTCGCGAAAAAAAGATTCAAGCACGTGGCTCGTGTGGCAGAAGGTTTGCGAAATAAGAATGAAGTTTGATTGTAAGTAGAGTTGAAGTGCATAATATAAGGCTGACGTATCGCAACGTCATGACAGGTGCGTCTGGAGCATTGTTTGTGTAGACTTCCTGATACGATGCTGCCAAGCGAGCGACAAGCAAAAAGTGACAATGAAGCCTAAGCGGCAACTGCCGCGCGCTCGTTACTAATCAAGTATGATTTATGCAGACGTAAAATTGTGAGAAAAAAAAAGATTTCTTAACAACGTTATGATAATTTCTAGACCGCGCCAATAAAGACCGTTTTTTTCTTCCATTCTGAGAACTGATTAATCGCCTTTGAAGTAATATCCGGAAGTTTTAATTTTTTTTAACGGTACTTCAAAGCGGAATTTTAATTTGTTAGGTTCAAACGATTCTGAGTGACTAATGCATAATAAAAAATGATGTCTCCCATCATTATTCAAATTTTATCAAATTCCCACATAACAAAATAAAAACCAAAGTTATACGGATAATTATTTTCATTAAAACTGACTCGTCAAAAGGCCCGACAAACGATCCTTATCCACCCCACCGACCACCATTATTTTACCCTGCAACACATCCCGATAGCCATCATCATCCACCCCTTTTTCAGCCAACTCTCAACGTCACCTATATCTACCAAGCTTGCTCGCCAATACAAATATTAACTCGGAGCAAACCGCGAGCATCGGTGATCCTATCTCCATAATATCTTAACCGTTCCTTTCTTACAGCGAGCATTAACCGCGCACGTGTGTCGCTCGTGTGAGGTTTGACGCTGTCTGTGAGCACGCGCTGAAATTTCATAGCTCAGGCGCGCACGAGCAAGATCGCGTCGCAGCTTTTCTTGGAACGTAAGCGAACTTGGTTTATTTGAGAAAGCGCGCGGCGAGAGGTATAGTCCGAGCGCGCGTGCTGATTTTACTCGCCACGCGCCGTTGTTCTGGAGTGGGAGAGAGAGAGAGAGAGAGAGAGAGAGAGAGAGAGAGAGAGAGAGAGAGAGAGAGAGAGAGAGAGGAGGATAAAGGAGGAAGCTGAAGCTTGGATATATATATATATGGTATGAACGATTTTTTTTCAAAGCTTTCGGAATTTACGAACAAAAGCAAAACGTAGTTAAATACGTGTAAGAAGAAACTTGGTAACGTAAAATCTGAGATAGGTGCATATATACTTGGTTGAAGAATGTATCAGCTGATTTCTAGCAATGCCGCACTGTACAAATAGTAAACAACTTTTTTTTTTCTCTGCGCATGCTGAACGAAATAACAGCAATCTCAGCTATAGTAAAGACATTATGCAAGGATTTCTAGCCTTTATCTTGGCGTAAACACGTGAAGAAATTTATGCATCACACTTGGCAATTATACTTACTTTATTATTTCGCATAACTGTGCAGAAAGAGATAGACGAAAAAACCTACGTATATACATCTCAGCGCCCGTAAACAGACCATTAGAAACGCGCGAAAAATCCTCATTGGCGCATTGGATTACATAATTCGATTAACGATTATATTAAAATAGTATTGTTATCGCGATACAAAAAATGATGAAGAAAGCGGATTATCAACTAGCGCGTGGCCAATTTTTTTTTTACACTCCCGCGGTAATTAAGCGCCAGCCTATCGGTCGCACGTGCACGAAAGCTCGAGAACAATGAGTCACTGAGAGAGGGAGATAATTTTGTTTTCACTGTCGGTACATATAGATACAAGGCACGGGGTGGCTTCAAGTGTTCCTAAATGTCGAAAAAAAAATGTAGTTACAATGATTGGGTTCTGCGAACTTTTTTCGCGAGATTGCGAGCTTGAATGCCAGATTTAGATCTGGATTGGTAATAGATAATGAGAATATTAACACTTGTTCGGATCGGTTACTTTGTAGTTATGTATTAGTTCTTGTAACTTTATAGTTAGTTATCGCGAGTGAAGTAACAAGCAGAAGAAAATTTTAATCTATCGCTAAACAAATAGCATTATTGAATCATCTTCGATTATCTGAACTTTCTTTGTGCACGTATATATCGCAAATAACTTTTCACGGCACAAGATAATATACTTTTTCCTACTTTTACCCGATTAGCAGACTCGACGTTTCTGCACACTTCGCACTGTATCACGTTCTACGTGTTAATTCAACTTACGCAGCTTTCTTTTGACGTCAATAATCGCACAGTTCCGACTATATGTCTCCTCAATTTCTCCATTCTCGGAAGAAAAATGCACTTCCTACAAAAAAACCTTAAGATAACCACCATGAGTAACCAAAATGACAATGTCAACTTTCCCGCGAATTTGGAAAAAATCCGCTAACCGCCGATGACTCTCCGCGACTTCAATTTTCAAGAGTCTTGGCCAAGCTACGAAAAAAAACTCCAGGGTAACCGGACCGAACCGCGCTTATCGAGGAAAAGCTCGCTATCGCCATGTATACGTATTATACGCGAGTAATCTCGAAGCTCTCGCGACACTCGTAAAATCCACAGCTGATTGCACGATCATTATATACGTACGCACATGCATATATCTATATACACAGCAGGTGTAGATCCGAAGGCGATAAGAAGCTGCTGCAACTCGCCGGCGCCGCACGCGCAGGACTGAGGCCTCAAGTGGCAATTGGGTCGTGCATGCAATTTCATCCTGGGCGGTTCTTTTTCTCTCTTACTCTTACTCTATCACGTCCCCTACGCGCACGTGTAGACGCGCTGCAGGTATGCATATGTATCGGCAATGAAATTGCTAATCCGCGTGACAAATAGAGCCGTGAAACTGGGCCAAGCCGCCGCCGTCTTTTTGCTTAGGAAAGCAAGTCTAAGCGTGCGAGCAGTGCCGATTCAAATATATACGCTCGAGAGCGTATGATGTGTGTATGTGTGTGTGTGTGTGTGTGTGTGTGTGAGCCGGCGTCGCGTGTTGCGTCCGCGAAAGAATGCGTTAAGTTCGCGGCTTTCTTTTTTGCTTTTTTTCATTGCGACAATTAGCAGCGCGATTTGTCGTGAGTGTGTAACGTGTGAATGAGCGATTGGCGATGCAGACGAAGTTCGATTTATTGGGAGAGCAGTGTGTATATAGTTTTATTATCGGCCGAAGTGTAAATATAAACTCGAGGTGCGGGAGTTTATGCGGTTATCTGGATTCTTGGGAGAATTAACGATTTCGGTGCGTGCGATATACCTAACTGTTTGCACAGAGGAGTTTGACTGACACACTTCCAAAAATTAATAACGGAACATTGGAAGTCACGCAGTGGTTTGATTGTATATGATCGACTTTCGTCTTTTGCGTATTATTCTTTTTTGGTGATTGGTCGTGGTTTTATATTGAGAATATCATAATTGAAATAAATAACTCTTAGAGGTAAGATTAATATTTGAAGAAAAACTCCGTAACCATAGTTTCTAAAGAAGCAATAAAATGTAATGACATCGATTAAGCTTGCATATGTTAGAATATTGTGCACACGGAAAAAATGTGTGACAAAAATTAAAAGCAATTTTGGAATAGTTACTATACTGTGTCGTCAAGTGGTAAAAGACTGCAAGAACCTAACAAATTACTTATACTAAAAATACCCTTTGTAAATTGTATGTGATTTTTTTTCCAAACAGTACAGTTAATTTTCCAAAAACATTTCAGAGTGTGCAGGTGCTACTGTGCAAAACAAAAGTAATTGCTCAAAGCGCAAAATTTTGTGTAATTCGTAATATCCGTTATGTCCTTTCGATATAAATAATCCTCCTTTCATCAGGCACCCAGCAGTTAGCATGCAGCTGTGTTCAAAATTAACTCTGACACCGTATTAATTCCTTACTACCGTAAAACTAAACGACTTGAAGCTTGATGAAGTTAATAAATGATTAATTATCGCAGCCCCAGCTGCAGCAGCGCCACTGATAATGACACTGTATAGTAAAAGCGTTAGTCACGGCTCGTCAGGTGCTATATGCTAAGTTAGAACGATGCGTGTTTTTTTTTTCTTTTTCCTTTTTTCCGATTGATTGGCTTTTATCAGCGGATGTGTATTATTAATAACATTGGGTTAGTCTGGTTAGAGATTACAGAGGCGATTACGTTTTTTTTTGTTCTTTTGTCTTGTTGAAAAAGACTCACCGAGGTATGACAACGATTGCAAGGAATCTGAAACAGTAAAACAGAAATGGTTAATTTTCTCCGTTGAGCCGCAGGGCTGTTGGGCGCAGTCCATGTGCCTTTCTTCATTGCGCGGAGAAAGGGAAGAAAAAAAATATAAATAAATAGAGCACGAGCGTGAACGCTCTATTTGTCACCTTCATCAGGCTGCGCGCGTGTATATCGGGGGTAGAACGCAATGAAAAAATAAAGAGAGCGGCATGCGCGTAATTCACACACGTACACACACATGTACGTATAAAGGCTGCGTGCGAGCGATAACGTTAATGTCGTTAATGATAATGCTCCGACATGTTCAAGTTCAGTATTGATTGTCTCTTAGAATTGCTATGTGCGCGCGCTATTTTAGATGATCGGCCGGAGCAAATCGTTATTCTATTAATAAACGATCTATTCTGATTATCCTTCTGTGTCCGCGTTCATTGAATAAAAAATTTTCTGTGAAACGTAATAGACCTTCGCGCGAGCTTTAGATATTTATTATTTCGGTCTATGCTCAGGCGAATCTGATTGTTGGGCAAATATCGCATTGGGTATAAAGTTAAACGAGGCCAATTTAATCTAGTATAGTGACCTTTTAGTAATCGTATTTCCATTCGTATTTCAAATCAACTTGCATCTTAATTTAGGTCGAACGACACTTTCGACCATTCGACCGAAGTCTCGTTCTCTTCCGCGCCCGAGGGAACTTCTCATTAACCTGCGAGCTTTAAGGTGTTTACAATGTAAAGCTGCTTTACACAGTTGCTAGGCTCGCTCGCTAATCGCTGTGATTACTCCGCAACAGAGACGCATCTACATCAGGAAAAATATCGAATTACAATAAACAAGAATATGTCACACCGCCGCAGCGAGTATCCAGGTGCTATTTCCGTAAAGCAGAGCTGACCGACTACGTCAGCGGAGTCGATTAAGGTGGCATTTATTATTTTTCAAGAGGCACACGGGTGCTATTTCATGTATTACATATATATGCGACAAATGCAATTTTCAGCGGATCTTTTTCCTACGCAGCAGGCAATTGTTATACTATTCCAATCTGCGCCCGTGACGCGTTAGTCAGTCAATCAATGCCTATTTCCAACGTAAGGTTTTGTGTTTTTTTTTCGTGTGTTTTGTGTTTTTTTTTCTTTCTTTCTAACACGGCCTGTCATTAGAGTCATGTCCACTTGCTGGTGAAAGTTCGGGAAAACTACAGTTGCCGCCTTAGCTTGCTCGCGCTAACTGCGACGCTCGACTTTCCAGCAATGAATAATAAAATTTTGACCTTTACGAACTTGCAAAAGACGTTGCATGCTCGTTCAAATAATTAGCGCTCTATTCGGCTAATGAGATATTTTATGTTCATGAGAATTTCATGAACGAGTTGGTTTGACTTAGCGCGAAGTTACCACGCCCGTCTGACAACAAGGAATTATGCACTACAGGGTAGAACTTTGTTTACAGTTAGTTATTGGTGTTTGCATAAAGTGACGTATAATCATATCTAACATAGTTCGTAACAAAGTTTCTATTCTTATAAAAAAACATTTGTCTAAACTGAGACTGCCACATTCATCTATAAAATTTTAAGCTGCACAATCTACCTAGTCGCAATGGGCTTCTTAAAGCTCAAAGTCCAAACCTCACGGAAGCTCAAACAAGGCTACCTAAATTAAAATCCTCCCTCAAACAATAAGCAACTGCACGAACAGCCATTACTACACCCCCGCCCCCTAAAACTACTTCTTGAATCGCAATCTCCAGCGTCCTCCCCCATCACTTCTCCCTCCCAACAATAAATTCCCCCGCACCCTTGTCCCAATTTCACCCATGACGCACTTAACGCCTTCTCTCTCCCTCTCTTTCTCTCTCTACCTGTTCAACCATCTCTCCGCCATCCATCTTCCCACTCCGCATTCTCCACCATTCCACTTCCCCTTTTCTACTGCTCGAACCCGCCAGCAGCACAGCACTCTCGCCCTGACTCTCTCTCTCTCTCTCTCTCTCTCTCTCTAAGCCTCTCGATATCCAGGCCAGGTTAAAATAGTTGGCCGCTGCTGTATATCGGGGTGGGCCTATGACGCACGAAGAGGCCGACTTTTGCTGCCTCGTCCGACGCTACTTCTTCTTCTTCTTCTTCGTGGCGCAGTCCCCCTCCCCCCGTATGTGCATTCCGCAGGGGCTCGTGCTCCACTTTCCGCGAGACGCGAGGGGGAGAGTTATCTATATATATAGAGGGTGGCTGATGACGGAGTCATGGTAGTAGCAGAATCAGAGAGAGAGAGAGAGAGAGAGAGAGAGGGGTTTGGTGTTTAGTTTGCGTTTGAAATAATAAGATGGGCGAGAAAGATACCGTTTGTTTATTTTAAGAATGGCTGCGACTTGAAATATTGATGGTGTTTGTTTGGAAGCAGATGGAATGCATAGGGCGCGCGTCGAACTGCTTTGCGTATTGCGTATCAGGTCATAGATTTTTCTCGGCGAAACATTTTAATTCTGGAACCCTGGTCGAATGAATCTTCTGGCGACGGGTTTGGTGTATATACGCTTTTAAAGAATTCACCAAGAGATCAGAAAAATTACAAGTTTTTAGATTTTTTCGTATAGCATTCGATAATTTATGTATACGGAATTTATACATACAATACTCAATACATTGGATTTTCATTAACGACAATGAGTATTTTTCTCACTTTATCAATGTGCAATCCGTAATTGAATGAAATGCGAGATCCTCGTAACGTTATAAAATGTTTAGAATTAATGTCTTTAGGGAGGCTGCAACGTGAATGCGAAAATTTCGCCAAGCTTTTAAACAAAAGACCGAAGGTCAGTACTACTTAACCAACTTGTAATATCAGAAAAGTTAATTCCAAAATGGCCCTAACCTACTTTTGTACCCTATGCAGCCATTATCAGGCGACGAAAACCCCATTAACATCGCCTTCTCCATCCTCTAACTTCCAACACAGTTTCCCCGAATCATAAACATTCTTTCGAGCGTCCCCTCGAAAAATTGTGCAAACGAAACGAATCCCCCCCACCCCCCCTAATGCCACAATAACCGCGAGTCATGAGCGCGCACCTTTTCCATTTCGAAAGGCCGACAGCGCGTGCGCGCCATTATATTTTCAGCCGCAGAGATCGCTTGCAATAAGAAAACTAGTTTCGACCGGCCGCTGACGAGCACTTGTATCTAGGTGCAAAAGGCTCTTGTAAGTAGTTTCGCCCATTGTTGCGCGTAACTGCAACGGCGTCGCAGCGCGCTCCGCGCTGTTGTTTCCGCATGATTCGGTGCGCTGTGTGAAAGAGCTTTTTAGAGCCGCTATTAAGTTTCAGAGAGAGAGAGAGTGAGAGAGAGAGAGAGAGAGAGAGAGAGAGAGAGAGAGAGAGAGAGAGAGAGAAGTGGTTTTGGCGTCTGTTGCGAGCTTTTGTACGTGAAATCATGCTGTTAATTCTTGGTGTGAATAATTTTGACGGGTTAACCTTGCTGCAATCGTAATTTAATTATCATACTTGGAAGGCTTTTATTTAATACACTTGTTCTATTTTTACGTTATTGATTATAAATTATGCAAATTACATTTTATGTTGACTTGCATACTTCCTGCGAAACTTCAAGGCGTTAAATTTTACGATTATTATCTGGTCGACGCATCGTTCTATGTCTTCCTGCTGTTTTTATAGTACTTAATTTGTTTATTGATGCATTTATTTGTTTAGTCGAGTATAGTATCGCGTAAAGTTAATTTCTTATAATATTTCTATTTTACAACTCTTCATATCTTTGAGATTATTTTATTCCAGCTTTTTATCTACAAAAACATCCCGTTTCTCACAAACCTCTCCATCAACAAATCATTCCAATGCCACCAATATGCCACGAATTCATTACATTAAGGTGGTGTAAAAGTCCTACTTTACCACTAGCCCTGTTTTATCGGCGGAACATGTCAAAATAATTAATATAAATAAAAGGATAATGATTTGCGTCTTAAATAAATTCACTTGCCCTGCGCAATCCTCTAATACATCGTTGTACGAAGTTTTGAGACAAAAAGACGACGACACCTTTGTTTATTTTTGGAACGAAAATTAACGAAAATTAACCAACTTTCGTTCCAAAAATAAACAAAGGTGTCGTCGTTTTTTTGCCTCGAAACTTTGTAGGATGATGTATTACACCATTACGCAGGGCAACTGAATTTGTTCAAGGCGTAAATCATTATTCTTTTATTTATATTAATTACTTTTACATGTTCCGCCGATAAAGCAGTGTTAGTATAGTGTGACACCCCCTTAAAGATAGAGAGAGAGAAAGAGAGAAAGCGCTTCTGCCACCAGAGTATAATATGTCCACCACTTAGTCGCGCTTAGCTCGTGCGCTTAGCTCGCGCCTGTCTCTTAAAGATAACAAAACATCGGAGAAAAATAAGCGACATAGCACACTGCACTGCGAGGTGCACGCGCCGCTCGTGCGGCTTCGCGTGAGTGCTATAGATACGTCCATTGCGGACATTAGGTAACCGCGGTGTTTTAGAGGCGATCCCGCCAAGGTCGCGCGCGAGTCTGCTCGCACATGCGAGCTGGTTAGAAGCGGTGGAAACTATATGTACCGTCCATTTTTCGACGAAGACGGGTTTTGTCGAATGGGTGGTGATGGGTCATGAGAGAGGTGTGTCTCTCGCCTCGATTACTGCTAATTTATTCTGGATTGGGTTCGTTCGAATGTTTAATGGAGCAAAACGAGGAGAGAAGATCGATGCGAGTGTTTTCAGGGAATGAGGCTCTTCCTATATACGCTTGAAGGAACTATATTTTTTGCTGATAGTCGGAGGAAGTATTGTTGTTTTGGTTAGTGTATATTTATAAGCGAGTAGTGGGACTTGTTGCAAAAAAAAAAAACGTATACAAATATCTAAACATGTGAACGTATAGTTTTTATGAATCAATCATCGAATTTCAAATGATGCTAGTGACATAACGTTACGATTACTTATACATTATTCAGAAGCATGAAATTTACGTGCACAACAGCCGCCGATTCGTTGGCTACTTCAAACTTAAGGGGGCTAGACACCTTTTTTCTCTGAAATAAGAAGTCACATTTTAATACATAAATGTAAACTAATTATTTCATACTTTTTACATATAAAAGTGGGTATATTTATCTTACCTTAAAAATTTCTCCGATGGGCCTTTTATATGGTCCAGAACCATAGTCATCGATGAAAAAAGTTTTTTCACTAACCGTAAGCTTTGAAATTTTCCTGTGGATGGATTGACTCCAAATCTGAACTAAATTACTCCTGAATAGTATAATTCTCATATGAGTGTAGGGATTTTTGATCTAATGAGAAAAAAAAAATTGTGCTGTTTTTCAAGAGTTTTTTTTTTATTTTTTTAAATTTTTTATATTTTTTCATAATTTTTCTGATGTAAAAATTTTTTCCGACATTTAATCCTAGATTCCTACACTCATATGAGAATTATACTATTCAGGAGTAATTTAGTTCAAATCTGGAGTCAATCCATCCACAGGAAAATTTCAAAGCTTACGGTTAGTGAAAAAACTTGTTTCATCGATGACTGTGGTTCTGGACCATATAAAAGGCCCATCGGAGAAAGTTTTAAGGTAAGGTAAATATACCCACTTTTATATGTAAAAAGTATGAAATAATTAGTTTACATTTATGTATTAAAATGTGACTTCTTATTTCAGAGAAAAAAGGTGTCTAGCCCCCTTAATTTGTTTATGTTCCTTATATTATCTTTCAATTCCAAAAACTTAATTTATAATGTTTGTTTATAGTGTGTGAATTTTCTGATTCACATATTCACATATTTTGACTCGTCGCGTGTACAGCTCGTAATTTACATTTTTACAGCACATAAACTCGTCTAAATAAAAAAAAAAATTGTTTTTTTTTTGACAAAGCAAATATTAGATGCAAAAAATTAGAACCGATTAAAATATAATAAAAAAAATGCTTCGTTAAAATCCAGCGAATACAGCAGAGTTACTTCCGCATTATCATCAGCAAGCTACGTTTCGGATTACGCAAGCTCATTAACAACTGTCAATACGTCTCTCATCCCGTCATATCGCCTCCCGCTTTTTCCTGGTATCGCTGTTATCCTATCCTCTTTCTCGCTTCGCTGCCTATTCCACGCGAGACCGTCGACTTCTCCCCGTATAACGTCGCGCGCGGTGCCGACACTCTCGTTACGCAATATAACCGCTGCAGAGCCGCGGGGTGGCCTATGGCTTTTTATCGAGCGATCGCGTGCCAAAGCAAAAAGGAGGAAGGAAAAGAAAGAAATTAACCTTGACCCATTTTTTGCAGAGGTTACAAAATCGTGAAAGCGCGCGATGATCTTTCTCTCTCTCGTTCGCTCGTATAAATAATTTAATTAGTCTCGGGGAGAGAGAGATAGATGTATAGATTGGCGCCTAGACAGCGCGATTCACAAGCTTATGTCAAAGTTGAGTAACAATAAGATGGACTTTTTTCCGGGGCGGTGATTCGTCTCCTAAGTATGTGCGCTGTCGAGCGATTAGCGCGCGTGTTAGTTGCTCGCTTGTTTTTTTAATTATTTTTTCTTTCGAGTCTGAGAAAAATACGAGGCTATACGCTCGCGCGCTCCCTGTTTTAATTAAGTATTTTCTGCGAGCAGCAGCAACACGCTAAATTAAAACGATCGCGTGAAAACTGCCAAGATTAGGAGGCCCGATAAGCAATGGCCGCGATATAATTATTCAAAAGCATTTTATTAAAATAGCGCTAAAAAGCCCAAAACACACGCTATAGTATTAGTCTAGGAGCTGCAACAGGAGTTCGTGGCCCAGCGGGGTCCACGTTGACACCAAAGTTTTTCTTGCGTATTTTGACCTGCTGAATCCGAAAGACTTGGGTCTCAGTTCGAAAAGTGGTCAGATTGATTGTTATTCAACAATTTTTATCAACAATTTGAAAAATGCGATATTTTTGGCTTAAAAAATTCCAATGTATTCGTCATTTTCATTTTCTCAGCCACAATGGTTTTTATCAATTTTTCCATCAGACCCATAGTTTTCGAGAAAAAAAATTCCCAGTTTTAAAAAATGCGATTTTTAAAAATGTCAATCGTGTACTACACATTTACAGTTAATTTGTCATGAACTTGACAGGGCTTCAATTGTTTGCGTGCCTGGGCCCAGCACGCTTTGCACTTTTTTGATTAACGAATTCGTTAAGAGTTTTGCTTTCACGGTGTGATAATTAGATTTATGATTATTGGCGTATTGTTGAATAGCAAGTTCCAAAAAAGCGCAAAGCGTGCCGGGCCCAGGCGCGGCAAGCCAAGTCGAGGTATAAAAATTGTTGAATAACAATTAATCTGACCACTTTTCGGACTGGCACACAAGTTTTTTTCATTCGGCGGGTGAAAATATGTAAGAAAAACTTTGGTGCCAGTGCGGACCTCGGTGGGCCGCGAACTCCTATTTGTACCTCATCCTTCCATCTCGCTCCCACACGAATCATGAAAGTATCATCGCTGTAACTCGTGATGTGTACGACGATATCTCCGTCACACCACTCAGATCCATCTCCATCCATCCGCTGGGGGTCCCACTGCATGCTTGCGTCATCGCGCCTTGATCCCCGGCGAACTAAACATCTCGATCTCTCTCTCCCGCGTAATTGAGCGCGCCCGGAAATCACGCGACTCGTGGGCTGCACACGTGGGTAACCGATTGGTACAACGAGCTACAGCAAGTTTTCCTTCTTGACGCGGGATGTACGCTTTGTTTAAATCAAGGCGGAGTAATAAAAGCTTATCGTTGTGAGTTGAGAGAGAACAACAAAATTTAAGTGCTTGTGTACAAAAGACACGTAGAAAGTTGACAGAGGGAAGAGAGCGAGATAAGCGGGGTTGATACATTAGTGAACCGCGAACGATAATTATAGTTAATTAATAAACAGAGCTGATCTCTTTCATCGTCGATATATCTGTTTAGGTTGAATTGAAAGAGAAGTCTCGCTGATCGCGCGTCGGATAAGGGAAAGCTCTGCTTACAGGAGGAACTATGTATGAGAGAGCGCGTACATACTTGACTTCCTGGTGGAAATTCAAAACATTTTTTATACCACTTTAACCTCAAAATCATAACTTTAATATGATTATTCGGCTCTCGTGGTATAAAATACGATTCGAAACTGGTCACTCGCTTCGCTCGTGCGAAAAACGTCACATGAGCTAAATAATCACCTTCCGCATCCGTGTCGAAATGTACTAATAACTCTAAATAATTGACCATATATATTAGAATCTTGCTATAAAATGGGAATTTCTCTTGTCCAGTTTCTAGCTCCCGGTGAAACGGTGTTTCTCCTATTATTTGGCCATTTAATAGATTGAACAATAGAATGAGTTTTTGGAAGACAAGCACAAGCTTGCTCTTGAGTATTTTAAAGGTATTAAAACTGATCAGTTTCTTTAGTCTGGTAATTTCTAACAGAAGGTTTGCTGTTATGATAAAGAGGTAGAGAGAGAGAGAAAGTGAGAGAGAAAGAGGGAGAGAAAGAGAATCAGATGGAGAAATAAAAGTTTTTTTGAATTATTCATAGAACGAGTATAACAAATGATTTTTTATATTTTGGTAAGCCGTCCAATGCACTTTAATGCTCTTTCATCAAAGATAAAATTAATAAGTAAATCAAATACGAATATTTTGTTGTTGCGTCAATCTAAGAAATAGGCAAATAATAGTCGAAAAATCGTTTCCAGGGTTACTGCGCAGATATTACGGTGTATTTATATTAACTACATTATATTCCGCGATTATGCGTTATCGACGTACCGGTCATCATTGTTCAACAACAAGTTCTGCGCAAATACTTAATAAGCACATTGCCACCGAATTTTAGAGTCAGCTGTTACGTCCTGCGTCATATTATCTTTTTAAAATTAATCTAATTACAAAATTCGACAGTGCTAATAGGCGGCGCGCGCGTATAACTCCCTTAAACGCATTGGAAGGCCCCGAGAGTGTATAAGGCAGGCATTCCAACAGTTCAAATGACCTATAACTTCTGATAGTGTGGAAATGCCATCACAGGGCAACGCACAACTTCCTCTATTCTGATTTCCTTCTTCAAGGAGAGGTAACTGGAATCGCCCAGGCTCCTCCTACGTGGATTCATTTCTACGTAAGGGGCTCCTGGACGGTGATCCGGGCAGGCTGTACCCCACTGGTAGGGGGCGACGGAGGGGGCTCCCACCATCCCTTCTTTCTTTTTTTCTTTAGTTCAAATGACTTTTTACGGAGAGTCCAACTGACAAGTCTGGCCTTGTTTTTGTTATCTCCATTTAATTAGGAGATATTAAATTTCACCCAACATTTGTGCGTGAAATAATTTTATAATAAAACAAAAATAATTTTTTTGAGGTGCTCAATTTTTACGCGAGGTTTACTTTAAAACTAATTAATATTGAACTATTGCCACTATATTGGCACTAGTTAGCGAGTTAGCCACTTGGTAACTATTGCCAACATGTGGCAGGATGATGTTTGGCGTTCTATTGCCGGCATATTGCCGATTGTTGCTGCAATATATTTGCGATATATTTGCAATATATTTGCAATAACTATTGCCAATTACTTTGCAATATCTTGGCAATAGTTCATACTTATACGCGGGAACCTTTAGCAATGTTTCGTATGTTATGTAAATTATTGTAAATTATTAAAACATTTTCAATCGATTTTTGTGAATATGAGAGGAGATACGATCTCACGAAATTCAGTCATCGCGCGGCCAGATCGCGTACTCCGTCCCACTCCAGCCGACAAAAGGAGAAGCTAATTTGTGAGGCCCACTATGAGCCACAATCACTTTAACTATTTTATCTCGTTTCAAATAAATAAGACACAATTAATTAAAATCTTAGTTCTTTTTATTTTGGAGAACCCACATCAGAGCAAAGGTAAATAACCGTCATATTAATAAAACATATCGCATAAAAGTATTTTCTTCCAATTCGTAAAAGTAATTAATATAAATAAAAGGATAATGATTTACGCCTTGAATAAATTCAGTTGCCCTGCGTAATACTGTAATACATCATTCTACAAAGTTTCGAGGTAAAAAAACGACGACACCTTTGTTTATTTTTGGAACGAAATTTGGTTAATTTTCGTTACTTTTCGTTCCAAGTATTTTTATTAACAATGGTGTCGTCGTTCTTTTGTCTCAAAACTTCGTAGAACGATGTATTAGGGGATTACGCAGGGCAAGTGAATTTGTTTAAGACGCAAATCATTATCCTTTTATTAATATTAATTGTTTTGACATGTTCCGCCGATAAAACAGTTAGTGGTAAATTAGGACTATTACATCACCTTTTGCCCGTTGCTCGGTTCTTTTGAAGGAATTAATGAATTTAATCCTCGTTAATTTCTATCATGTGACACTTTGGTCCGATTCTCGTGATGCTGTTTGGCTGGCTGCCCCCCCCCCCCGCCGCTCTGTTTCGCGCGTACGCGAGTTTTGTAAACAGAGGAATTGGAATTGGTATATATGCGTCGTCATCTCGAGGCTGTTTGAATTTAGATGCTTTATATCGTGTATACGCGCACAGTAGCGCAGCACAAACGCGGGCTCGCGATGAGATCAGAATTTTATTTTGTATGATGCGAGACTGTATAACAACAGTACGGTGGCTGAGGGTATAACACGATGATGATGATAAAGCGATTTATTGTTATATATAGGCTGCGATAGAGAGAAGACACATGTGATAAAGCAGAGTGCTTCAGGATGATAAAAAAAAGGAAGAGAATGTATTATACCGTATATATTCAAATGACTCACGTAGTCTCGCAATGAAAACACGCGCGTGCAGGCGGACACCGCTTCCTTATAGCACTGCTTCAATAATTGTGTGTATACACGTACACACGAGCTCGAACATATTTCCTCCTACCGCGCGCGCGTGCAAAGTTTTTTTTTCAACACGATAGCACTCAGCCACCCCCAGAGTTCAATTAAAAAAGCTTTCACACACACACACACGAGGCTAGCCAATGACGGAACTTCCATCGAGGCGAATCGACAGCACGGGGCGCGCGACTCAAGGACTCGCGCGTCGCCAGGATGAAGTGCAATGTCGCGCCCGGTCGATGCACCTCCACAAATGACGCACTTATACGTTGGTAGGTATGAATGTGTGTATACATACACACGGCCTATACGTCGCGAGAATTCCTTGACCGTAGCCCCTGGCGCGTCGCGGCGCTCGATACCCGCGACAATGTCAATTACCAGCTCAAACTGTATATATATGTATATATGTGTGTGAGTACACGCGCGTGCGCACACATACGTGGAATACGAGTTGGTGGTGGGTTGGATGGGAATTTAAGGGGGAGAATGGGGGGTTGGTATGCGTGAATATTGGTACGTAGCAGGCAGACAGTATCTGGACACGTGGATTCGGGTGAATAGTTGATGAGAGGGTTCCGAAGGTTGGGTGGAAAGTATGGGGAGTATAGGTAGTCGTTGGTTTTGTTATTGTTTTGCTTGTCTGAGAGGTACTTCATTATACTGCCTTTTTATTATTACAATTTATAAGTATCAGATATAATGTCCGTCATTCTTCAAAATATCAGTCGATTTTACTAAAAAGATACGATTATATATGATCGATGCGTTGGTTTCTGTCGATAAATAATAAAAGAGAGTGCAGACAGCCCTGCTACAGATTTGCCGGGCGAGAGTTTAATGCGGAAGCGGAGGGAAAAAGTACGCAACGTCGAAAACCATACAAGACTCTATTTACCCTGTCGGCTTTGTCTACTTACACAGGCGTATATATAAAATGAACGAGGAAGAGCTATCGCATCGTTCAACGTCCGAAGCCCTCGGAACGTTCGCGGCGCTGTGCGATCGATCGCGGATTACGTATTGTACATATATGTACGCGGACCTCATAAAGAATCATTATGGAATATTGACGAACGTACGTTATAATCGAGAGCGGTTTTTGCGCCGTGTATACCGCGTAACGATGGTACTATTTTTCGACAATTCATGTATATATTTGGTAATAAGTAAGTTGATGGATTGATGGATATAAGTAAGGGGGTTAATTAAAAGCTGCTTATGTCCGTGTTGATCTGTTTTCTCGGCTAAATCGATTTGTAAATAAGTAATGAACATATTCCAAATGTTGTCGCAGGGCTTCACCTATTACATATAGTTCAGAAACGAGTTTCATCCGCACGCGAACGTAAACTGAGTGTGTACTGCGCAGCAGACATAGCATTCATATGCAAACGACTGTTATGCAAATTTAAATAATCAGAAATTGTATCGTAATAGCAGGCAGCACTGTACCGATTTCCGAACGAAATCATGAATATATCTCATAAAACGATATTTGTTTTTGATGTTTGATGAGATGAATGACAGCAACGTGTATTAATGTTGGAAAGATGATAGGAATGGTCCAACTGTCGAAAGATATTTGTTTTTATTAAAAGTATATTCCAGCTATTCGCTAACAAACTAATGAAGATTGCTTTTTATATTTTACAAGTTTTCTCACGTTAATAATATACTCCACCGATCTCCCGCTAAAAAAATCACGATTTGCTCAATTGCTTCATGAACCTCTCTCACGCACTCCTACAGCTCAATCGTAATAAAAGCTCCCGACGGAAACCGGCACTTTAATGGGAAACAACGGAACCACAAAACAAGCTATACAACTAGCATTAGTTTAACTATACAACTTTGGCAGTGCCTCCGCCCAAGGTAATAGGTAGAGATCTGATGAGCAAAGTTCCATATCATTAAAGACAGGCTAGATATCCTCGTAACCCACAATCGAACAGCATAGCATACGGGAGCGCAAACGCGACAATAACACCGCGTCTGGACTTCCACGACCCGGCAGTAGATTAGTCAAGGCCGCGACCTCGGCCGATCGTCCTAGCCGCGATTTTCGATTAGACTAGCCGCGCGCGAGAATGAACTTTTTTGGATGTGTGACGTTCGAGGAAGCGTCGTTTCGCGTGACGTTTATTATTTGTCCGCGAGCTGTGGTGTTTTGTTACGTCAGAATTGCGTGTGGCGCGTGGCACGGGAAAAACGCACTTCCGCGCGGGATTTTCGGAGGATTAACGCGCAGTCTTATCGAGATTAAGATTATGAGGAATGATTTAGTGGGTTAGATATTGGTTTCTGCGTTGTTGGTGTGTACAGGAAGTCAGTCGAGTTTATCTCGTTGGGTGGTTTTTTGTTATTTGTTATTAGCGTGGTATTAGCGTGGCTCTGAATAATTTCTATCACGCCAGCCACCAATGGTGCTATATCGCGTCCGTGTGATACCGGTAGGTATACCTGCGTCCACCGGTTAGCCTCGCTTCACACTAATGCCCTCTCTCTTCATCTCTCTCTCTCTCTCTCTCTCTCTCTCTCTCTCTCTCTCTCTCTCTCTCTCTCTCTCTCTCTCCCCTCTCTCTCTTCCCCCGCCCCGGCGTTCAGCGCGCGCACACACACACATATATTTCGGGCCTATAATGTACAACCAACACACCGAAGCCTTTCTGGTCAATCGATTTTATCTGCAGCTTCTCCTACGCTCGCGAATGCAGTAAAAAGTGAAGAGAAGCGACGCAGAGTTGCCATCTCGAAAGTCATGGCGGCGGCGACGAGGTCGTCGACATACCCGCGCTGTTCATGACGCGGCCGTATAGTGGTTTCGCTTTTCCTCGTGCACACGCGGGTCCCTGATAAAAACCGGCACGCGATTTTCACTTCGCGCGCTGCACACGAGTTTTTCGGGCAACCTTTGGGATATATAGTCTCACCGCAAACACACACGTATTAATGACACGTATAAAGTCTTGCTGAAGTCTGCTTAAAAAGTGGGCAAAGAGGCAGACACAGGCCGGACGATTTCAGACTTTTTCCCAGACTTTTAATTCTTACTTTGAGAAATCTTGGAAAAAATTTCCAGACTTTATCCGCGACTTTTTATCAGACTTTATGGCCCGTGTATAGAGTTATACATGTGAAACACATCAAGCATGAAACCAATGCCCGTATTCTTCCACGGCAACCTCATGGTCGCCGTCATCACTGCTGAGCTATCAAGTTGTGGAGACTCAGAAAGTCGGGTTTTTTCAAACCCCAACCTGAAAATATAATATCTCACAAAGCATCTTGTTTACACCACGACGAAATATTTTATAGGAAATATCAACTCACCTGATACTATCAATTATTAATGTTGTCCAGTTCCGCGTCGAAACTGTTTGCGACTTCTCTAAAAAAGCATACGGGAAAAAATTTATAACAAAAACGTTTAGCAAAATAAAAATATTTTAAAGTTCAAGCAATGTAAATTAGTCGATAATCTTAAAATTGTTCCTCAATATTCGTGAAATGGCACTAAGACACGAAAAAATTCTATTACAATCTTTAAAAAACAAAGAATTTTTTACCATTTTTATTATGTAGGTTGCCGACCAAATTTTCTAGAAAAAAATTATTGAAAATGGTTACTTTTACATTGAGAGTAAGTGAGTACCATATTAACTATGACAGAAAGTAATAGTATTACTTCATCAAAAAACATAACTTCAAAAATAAAAACATAGCTTAAGGTGATGTGATACCCTGATTTCAATATTTTTTAAATCAACATTCAAGCGTTTATTTGGAAAAAGACGACTGTCAGACGCTCCGGACACGTAAACACTATATTCAGAAAATTTTTTGAGCGATTCTACTAGTATTTTCGTTAGCTGTGCTCGTTTTAAAAATAGGTCAATTGCAGATTCCTACTTACCGACAGTACGGTTTTTATTTAATTAAATAAACTCTGATCATTTTTTTGGAAAAACACGTCTGTCAGGCGCTCCGTATATGTAAATACTATACTCAGAATTTTTTGTGGATGATTCTATTGGTATTTTCATGAGATCTACTCTTTTTAAAATTATGTCGGTATATAACATTACCTTAAGAAAGATGAAATTTGGCTCTTTCTTTTAAGCTTATCAAATATGTGTCAAGCTGAGCTTTTTACAAAGATATTAAGGATTATAAACACAAATAGCAGACGACACGCATGAGAGCGAGATAGGCAGAACGACGCGCATGGTATATAGTTTGTGCTCTCGCTGAGTGCACAAACTATAACGCGTTAAGGAACCACCTCAATATGTGAACATAGAGCATTTTCGACGTAAATTTCTTCCCGTGTACGCGTTTAAAGAAGTTGCAAAAATTTTCCACGAGGAACTGCAATGGACAGCGATGGAAAGAATTATCAGATAAGTTGATATTTCCTATAAAATATTTTGTCGTGGTGTGAACAAGATGCTTTGTGAGATATTATATTTTCAGGTTGGGGTTTCACAAAGCCCAACTTTCTGAGTCTCCACAAATTGATAGCTCAGCAGTAACGGTAGCAACAATGACGGCGACAACGAGGTTGCCGCGGAAGAATATGGGCATCGGCTTCATACTTGACGTGTTTCACACGTCAAACCGATGCCCTTATACCTACACGGGCCATAAAGTCTGGTGAAAAGTCTCCGTGAAGTCTGGGCATTTTTCCAAGACTTTTTAAGCCGTATAAAACGTGTGGTAAAAAGTCTCAGATAGTTAGATAAAGTCTGGACATTTTTTTCAAGACTTCTCAAAGTAAGAATTAAAAGTCTGGGAACAAGTCTGAAATCGTCCGATCTGCTAGACTTTGGCCAGACATTTTAAGTCAGACTTTAGCAAGACTTTGCCCAGCCTTTGTTTTACACGCGCGCGCGCGCACACACACACACACATACACACACACACACACACACACACACACACACACACACACACGCACACACACACATACACACACACACATATGACAAGAGATCGCGTTTATCGCGCACTCTGCAAACGCCATTAATGCAACGATCATCGCGCATGTACATATGTGTGAATATGGCCCAGCTGTGGAGCCGGTAACAGCGCCGTAGGAGTGGCGCCGGGGACAGACGCTCACTCTCATATATATGCTTATACACACTCGGCAACTTGTTGCTAGGCGATATTCCTCGAGGCCGGCTACCATTGCTTCTTTCTTTTTCTTTCTTTCTTTATACTACGCTTATATAGCAGCTGCCAGCGCGGCTCCCAGCCGACAAAAGTCCATTGTGTGTATAAATCGGCTGGTGCAGGAGAGAGAGAGAGAGAGAGAGAGAGAGAGAGAGAGAGAGAGAGAGAGAGAGAGAGAGAGAGAGAGAGAGAGAGAGAGAGAGAGAGAGAGAGAGAGAGAGAGAGAGAGAGAGAGAGAGAGAGAGAGAGAGAGAGAGAGAGAGAGAGAGAGAGAGAGAGAGAGAGAGAGAGAGAGAGAGAGAGAGGCTGCTGAGAAAGGGCTTCACGAGGCATACAGCCGATTGGTGTGGGTTACAATGTACCCTGGTACCCTGATAAAAATGTTGTGAAGGGTTCGAAAAGGTCCATATCCAAAACCCGAAAGGTTCAGAAAAAAATCTTCAAGACTTTTCCTGTACTTTTTTTTCTTATCCGAACATTTCTGGATTTTAGTACCGGACCATTCCAAACCATTACGACATTTTAACCAGGGTAACGTGCGCTATTCGGGTAGGATCGATTAGCCGAGAGTAATAGTCTCCACGAATGCGCAAAATAAAAGAACGGAATGACGACATTAAACCGTTATGCAAGAGTATTGCGCGGTCCGTGATTCTGTCTACATATACTGTGTGTGTGTGTGTGTGTGTGTGTGTGTGTGTGTGTGTGTGTGTGTGTGTGTGTGTGTCGCGGCGTCGCGAAAGCCGGCCTTCAGGGGGACTTACAACGCGCATTATTGCCACCTGACCTGCGCGGGAGCGGGCATCGCTGATTCTCCCCTGACTTTTTTCTCTCTCTCTCTCTCTCTATCTCTCTCTTTTCCTCTTCCTCTTCTTTTCCGTAACAATTATCTTTCGCGAATATAATTGGATCGGGGGATGGTATTACGCCACACGCGCGTATATAATCCGGCCAGGCGACAGCGCTGCGACTTATCGAGCGAGATGACATATATGTGTATATATATGTGTGTGTGTGTGTGTGTGTGTGTGTGTGTGTGTGTGGTGTGTGTGTGTGTGTGTGTGTGTTTGTATGTGTATACATGAAAAGGTTTCCCGGTGAGTACCACGCTCCAATCTTGTATGTAATAGTGAGAAATTTCGTTGCTACTTTTCGCGAAAAAGTTCCCGGTAAAGAGCGACCTTGCAAGCGCTGACGTCAGCTTCTCTGCGTTTAGCGTGATGCATGCATGCGAGGGGATGTGACGATGCTGCGCGCTCCGCGGGAGTCAACGGCTAATTGATCCTCATCGCGCGCGCGCGCATGTGTGTGTTTATATAAAACGCTTTGTTGAACTTTTCCAGCTGGGAAAGTACGACAATAAATGTATACGTACGTTCTGATACAGCGAGCTCAAACGAACGAAAAAATAATAATAAATAAGAAGAAGAAGCGCAGGTATACGGTGATGTTATTATACGCCACAAGCGTTAGAGAGGGAGAGAATAACGGCGCAAGTGTTCGCTCGCCGGCTATTCAAATGTAAATTCGCAACGGAGAATCGTCGATAGTAATTGGCCGCGCGCTCGCGCTTGATTATGTCAATTGGGGATTGACGTGGATGACGATAACGACGACGACGGCAACGCTGGCGACGATCGATGATAAAATTATCGGGTCTATATTGGGTAATTTTCTCAAGTGTGTTGCGCATAGTTGCCAGCAACGGACACACACCGCAAAACAAAACAAGCGAGAGTGCTTTTGCGTTTTTGGTTTCATAGTGATTACACGTATGTGATGCAAGGAATCCAACGCGTCGTCCAAGCGACGATTGGTGTAAATATTTACGAGCCGCGGGGAGTCGCGCAAAAAAAATTGTCTCACGCGCGGCTCTGCGCTTGATTTGATAAATCCTTCGCGAACGGAAGGAACTATAGCGCGACGGCAAGCCTATATAGATTTATTGGGTAAATAAGCGAAACCGTGCGTTGCAGAAGGAAGCCGCTCGTATTACTCGACTTTTAGAGCCGTTGCGGCTACTCTAAAACTGTATACATATAATAGTTTCGCTCACGAGCCCCGACGAAATTCCCTCAGCGCCGCTCCCGTTTTTTGAGTTATACAAATAAATTTTGGACTATTTAATTCAATAACCCACAAGTGATTAACAGCCTTATTTACTCGCTCCCGGCTTTTGGCTTGGGATCTCTTAAAAACAAAATTCCCGCCACGAGCAACATTCATCTCGCTTTGTTAAAACGTAAAATCTCTCTCTCTCTTTCTCTCTCTCTCTCTCTCTCTCTCTCTCTCTCTCTCTCTCTCTCTCTCTCTCTCTCTCGCCTCTTCTTTGTGATGGGACAGTCGTCACGCGGCTGTAAATTCAGGAAGCAGAACCCAGCTGGCGCAGATATATAACTGTAGCGGCCGCGCGCGCTGATTGGCACGCGAGGGTCAACCGGCAATTGAACCTCGCCGTTTAATATTGATATATTTTACAGCGAGTCGACGCGCGTCCCCTCCAATAGGAGCCCATATAGAGGGAACGAAATTGAAAAAGACTCGAGGCGACTGGAGTTTTTTGCCGGCGATCGCACACGTGGCCGTGGTGCCTTATTTGAGCGGTGGATGTTGTGTGTGTGTGTGCGTGTATTGTTTCAGCTATGTTTTCGGAAGAGATAAGTGCGCGACGCGTCGCATTTGTCGTGTCGACGACTGCTGACGGGAAGATTGGAAAATTAATAAAGCCACGCGGTGTGTGTTGCTGCGCCAAATTGACGTGAAAATTGCTCTTTTTAAAGCGCACTTGAGCTCTTAAATATATTGGTGATATCTTATACTGTTGAGGCTCTTTTGTGCCTCTGCAGTTAATGACAAAATAAGTGTATAATTTATGAACGGAGTATTTTTTGTTCTCGGTTGGCATTGTGAATTGATTTATGTCAAAATGTGAATAATGTAAGCTATTTGAATAGATGAAGTATTCTATAATATATAGTATTTTACAATATTGATTATAGATATAATTACAAAAAATTACTATAACTACAACTGCGCATTCCAATTAAGTGAAAAATGCTTAGAAAAAGAGCAAATGTTCTTTAGACTTAACACAATATTAATCAGATAAATAAATGCATTTCATTTAAATTGAAACAAAAAAAAACATTGTATACATCTCAATCCATTGCAATTCTGTTTAAATTACGCACACACCGCATGGCTGCACGACATCAATAAATCCATAAGTTCCCTCCTACGATCGGTAAGTCACCGGTAACCGTGACACCTGTCAGCCTTGGCCCCTCAGCAGAAGTATGGAGTACCCCAGACAGGTATATAGGTAATCAGCGCCAGGTAAGCAACTAGCGAGCATTTATCACGGCAGGTAACAGGTGAGTCAAAAGTGCCGTCGCGAAGTCAGCAGCCTGTTTTATCGTCGCCCGCTGGAGAGAAGCTCGCGCGATAAGTCAAATGCGCTTCCTTATATGGTATACCGCATGCTGCCGCGTGCGCACGGCTATGGAACTGCGAATTTCTGTTTTACCGACTGTGGGTTAACCGATTTTTTTAAAGGGTGTTTTTACACTTGGTACGATGAACTTTCTGGCGTGGTTTTTGAAAAATTTCACTTTTTCAGGGACTAGTGATAATTGAGAATTTAGGATCCATGTTTTTGGAGATTTCTACTATAGTCGATTGTAGAATTATTTACAGAACGGTTAAATTTCGTGAAATTCACATCAAGAAAAAATTTGTAAAATTAAGGTAGTTCTCCTCGGACTCCCTAGTCAAAGCAGTGCTAAATGTAGAAGTTACCTAAAATTTAAAAAAACCATAGATGTAATGTGATTTATTTATTTAAAATGATAGAGATAGTCCATGTATTATAAATAAAGCGTATTTAACATGACTAAAATAACTTTTTTCACAAAATAACGATTTTCTAGAAACTAGATATCGTCACTACAAACAATTGTTGATAAATCACTGGAATCTTTTGTGTTTCTCAACCGATTTTAGTTTTCAAGGTCTCAATTTGCTCCTTAAGAAATTTCATGGGGACTTGCCGAATGAAAAATTTTAAATTATTCAAAACTCAGAAAGTTATAGATAATTGTTCATAAATTCATGTACGTCGTTAAAACAAAATATTCTTTTAATTGGTTATAACTTTCTGAGTTTTGAATAATTTTTAATTTTACCTTCGGCAAGTTCCCATGAAATTTCTTAAGGAGAAAAATGAGACCTTGAAAACTAAAATTGGTTGAGAAACAGAAAAGATCCCAGTGATTTATCAACAATTATTTGTAGTGACAATATCTATAGTTTCTAGAATATCGCCATTTTGTGAAAAAAGTTATTTTAGTCATGTTATAAATACACTTTATTTATCATACATTGACTATCTCTATCATTTTAAATAAATAAATCACATTACACTATGGTTTTTTTTTATTTTAGCTAATTTCTACATTTAGTACTGCTTTGACTAGAGAGTCCAAGGAGAACCACCTTAATTTTACAAATATTTGATCAGTGTCTACATTTTTAAAAAGAATCAATGATACATTTTCTACTATTAAATAAATATTCGTAACATATATTTCTGTTAAAAAAACATTTGAAAACGTAAACATCGAAAAGAAATTTAGAATAATTATCAAATAATCGGTAATTACTTTTAATCCATAGAACTGTAATTCTTCGAAAAATTGTAAGTACGAAAATTACATTCATTATTAAATGGTCACGTAACATTTTAAGCGGGAAAATATCAGATAATTGAAATAATTATAAAAAAAAATCATTTGTAGTTACTTTATCATTTTACTAGTAACGTACGTTTGCAACAAAGTAACGATTTATAAGACGTTATAAAAAGTTTGAATTAAAGTTGTCTTTGTCCTCATGGATCCGCAATCTTTCGTTAATATTAAATAATTCTGCTTTAACAACAAGAAAAATAACTATTGAATTACTTACTTGTATCATTTTCCGGCGATTGGATTCCTTCCCCCACATCTTCAGCTGCTGTGGATAGAGCTGGAAAAAAGATTAATTTGTTAAACGAATTTCAATTCAAAGTAAATGTAATTTCAAGTCAATTTGTTAGTACAAAAATTAACTGATAAATTAAATATCAACGCCACTCTCGCATGTTTAAACGCTTATCGGATTGAACTCTTACATAATTTAAGAGCCCTGGCAGTCAACTGATTGTCAATTTTTAAATTAAAAGCGTCACACCATGATTATCTTGCTATTGTCGATGAAGAATAACTATTTATACATAGGAAAATAAAATATGACATATGTTTTAAAATATAATCATAGTTTTAAATAGTTTTATTTAATTAAATTTCAATGTTAAACTTAAGTAGAAATGCCTCCACTTGGTTAACATCTTAAGGGGATGTGAGTACTGACGTTATTTTTCAAACTAGCATAACTCACGCAAATATTAATAGAATTATCCAGAAAAAAATCTGCATATAGTGTTTGCGTGTACGGAGCGCTTGACAGACGTCTTTTTCCAAAAAAATGATGAGAATTTATTGAATTAAATAAAAACCGTACTGTCGGTAAGTAGGAATCTACAATTAACCTACTTTTCAAATAAGCATAACTCACGCAAATATCAATAAAATTATCCAGAAAAAAATCTGCATATAGTGTTTGCGTATACGGAGGGCTTGACAGCCATCTTTTTCCAAATAAATGTTTGAATGTTGATTTTAAAAAATATTGAAATTAGGGTTGCACATCCCCTTAAGGCCATGTGAAACCGTGAATTTCAATATTTTTTAAATCAACATTTTTAACAAGCGTTTTTTCGGAAAACAAATTTTGTCAAGCGCTCCGTACACATAAACACTATATCCAGGAATTTTTTTGAGTGATTCTATTAGCATTTTCATTAGATATGCTCGTTTGAAAAGTAGATCAATTGCAAATTCCTACTTACCGACAGTACGGTTTTTATTTAATTAAATAAATTCTCATATTTTTTTTTAAAAAACACGTTTGTCAAGCGCTCCGTATATATTAATACTATACTCAGATTTTTTTTTGGATGATTCTATTGGTATTTTCATGAGATGTACTCGTTTGAAAATTATGTCGGTATTTAACATCACCTTAACCAACGAAGTTGGTTTATTTTCTACCAGGGAGATGAGAAATTGTAAATCACAGATGTTAATCATCAATAAATTATACAAAAAATTTAAGCCTTACGTGTAAAATTAATTTGCAATTTGTTTGCGGCTTAAATAACAAAAGATTATTGAATTAATCAATTTCAATTTTTTCTTCGCAGTTTACGAACAAAATATTCCCTAATTACCATTAGCATCAATCAAAACAGAATGCAGCACACGCTGTTCTAAATAAAACAATGTACTGTCTATCAGTAACTTTCGTCGGTTACTTATCATACTTAATTATGATAAAGAAAAAGTTACTAATCTTGAAGTGGAAAAATCAGTCGTCTACATCGAAAACCATATGTGACATAACTGATAATAGATCGCGAGCGGCCGTTCGCTGCGATAATAAATGCCTCACTTGCCCCCGGACAATCGTCAGCGGGAGATAAGTCATACTACGACAGAGCGTCAATTATTCACTTATACTTACGCGTGCGAGAAATTTTTCAGAAACTAAGAAATTCGCAGAACGCCGACCTCTCTCTCTCTCTCTCTTTCTCTCTCTCTCTCTCTCTCTCTCTCTCTCTCTCTCTCTCTCTCTCTCTCTCTCTTACACACACACTCACACACTAACACGCGTGAGCGAGATGAATGGAAAATGTGCGCGACAACCGGATTTCACGGACTCATTTGCGCGTAGCAGCAGCACCAGCAGCAGCAACGGCGACAGCTTGAAATTTAAGTCGAACCGCGGCTAATTTATTGGTTTTGCCAGCGTTTCCTGGTACCCTTACAAGAGCGATTTTCCGCTGCCGATCAAAATGAATATCAACAACGGCTGTCATGCAAAGTATGCCGGGTTTTCCGCGCAGCAGTGCAGTCGGCTTGGTTTACATTTTCATAATTGATTTTTAAGGTTGACACAACAACAACACCGAGAATTTTTTCCGAGAACTTGCCTACTTTTTCTTTGGGCATGAAACTCGTTTTTTATTTTTCTTCGCGTTTTGTTAAAAAGATGTAGTAAAGCTTTTTCAGAGAATCCGCGCGGAACAAACATGTGCCACGCGGCCGTTTACATTTTTCAGGCTTGGTGAAAACAAAAATGTATGTCATCACGAATTCTAAAGCGTCCCTTTGAATATTTTCCATAAACATGTATATATATTTTCTTGAATTTTTAAGACTAAAAACGTGATTGAAAAGTACGAATGACCAGCGGATGAAAAAAAAAAGCTTCGAAGCATTTGAGGCATATAAATTTAAACAAAAAATACAATCATCATAAATATGCAAATGCAAATATAAATATGCAAGAACGGCAAATTTTTTTACCACCTCGCAAAAATCTGCATCAATCGCAGCAGCCTCTTATATTCTCGATTCTTCAGCTGCATAAAAATGAAACTCTGCCAGTGACTCACGCCGCTCGCACACAAAAACTATTTTACAAAAAAACAAAAGTAACTATTCATAGAATCGCACGTCCGATTCTCGCCCCAAAACCCCACACCTGCGATGAAAAATTCATATACTTGCGCGCGCCTCGCGTATAAATAATTCAACGTCGCCGATTGTTCGCAATTAGCTTACGCGAGTCTTTCTCTCTCTCTGTCTCTCTCGTCGGTGCGCAACCGGTTACAAATTCTCGACCCGATTTTGTGAATAAGAAATGCTGCTGAACTCGATGATCGCCCCGCATAATGTGAGCACGCGGTGAGCTCGATGACGAAAGACACTGCGATACGCACGTGCTTGTCTCGCAAGCGCAGCTGTTTTCGCGTACGCGTGCTCCTTTGCCGTGAATATAAAAATACGCCGTATAGAGAAAATTGCCCAGGAATGGATTGATCGGTTATTGATGCTTGCTGGAAAAATCAATTGGAATCACGAATATCGGCGTGACCATCGGCATCGCGTAATTTTTACAGGAAGATACTCTCCCCATGAGAGACAACGAAAAACAGGGTATCTAATCGCAAATATGATGTCGATAAGTTTTCTTTTTTTATTCCCATCTTATTTACGGTTTTGCGTGTAAACGATAAAGAGCAGATAGTTAACATTTTGTGTTAATACACTGGCGGCACGTGTATGCTGTAACTTTTTATCAATTATTTGCTTAGTCGGCGATCATAACTCTTCCAAATAAGTGTCGCCTCAAACTAAATTAATTTGTTATCACGCCACTGATGAACTTTTCCTTGGCCTTGCAGTTAGAATTAAAGCGAAAATATCTAAAGGTATTAACAGGATTTGTTTGCCCAGGAAATGATAAACTATGAGTCATGACCGGTAATTTGAATACAAAGATTTTTTTAAAAAGCTGATTTTTGGTAAACAATTAAGAGAAGAATACTCAAATACAAAACGCAAGAACTCTCAAGAAAACATAGATGAAGCTAATTTATTAAGCCAGTTTAATCTATAATCAAAACAGTAGGCGTTACCGCAGTAAGCTCCCAATAAGCTTTCATTATCAAATTGTCGATAGATTTATTTTTTACTTCGCGCAAAAATTGATAGAAGATCAATAACTGAAACGGTTTATCATAAAGTCGAAGAAGACCGATACTGTTATCAACGTTGCAGATATCTCAATGAGTTTACTAAGGATTTAAGGACTGAAGAGTAGCAAGGCTAAATTTTTCCTTATTTTAATCACATTGTAAAATCAATAAAAAAACATTCTGTTGTTCGAAAATCATCGAACATGTAATTGAAAAATCATTTGAATCAGGTTTTAATTGTTACATCTTATTAATCGATTGATCCATAAAAAAATCATTAATATCGAAATAATGACATTCAAAGGAATCACGAAGTATTTCCAGAGCTAATCAAAGCAAGACTGATAAAGCAAAAAGTATCGCAAGCCTCAAAATTTATTAATGAAGCCATTAGTTTCAATAATTTAATATTAAAATCTCTCGTATTTCAGAAACCGCGATAATGAGCCGGCTACAGCCGGCCGCAGCAACACTTTTTTCGAGAGTCAGACGTGGAAATGTGCGCCTTATCACCGCGCGAATGCCTGCCTGAAAACCGTATACCTACTTCGTGGAAAGAAAAAATAATTCGCGAGAGGGAAAACATAGTTGAAGGAGAGACTACGGGGATTCTGGCCGAGGCGACGGCGATGATTAACGACGAGAGCAGCATTGAACTGATTAAGGTATTATATTATGTATTATACGTTGAGCGAGACAATGCTCGAGGGGAAAAAATGGTTGAAAAAAATATGGCAATGTGTATTCGAGAGTGTGTTTGTGTGGCACGTGTGTGCATGCGTAAGTTGAAGCGCGGATCGTTGCATTGAACTGGTTTTTCACGAAGACTTATAGTGAAAGCGTTTTCTTGCGTATGCACTGACTCTGACCCTGTGTGTGTTTGTATTATAAATAAAGTGGTAACGGCAGGAAATGATGGTTTAAAGATCTTTTATGGGCAAATATAAATGGGACCTCTATAGTAGATAAGGAGTGGCCAAATACGCGATGAGTTATAGCTTTGGAGAAACTTTTTCTTCGTATTGTGTGTGATACATCGTTGGCAATGAAAATTGGTGGCTCATCGAAATGAAATTTCTATACTTAATAACTTTTTAATTTCAGATTTGAATAAGAAAAAAAAAATCTTTTACGGTGTCATTCTTCCCTGATAAGTGTGAACTGTTCAATCGTTTTTATTAAAATCAAACTACTTGTATCAAAACTATTATTCAAATTGAATAAAATTTCTCCAACGTATGCAATAAATATTTTATCAACTATATACAAAGTATCGATATTTTCTCAAGACTTCGAAACAAAAAAATTTTAATCCAATTGCCTTTTTGCAATCTTAAAGTATCCCGCTATCTATTGTTCATACGCAACGAATACGACAAACGGAAAATTCACCTTATCGATAAAAAAACCTCGCGCTGCACTTCACAACAAACTTTCTCTCAAGGCGGCGCAGAAGTACCTATACAATATATACATAATACTGTTTACACCACACATGCATATCTCTCGCTCCGCTTCAACCTCGCGAAAAATGCACAATAAACAAGAAGCATACCGTCACTCTGGGTATTTCGATTCGAATCGGACGCCGATCGCGAAAACACGCCGCGAATGACTCGGCACTCTATCTGGCACGCACACGCAACCGATATACCACTTGGCATGAGAGCCCCGTGCCCTATACGTACCGGTAACGGAAGTCGACTGCTGCTGCTCGTACATCTTGGCTCGTCGTTCAGCGTTTCTTCAATGTAAACGCTGCTGGAACCACACTAATGCACCATATAAATATGTACACACGCGCTTCACTTTCTCGCGTCACCGATCGTCCGTCAATTTTCTCCCCCCCGAGAGCGTGTAGAAAAACTCGACGACGACGGCGACGACGAGTATGAGATTCCGCAGTTGTCGCACTGCTATATCACCCCGACTTGGAGATGCAACATCGACTTGGCCGCTGTTGCTCTGCTGTTGCGGTGAGGCGTCTGCACGATGCTGCTGTCGCTGCACATGTCGCGCTGCTCCTCGCGCCCGTAAGAAACTAACGTAACCGCGGCGCGCTGACTCCGCGGCTAATTTCTCCGGGAAGGTTTTTCTCTCTCTCCTCTCCGTCGTTCTTCCGCGCGTGCGGGATGTGGAGAACACGTGTTGTCCTGCGCGCGATGGGGTGCGGAGAGGGCGTGTGCGATGTACCCTTCTTCGATGAAGTTTTTCGAGACCAGAACGCTGAAGGTGTACGGAGGTGTCTTATAGCGTTTGTGCGGTGAGATAATGCTGTTGCGAGTTGTACTCTGTGAGATTACAATGTGTATAACTGTTTTCCTGATGGAATCAGTGCAAATTGGCAGCGCTGGCTCGTCAACTCGATGCTGATACCCCGAGTTTTTGCCTGTAAATTTCCATCGGAATATATCCTGCTCGAAGCTCGATATCAAGATATACGCGACATCGGGCTCGAAAATTTCCTCTTTAATTAACACATCGTCACCGCAGCCTTCGAAATACACCAAGCGCCAGCTTATTTCACTCCAACACTCCCATCTTCACTCTTCGCGAATGCAATGTATTCACTCAGTACAGCGCCGCGTCCAAGTTGTCACAACACGACTCTTCGCATCATTTCCACAAACAGCTTCATTTTCTTCAACAGGTGAGGCGAGGTACAGGCAGCATGATATTCCAGTGTGATTGTCGCGAGCGCAGTCAGCACTGAAGCCGCCGCCTCGAATATTCCTCTCTTTTATGGACTTATCACTTTGAATTGGAGACGATTAGATCGTTATCAGACGCATCGCGCACGCGCATCTCAGAGAGAGAGAGAGAGAGAGAGAGAGAGAGAGGTATAGTACATAATCGAGCGAAAGAGAGAGACACGCGTACATATATCTCTGGTGTAGCCAACACGGAGGCTCGACGGCGTCTCGGTGGCTCGCGCGACGAGCGATTATAAGCCGTTTTCCAACGGCTCGAAGTCCGCGGGACTTTTCGTTGACGCTGCGTCGACTCAGGTGCGTTGCGCGACCGGTTCGGACTAAGCCTGCGTCTGGAGTGTGTTTACGATTTGACACGCGAAGAAGGAAATGTTTCTATTATTGGGACCGAAGCTTTCGTTAGAAGGGGCTTTTCTTGTAATATAGGCATTCTGTATACAGGTGAAACGAAAACATGTATCTTTGATGGAGAAGTTCATTCATTCGGTTTAATGTGCGAAGTGCTTGGTTTGGTGCACGGCCGAATCGGATTCATGAATTTTAGGGCGATAAGCCGAAAGTACAAAGTACATAAAGTACTTAATAGAATATTAGGTGATGTAAATATTTGTGTGTTTATAAGTTATTCCAGATTAAACTGGATAAATTGAGAAATAATTAAAACGGCCGTTTATGTAGAGGTAATGACCAATTGGTTCAGTGTATACTTTTCAGAGGTGCACTATCGTCTCCCATTGTGTGCGGAGATTATGTTTGACTAATGTCTTTCCACGAAATACAGAAAGTGTACGCTGCCTGTCCTACATTTTTATAATATGTATTTATTACTTACGCGCTCGTGTCATGATTATAAAATATATATGTATCTATATAGGATGTTTCATATAAAGTGAGCAAGTCAAAATTTTAAAATCGCTCAAAATTTGTTTACTTTTATTTTTTTATGAAAAAAAACATATTCCTAAAATTTTAGATCGATATTTGCATAAATAAAAAAGCTATGCAACATTAAAAATTCTAATTTTTTGCAATTTTTGGTTAAAATCAAACTTTTGCACTTTTTTTACCCAAAATCTTGAAACTTTTTTAACTAATAAATCATATTTCTCCATCTGATTCTGTCTCTCTCACTCCTTGGCATGACAGCAAGCCTTCTACTAGCCATTTCCAGACTAAAAAACTGATCAGTTTTAATACCTTTAAAATACTCAAGAACAAGCTTGTGCTTGTCTTCGAAAAACTCATTCTATTTATCAATCTATTAAATGGCCATACAATAGGGGAAAAAACGTTTCACCGGGAGCTAGAAACTGGACAACAGAAATTCACATTTTATAGCAAGTTTCTAAAATAAATAGTCAGTTATTAGTTATAAAATGTTTTCCACCAGGGTTGGATTTTAACCAAAAATTGCAAAAAATTTGAATTTTCAATGTTGCATAGCTTTTTTATTTATGCAAATATCGATCTAAAATTTGAGGCACATGTTTTTTTCATAATAAACTTAAAGTAAAAAATGTTGAGCGACTTGAAAATTTTGACCTGCTCATTTCATGTGAAACATCCTATATATATGTATCTTAATCGTTATTATAAGCCTTTATAGATATCAGCGATTTAACACGATACATTATTTGCACTTCTTACAATAACATTATAATAAAGTACTACAAGCATTATATATTAGTTGTAACTTGTTTTCACAAAGGATAAAAATAGAGCGCAAACTACGCGTAGCTTGCAAATCTTTGAAATCGAGAGAAGAACTTGGATGATTACACCGACGATAAGCAGGTAAAAACATTTACACTCTTGTCTCGCAAAAAAAATAATAAGAAAAACAATGCATACGCAATATATTGAAGTTTTCTCCGGCCGAGATAAAAGTTTAAGCATACGATTTCCATCGTTACACGTACACAATACAAATCGTAAATACGCGATTTCTTTCATTAACATGCGCAGTTTGGATACCCCCTACGGCGCCTGCGCATTCCGATACTCACGGCGAGATAAGCGTCGCCAGAGTGCCCGATAAAAACACAGTGTTGCAGAAGATGACTACTGGATGATTGTGACTCTGCGAAATAAATTTCGGGGATTACCCTGTAGGATTAGCGCGATTGACATGGATTCCGTTGCTTTCAGGCAGTGCAACAAGAAAGCAATTGATTTTTCATTAGCACCTTTAATTTTCGCTTTGTTTTCCTTTTGGTATTGTGACTTTTAAAATTATGTTAAACGTAATCCGTGACAACAGAAATTAACTCCACTTTATACACAAGTATACACAACGCAATTGCTGACGAAATATCCTAATCTTAATTGCGTTATAATCATTGTGAATTTGAAAGTCTATGACTTAGCTGATCAATAAACAGTAGACCGATTAAAAATAGATGAGAACAGAGCTCTAATGTGAAAACCCGGAAAAAATTATAGCTGACGAAAGATTACCTTATTCGATTTCACGCACCCAACCCATACAACATATTGTAATTCCACAACTCGCTCATACGCGCAAACGCAAGAGAGAGAGAGAGAGAGAGAGAGATCACTCCCCCCCCACCCGACTGTAAAATCTATAAACAGCATAATCTCCACTTATGCACTTGGCACTGATACCCACGCAAATACTTCAACGTCGGGCGATAAATCGACACAACTATACCATCGTCAGCTTTCAAAGAAGAAAACTCGATGATTCGGCCGATCGGCGCGCCGATTCCGTGCGTAGATAAGGCAAAAGTAAGTTTTCGTGTCAACGGGTCATTGTTACAGCGCACGCCGTTGCCAGAGTGCACAGCGCAATAAAAGGATGCGACGTGTACACGTGCATGGTTTCGTTTTGCGAGAGCGCAACGATGGACTGTCGAGATATAGGTGGCCGAAGCTTGTTTTTTTTCGCGTTCGCGTGTGAGTGTCACCAGGCGTTTGGATAGATAGGTTTAAGTGATTCAATCGTAATTAGAGGTTGAGTGAGAATAGTAGTTGAAGTATATTATATAACAGCAATAGTGTTGAAGAATTAACGTTTGGATTGATGAATTCAAGCTATTTTTGGAGTAAAAGTATTGCGACGTTACGTGGATATGTTATTTTTATGTGTCAGACCGGAAATTAATTAAAATAATAGGAATGTAATTGATAAATGGGCGGAAATTATTACATTATTATTTTATCTTGATTATATAAACGACTCCTCTCTTCCTGGTTTTTGTATGGCATCGTGCGTGAATGAAATCTAATAACTTAACGAAACTATATAATATATATACGTCAGTAAGATATAACTTTTAAATCAGTAACTTTTTCTATCTTTTCACTGATTATTGCTTAAGCGAATAATGAGTGAACCGTGAAATAATATACGTTTTATGTTCCAGAAGTCCAGCGACCAACAGAATTTTCATTTTACCGAAGCGCGAGATACGATTGAAACTATTGACTGGCAATAAATCTCGATAGGAAAAGCGCTTAGTTATACTGTTTCGCTGCTTCCTGTATAAGTAAATATTCATTATCGAAATTCGAAAACTGACGATATATCTTCATTATGAAATCATCTTTACGTCATTAAATATATATTTGCCAAAGGCGGAACTCGCATTTAGATAAGGCTAATGAGATCAGTCAGGTTATTACTGAATATTGAACAAAGACATATGGGTGGTTCAATCCGGAAAATACTCGTCAAGTGAAATGCTGTGTTCTTAATTAAAATTTTGCCGGGAAAGAGCTGTTTAAACTTGATTTGCTCGAATTTGCTAAATAAGTTTTTTCTTTTATCTCGTGCCTGCGTTTCTGCGTTTTATTTTAAATGCACATAATTTTGACCCACTCGAAATTCCTGCGATTGTTTTTAAAGTTAACGTTAAATAACAAGAATCGTTTGATTAATTCATCAAAACTGTTGGATAAACACTGTTGATATATGACCTTAGCGAAGGTAAACGACAGCCGCGCATGAGAAGTCACACCATGACGTGTAATAAATTTTTCTTTCATCTTAATTGTGTACTCAAATCATTGAATCTCGCAACCTTAACCCTAAGACATGTATTAATAAAGAGCTGCCCATTCTCAATAGCACTCGTTAATTATGCGCAGAAGATCGTTCGTAATAATCGTGCAAAAAATAAACAAACCATTAGAGTACACATATCTTCATTCTTTTACATAATTTATATCATTCTTCTTTATCTAATAGCTTACACTTCTCATGCGATTTGTCATATTTAATATAACATTTGTTTTTAACGCACAGAAGAAGTGAATTTATGAACATAAATATCTTATATATGTTAACTGGAAGTCAAAACTAATAATGAGCGAACTCTGGAAGTTTTGAAAAAAAATGAAATAGTTAATAGCTTCTTATACACCAATGTGTATTGTTACATATACATTGTATTTATAACGTTTAAACAAATATATAACGAATTTCAATTATGCTTTAGTTATTTTCTTAACAACGCAATTGAACCTTCTATCAATCCAATGACGATTACCAATAATGTGTTTTGCAAGCATTTGCATATTCAATCGACTAAATAAAAGCAGCGTATATTTTAATAATCAAAAACATAAACACTACTAAGTATATCGCATAAGCTAATTAGCAACAAATTGCGAAAGCAACAACCAATTAACTCGTAAATTTCAGTGGAATTCTCATACTTCCACGCGCATTATATACACTCGCGAAGTATGAAAAAATAACTGTAAACATGTTCTTAACACGTTGCAAAATGCCTGATACTCACAAATACACACTCATGCGTGCATATGCATACCTACTCGTTTTTCGCGCGATCTTATCGGTGCAATTTTTTAGCACGGTACTCACACGCATCACTGCGAAGAGAAAAAAAAGAATAGCTGCAAATTTCAGAAAAGGCCGTACACACATACACATGCACAAGCGAGTGTCCCTAATGCCCGAGATTAGCAGCGCAGTAGTTTGCGCAAGCTTCTGCTGTATTATCAGGTGCGCGCCGTAATTATTCGCTGCCGCTGCTGCTGCAGATGACGGCGGCGAAAAAAATCGTCACCCCGTGCGCGTGCACGCATCGTGTGCAAAGAGCACCGCGTGATAATGCGGTAAAGTGTGTGTGTGTATGCATGTGTTTGTATGCACGCGGAGCAGGTCTGGGTAATTATAAACGTCGGGGACGAGTGAGAATTGCGTTCGCGGGAGCATTGTAGTGTGTGTGTGTGTGTGTGTGTTTGAGATTTGTTTTTTTAATTTGGCGCCCGGTGAAGTAAAGTTATTTTATTTTTACTGTCTTTTATTTGAATATCAAAAGGATCGAGGATGTTAAGTTGGTCTTACGTATGAAGATTTATGTGTGCGTCGTTGAAATAAAGTTTTACAACGCTGTTCTCCAAAATATAGAAAAGGCAGCGCTCCAAAGAAACGCAATACACTTAAGCGCGGTGCAATAAAGCCGGGGCTATAAAAATCTAGCTAAACATATACATCTTTCATGAAAACGTTATAAATGAATACCACTGTCTTAAAATCCTTTTAATTGAGGAAAAGTAAAATAACATTTTTTTTGACATTTTGAGGTTACTCGGGCTACTCATTGACGTCATTCGAAAACATAGAGGCAGATCTAAAGTATTCGATCAATCTATTCTGAAACATGTGACAATCGTGTGCTCAATATTTATCAAAACTTTGTATACGTTACTGAGAATAGAAAGTTTATGACTTGACATTGCTAGATTTATACGCCATAGCAATTAAGGTTCTTAAATTTGAAATCCAACAAGTGATTGACAAAATAATGGCTCATTATCGGATGCGCCTATAATTGCTTTCAGATTTTCATATAAACGATATTTCCAAAGCAAAAGTTATTCCTCTATGACTGTTAATGACATGTTCTATTACGAGAAACTATACATAGAAATAATTACTGCTCGTTTTCTAATGTTTTTTTTTTGTACGATAATCCTTTTTCAAATTACGCATAAAATATAGTACTTAGATTTTTAAATATATTCTTCCTAGCATTCTCTCGCTCCAGGTATTTTTAAAAAATAAAAAATGTTAACTACAGCTTTTATTTCTTTTTCTCCTCGGTAACAAATAACGATCGTTATGAAAAAAAAAAAAAATGTAAAAGCGCTTTTCCGCGTTTCTATAAACGGAATGTAAGAAAATGCACGCGTATAATAAAACAAAATTACGTTTCTAACAGGCATAAATTTCTACAATAGCCTTATATTCAAGCTCGTCAAACGATTTAAACAAAACTACCAAGCGAAAGCAGAAGTGAAATAATCCGCCTAATGAAGTACGCATTTAACATATTATGCGCATACCAATGGAAAGCGAAAGCGCCGCCAATGAAATGCTGCGTGGCACCTATATATAAACGCATCATGCACACAGTATGCACAGAAGCGCCAAATGTAACTGAGAGGATATCACGCGACGAGACCTCGTTTGCCGTGCACATCTCAGTATACACAGGCACTCTCGTAAGTATACAGACGTAAACAAAAATATGTTTATTGCCGCGGGCACGAGGTAGCTGTTGTACCCGCGGGTTATAATATATCGCGGAAAGATTTTCGCGGTGAGTCAGGTCGTTCGTGAGTGCGTCGCGACTCGCTTTTCCGAGCGTAGATTACAACTTTTTTTTCTCGAGCCATTTCGTGCGTTCGGTGCAACGCTCGCACGAGGAGATAATTCTCTATTATATACTTAGTTGATGTATATAGCAGAGTGCGAGCGCACGGGAGAGTTAGTCATCGGTCACTGAATATTGATCGATTATAGCGGGAAGAACTGCTTTTAAGTGGATTTTTTTTATTCTCAGGCAGCGATTCATCATTATCAACTGCGTATATAATTTGAATATAATTTACAACGCGACTTTACGAATGCCAAGTGCCGTTGTGACGTACTCTCGTCGGAATAATATGTGTATCATAGTGTACGATGCACGCATACCGAGTACATAATATGTAAAAAGTTTGACACTTACTCGTGTTTACGTTGTCAGATTCTATGTTAGAAGCGTCAGTTGTCAAACTGTCGTCAAGAAAGGAATCGTCTTTTTTCTCGATTACAATCATTTTCGAAATTTCGATGGAATCTTTAGAACTAGGGTAATATCCTAATTACTCCGTCCAGTCAGTGACTCTTTATCCTCGCGTCGCCGAAGTCACTATATACAATTGCTACTTCTTCGTGCATTTGCTCGAATGCATATCGACCGTAACCACGATAAACTCCATTAGAATATTGAAAAACGAAACACACCAGATAGTCAAAATACACCAACTCCTTGTTCTCATATCGTTAGCCAAAAGGAAAAATAAACAAACGAGCCCACGCGCGTACTACTACACCACAGCACCGAACACCATTATACGACAAGTAAGAACAGCAATAACCACGCGTAAATTCAGCGCGATTATACTTAGTTACGACTGGCGTCGATAAGAGGCGCCGCGGCGCGAGACGCCCGAGAGGCGTCCCCGACATTTCAGGAAGCGGAAAGCCAGCGGTGGCGGCGGCATAGCCGCGTCTCATAAATGTTGCTTATACTCTCGTTTGAGAGCGATCGACATCAGCGGTATAGGCTCGCGAGTAGTGGTAGCAGTCGCCTCGGGAGGCGCCCATCTATCTAGCACAAGGATGATCATTATCCGGATAAATAATTCATATATTACAGCCGGGCAATTAGACGAGAGCGCGGTGTAGCACACGCAACGTAAGTGCTCGGGATTTCATTCCTGGAGCTGCTCTCCGCGATGGAAATTGCGGCCCTGAGAACGAGGATGAAGATGACGAGCGGTTAATGGACGCGCGGGGTGGTTATCCAGCGGCTGTGAGAGGGCGCGGTTTATTAGCGGCAAATGAATTGGATGTGCGGCGGATTAAATTGCTCTCTCTGTAGTTAATTAAAAGCTTATGAAAGGACGAAGTGCGGTATATCTCAAGTTGTTTGAGGTTTTATTGAATTTCTATATGAGATAGTGACTTATACTATATGTAATTGTAGTAAAAAAAACGTATAATAAGCTGAAGGTTTCAAGTTTCTTCGATTCAAGAGCCTGTATCTATTGGTCCTCCGAAAAACTCAGGAAATCCGTAAAACCTCAAAACTAAAGATTGACTGAAACACGCAGCCCTCCCCTCTATGCACATTTCACTAAACGCGAATTCCAAAACCCATCCTCCGAAAGCAACCCCTTTTTCATCACTGTCTTTTCCCCAACATCTCTCTGCAACAAACAGCAGCCGCGCCTTCGAAAAACCCACCCATTGGCCACACGCATATAGCCGGAAGGCGCGAGGGAGGCCGCGAACTTGGTCGCGCTTGGCCGGCGACGGCGCGGCTTTGGAAATCGGCCAATGCCGCGCGCGTCGGGTGATATGCATGCACGGCTGAGGTGAAGGAGCCGCGGCGAGGAGATAAAAAACGATCCAAGCAGCGGCTCTGACACACGCGCACGAGCTGTCGAGGTATTTTCGAGAATCGAGACGCGGAAGGGGGCAGTGGTCCCTGGAGATGATGATGATGATGATGTTTGGGTTGGTCGATTGATGCGTCTCATGTGTAAGCAGTTTGCGGTCGAGGCGTATACAGGTGCAGGGGAAATTGGTGGAATCGGTTTGCGATGGTAATTCTTTGTTAACAAAAAAAAATCGCTACGTTAAACATACAATGGATATTTGTGAAAGAAATTTTAGCTTTTCAGCAACATCTAATCGCGATTACTTATGGATGTATAGCTCCAGATTGATCCGACACGACATTTCGCTTAAAAAAAATGACTCAGCGTATAGAAAAATCTCGGAATAAAAGCGCGCCACAACATTATCTTTCGCGCCGCTCGCCGTCTAACTCCGACTCTGACATGCCTATACCTACTATCCCAATCGATTCTACGTAACATTACGTTCCGCGGATAGTGTGGATGCAACTTCGGTAAGTCCCCGCACGTAATACATGTAACAGCCGCACTCACGCACGACAAATCGATTTTTATTCATTTTCACTTTTATCCTCTCGCAGGAATCCCGCGACTCCGTCATGTTTCTTTCATAAGTAAGTCGCGTTTTTGTATGTACCTATGTATTCCTTTACGATCGTCTCGCGCTGTTTTCGTTCGCGGAGGTGAGGATTTATCGTCACGGACGGACAAAACGCGCCGTGGGACGGATTGTTTTTTCCACGTCAGTCAGATTGTAGTACCATTCGTCGTGCGTTGCCGATGCTCTGCCTTAGAGCCGTCGTGAGTAATGGGCCATCGTTTTGATCTGCGTTTTACGCATAGTATGTCCGCCGTTTGATGATTTTTTACGTAATTTGAAATCGATTGTGCAACAGAGGTGACTTATGTGTCTTAGGATGAAGTAAATTGAAGCTAACGTGCATGTTGTTTAGTTTGATAAAAATATGGGGGTTAATACTTGTTAATACTTGTTAAACGTAGTATTTAATCAGCAATTTATTTAAAAGGTCACTGTAACTTTGTTTACTAATTATAAATTTATCATATCAAACGTAGTGTGTATTTTATACAATCAGTCTTTTTGCCGTTAGCTTAATAGCGTATGATAGGCTATTTTTGTACAATATATGAAGTTAGGAACTTAGTAAACACAAAGACACATATTCAAACAATACACTAATGCGCCACGACAGAAAATAGCATCGAATTCACGATCCAACGTTTAATATTCACAATCTCGAAATTTCTCGAGCTCGTAAATATCTTTCACGGACGGCTGATGGTTGACAGTCGCAAATGTTTTTATCCACGGTGCAGAGAGCATGAAGTGAGATCAGCCTTTTCAAGTCGACAGATCAAATTTTCAATGTACACCCATCACGCGTGTTTGCTCGGCGTTTAGCAAAAAAGCCCCTCTTGTATAAGACGAGTATCAGCTGATCGCTGATAACGCCGATTGTCTATTCCGGCGCTGCGAACGCGTCGGATTCCAAGAAAATTGTGGGAAATGCGCGCTCGCAAGGAAATGTATATGGAATTTAATATTTTCCCATTAACGCAATTCAGAGGACACTTTCTAATCTGTGTATATAACTTAAGATTAGATAGCACAACTTCGTGCTTATAATTAAGAAGAAACATGTTACACAACGTTACAACATTAATAACAAAAATTTCAATGCTTTCAAAACTATCCGTTTCCATTATAGATCATGTATAATGTACAAGTAATTTTCGTAATAAAAATAATACTCAGCTACACTGATAACCTACAGCGAAAACCGTATTAACAACCTATATTTTAAATCATTAAGTCTTCGTGTAGATTGACAGAGACTTGAAATACACGGTAATTCAGTTCGAGCAGATCCGATGTTAAGAGTTACGACAAACCAATTACCCAATGATTCTTGAACATTTTCTAAGGAATTTAAAATATTCCGAGTAACTAGCACTTATTACAGCGAATTTCTGCATGCACGAAAGCAATCATTACAAAAGCTTCCTTTTCCGCCAGCAGCTCTTAACCTATCCGGATTACACAATCGAAACACAAGAAATAAGAAAACACAAGAATTCAATTCTTCGGAGCGAGAAAATTCGAGAACCCAAGACAAACACATCACACGACGCCACGGCCATACACTGAAAAAAGTTGATCCTGGAAGCAAGTAGAATAATCCACTTGAGCAACACCTGTTTCCATTAAAACAAAATCTACTAACAGCTAGTATATCGAGACTTCCTACAAAATTATCGACTTCTCCATTCGAGTAGAATTTTCTCTTTCTTCAATAATAGTTACATATGAAAAAAAAAATTATTTCTCCAACGAGGAGAAATCTACTAATTACAAGTAAATTTCATCTTGTCATACGTTCAAAATTTTCTTTGCCATCACATGATGTATTTTATTTTAAGCTTATCCAAAAATTATCCAAAAACTATCCAAAAATTATCCCAAAATTATCCAAAAATTATTCAAAAATTAATCAAAAACTATTCATTTTTACAATATTCATTTTATAACAATTCAAAATAACCTTACTTTTTTTAAAATACTGATACTTGAATTAAGTAGCAATCCGCTTGTGACAAGTAGACGGACTCGAAGGAGATTTTATACTTGATCCAAGCAAATCGCTACTAGTGTCATAAAACAAAATTATTTTCCTCTTGGATCAAGTGGATTCTACTTACTGCTAAGATATCTTTTTTTCAGTGTAGGTTTGCCACGTGTGCTCTACAGAACAACCAAATCAAATAGCGCGTAGCTCGCGACTTCGAACCTTCTCGGCTCCTACATATAGGTATACATATTACGTACAGAAAAACTCTTTCTCCGCTCCGCGTTCGCCGCGCGAACCGACCCGTTGCCAAAAAGCGACAGCTATGTACGGCGCGCGCGTGGCGAGACGGAATTTCCGCGAATTCCGTCGCCGGGGCTTCGGACCGCGAAAAACAAGCAGAGAAATGTCTCGTGACGAAGACAGGAACACCTGTGTCTCGACGACGACAATGTCGCTGCGACGCAGTTTGCCACGTCACGCGCGTAAACGTATAGTGGAATGACGGCGGCTGTGATAATATATGTACACGTAACGCAAATTTTTGGTAGCCAGCCCGGGACTTATATAGTTCTATAGTTTGCGTGTACGTATATAGAGCTGCTCGAGGTTTCACGGGTGCAAGTGTGATTTATCGAAGGCGTGTTATGATGTTTGGAGACTGATGTCTTTATCGGAGAGCGAGGTTATGGAACTGCGAGGTGGGTGTATAGAGAAGAGCTGCGTGCGGGCGAATAAAGGAGGACTCTTAATCGCAGAGTAAACAGATTGAAATTTTAAGAGAGCTTATAAAACGTTTACGCGATCTTTGCGCCAAGCTAACAATGGCCTTTATATTTGAATTTTTTTATTTGTCACACGCGATTGTTTTACGATTTGGGAGGATTAAAGGATTAACAAATTTTTAACTGCACGAGGCGTGGTGGAAATTGCCACAATAAAATAATTTTGGAGTAAAGCTATTGCTTGATTTTTTTAACTCTGTCCCTTTATGGCATAATTGATTACAATTTTTCCTTTTATAGTATTCTATTATTTTAAGAACTTATGCAGAGCTTAAATTTCCCTTCTGACCATGTTTAACTTTTAAGTATTTGTTTAAGACGCAATAAGACAATTTTAAATCACTTTATTCTTAGCAATAAACGATTAGGCTTTACAGTTCCTTGAAATTCTATTTTATCGTAAAGTACTTTGGCATCGGAAGTTATAATAGATTAAAGCAGTTTGCACGCTATTCATAAACCAAACGAACGATTTTCAAAACGGAAAAATAAGATAAAACAATTTCAGTGCATTAGCTTGAAATTACGATAATTCTGCTTTAAACGATAAACTAAAGCTGAAGTATAATAAAAAACACATAATCTGCGCTATCTAAAATTATCCAATGTTTCGCATAGTCCTGTTTACTATTTTGTTTCTCGTTATTTCCAATTTCATAAGTGACTCAGGTGCCTTCATTTTTATAACACTTTATATTTTTAACGTCCGAGCCGGTCATATCTCTCCCCTGCCGTGACACCACATAACTTTTATCGTCACCAAAATACACTGATACCCCTCAGCTAAATATTTTTAGCCACATATCTGCACAATCACGTCCAAAGCCAGTGTTGAGCTTTTCTAATTCTGCATCAACAGCGTCCATCCAGTCTAGCACGATCGGAAATCGACGCGCAATCCGCTATACAAACATTTATACCGGGCAAGCAGCGCCTCTCCTGCGTCTCTTCTCTCGAAATGCAAAAATAAACGGCGCGTGCGCGGGTGGCTTGGACCACCGCCAGACGTCCGCTAGACGTTTCCCCTTCTTCCCACCGGTGGCCGTGACAGTGGGATTATTACAAACACGTATATCGTATTGAGCGAGGGAAGAAAAATTTATGCACAGCGAGGTTCGGAAAAGACACGAGCAGCGTACCCGAGTGTCTACAGCCGCGTCTAGATCGTCATCGATCTATAGTATGCGCTTATCGGCGATGATAAAGGAGCGACGTAGTGGAATTTTGACGTGGCTGCGTGCGAGGTGTAAAATGCCGGGTTGCAAAGGTTGTTGTTACGAGATTTAATGAATTTTTTTAGGCCCCAGCCGCGGGGGATTAAAAATATTTTTGAAAGAGCGTCGAGCGATATCGTAAAACCGGGGGAAATGATGATGGGAATTGCCGGAGCTTTGTGGTGTTTGTTTTGATTTTTTTTTTCTGTTGGCGGATCATTCGGTAACAATATATTTTTGAGCTGTTTTTTTCAACGCGTGACAAAACAAAGAGTCACGTGAATGGAAAACAAAGAGGTCGGGGTGAAAATTTAATGTCTGAGAGAAAAAATTTATTTTTCTCTTGTTCTGTCAACATAGTACTTTACATTTAATCTTAGAAAATATAATTACAGGAAATGCATGATTATTTAATAATTGAAATCGGTAAGTCCCAACTTCTCCTGATGACTGGAAAAAAAACAGGAAACAGTAGCTAATCTTTTATCATTCTATCGAAGTGTCGTGATAGTCAATCGACGCCAATTTAACCGTAATCGATGATATGTTTTCCGCAACGCCGAATATACTTGTAAGTAATTAAAGGTCGAGTGAAATTCACACACTCATCATTTATCGATCTACGTCCTGGATAAATAACCGTATATCACGTCCAACTGAATTTTTAAACGCAATGTGCATTAAAAACTTACTTTACAGCACAATCATCGTAACAAAAAATGCTGAAATTCTTTATAAATAGCTTAGAATTCGATTAGTGATTCGCATCATAACTAACAATAGCCCAGATAACATCAGATCTACAGCCTTTCCCGGTAAAATGGAACACCACCGCCGTAACGCAGACAAACGCGAAAAAAGAAAGGGAATCTTTTAAAGAAGTGAAACTGCATTCATATATATACTGTCGAGCAAAACGTTTACTATACTACTGAATGGAAAGCGCGATTGCAATTTTTACCGGCTGCCGCGTTTTCTATCGAAATTCTTTTCTGCAACAATATAACGACTTTCACTATCTCTCATCGATACGCACTCTCGATATCCCCCAATAATGCCTCTCCCAAGCATCTCGGCAACATTTTCACTCACACGTAGTGCACTTCGTAAAAAAAACGAAGGTTTCGGCTTGTTATTTTTGCGTACGGACGCGCGCGAGCCCACCAGAAATAAACTTCTTCCGCGCGCTTCGAAATAAACAAACGTCGGTACACCTCGTTATATGCCCGCGAAACGCTGCAGCCGCGCGCTGTCCACCAAAGCAAACAAGCGCCACTTGATATTCGTGCCGACACGAGGTGCATGACTTTATTATGGATGCGGGCACGCGCGCACGGCTACATTGGCGGCCCTCCCTCGAGGAGAGAGAGAGATAGCGACCGCGGATCTCTCGGGTGTACATATAGTGTGTCCAAGGAGAAAGTGATAACGGTGCCGTTGTTTGTTATTAGGGTTCGCGGTTGTGTCGCGGCCAGAATCTTCAGATTAAGGGTATTGTATCATTAGAGTACGGTCTACAATGACGCAGAGTGCCTACTACAATAGTTAATGCGCCATAGCCTAACAAAATCAGAGTAGCACATGCGTGTGGGAGAATGTGAGTGTACGCAGTATATAGTGTATAAATGATACGCGAACTGTTACTTGAAACACGCGTATTTTCCGTATATGTCTCTCTCGCATCTGTCTTAGCTCAAATATTCCATACTCATATACGACGTTTACACTACCTTTTCTCGGAAACTATATGTGTCATAACTTTGAATTTTGTTGACAAGCTTTTAACTATAATGATAAGTGATAGGTTAGTTTTATTAAATGATCTGAAGCGCGTCTCAACAATGACTCAAAATCCTGCTATTTTGGTAGTTGTTCCTATGCTTCCCATGTTAAAAGGCCTAACTTTACTTAATACTAAATATCTCAAAATCGACACATGTCATCTTTCTGGAATTTCGCACACATGTGGACATTTTTTGACATAATACCCTTAACTGTTGTAGGGAGAAAGAGAGAGAGAGAGAGAGAGAGAGAGAGAGAGAGAGAGAGAGAGAGAGAGAGAGAGAGAGAGAAATTATTAATTTTTTTATTGTACTCTCTAAATGTAAATTAATGGAAAAGTCACTATTTCATAGTGAAAATTGCTCCACTACCGAAATAGTGTATATATGCACCCCGAAATAGTGTACACTGACAGAAAAAATCTGGTAAAAATTCTTATGTTGTCGTGTAAAAATTACCATGTTGGAATCGTAACTCGACCATATGTCGGATTTTTAGCAGAATTTGCAATACACGTAGGAAAAATTCCAAGTCTAACATGGGAATTTTTTTATAACTGATTTTAAAGAGCGAAAAAAATTATTTCATCTTTTTTTAGGAGTGGGGAGGAGCGAGTATCAGACACATAATTATTATATTTAAACAATACAGAAGTTATTTTTGAATTAAACATGATTAAAGAAAATTTATTAAATAAATTAAAAATTTTGACGACATCGAGACTCGAACCTGGAACCCTTGGCACGGTAGTCGGGAACGCTAACCACTTACCTATAAAGACATATGTCCTACAAAATTTTGGAACTTGTATATCCCCAAACGTAAGATATGCGCGCTAATTTTATAACAAATTATGCTTTAACTCGAATAATACTATTCTCTATTTTAGCGTAATTTATTACAAATGTTATATATTAGAATATTGTTTAACATTTTATAAATATTACCAATACCTTAAATTAAACAAGCTCATTTATTTATTAATGAATTTGTATTTTCGATATAATAGTTTTTCACAACCTTCCTTAAAAATATTACAAATAAACAATTATTTTAAAAATTGTCTCATCATAAAAAATAAAAAAAAAATAAATAAAAACAAGTATATTGGATTAGAACGGCACATTCAGTTGTTGCGTTTAGCGTTTGTGTTTTGTCTCGATGTTGCCAAGGTGGATTGAGTTTGTTGACATGTATCTGTCTGAATCTTTCCTATTTTGACATTGAAGAGGTCAACTTTTCGTGCACTCGCGGGCTGTTTACGATTGAACGTGTGAATTCTTATTCTAAAACTCTCTCAATTTTTACCATGCTAGCCTGGGAAAATGTACAAAAGATAAAGTTCCATTAGCCACGTGTTAATTTTTACTATGCTGGCATAGGAAGTTTTACTTGTGACATTGGACTTTTTCATATAAAAGATAGTAAATTTTTCGATTTTAAGCAGTTGTGGGCAACTTCCAAGAGCAACATAGGAATTTTTCCCCGGGTTTTTCTGTCAGTGTATATCAACGGCTGAGAGGAATAACCTGCTAACTCGGCGTTTGCTTCGAAAACCAGCTAATTCGGCGTTTCGAAAAGTCGCTATCCAGCTCACTATTTCGAAGTGCATTACATACACTATTTCGGTAGTGGAGCCATTTTTACTATGAAATAGTGACTTTTTCATTAATTTACATTAAGAGAGTTCATTTTATCTTATCTATCTTGTCGGCTAGATCTGATGAAACTAATATTTTTTTTTATTTAAATAATTGTTTGTAGGTAAAAACCCATTATAATGTATATCCCTTATATTATATATTATGTATACAATAGTCAGCGATTCTCATATTAGTACAATACATAAGTACTATAATAATACTGGTTTTTACATTACGCACTTACCAAAAATTCAATGTCTTGTAATATATTAGCTTTTCAGTCAAACACACGAATTGACAAATAACGAGGCTCGTACAATTAAACGCTAATAAAGAACTTCTCATTACACGCATTCGCTATTTACTTATAGAATCATGGCTCTCATTTTTATAGCATTTGTCATAAAGAAAAAGAAATTGCATACTAAGTCTTTATCAAAACTATTTAAAATACTGATATAGTTTAAGTTGCTTATATACTTGTCTCTTAGATTTTTATATATTGAACACTCTAGTACAATATGACGTAGGGTTTTCATTGGTATGTAGATTGCACAACGAGCAGGGCTCGCATGAAACTAATATAAAAGGTCGACATTTTGAAAATTCTAATGAATTGCTACAAGCGCGGGTAATAAAGATTATCCGCGTCATATTGTTAAAATTATGTATTTTGTACGGTTATATATACAGCGACGTAAAAATGCGATTTCAGAGTGCTGATATGTTTTTTTATGGTTTAAAACTCGGGAATACAGAAGATCATAAAAAAAGCTATTTTACAAGCAAACTGCGCGCACGACCGATCAGAGATAAGTGTAAAATTATTCTGCTTTCGTTAAACGCAAAGATTATATATTTGTAATGTAATTGAAAACGAAAGTAAATGCAACACGAAGAATTTCACTTTGTTTGCTGGCGCGATAACGACAAATATTTACCTCTCTCGAGCCTCGCACAAAAGAAAACAATGTTTTTACAAGTAATTCACGTCTACGTCGCGATAAATATTTTTTTCTTCTTCTTATTTCTCTCAAACACGAGAGAAAATGCGAATCGTGAAGCTAACCTCAAGCTTACTGCCATTTAGAATCGACGTCCTGCTTATACAATATTAACTCGAACAATAAAATAAAGCGCAACTCGCTGCCAAATAAAGTATATCGCATTGCACAACAGTAATAAAAATTTCCAACAATACCGCTAAACGCGATTACATAAAAAAGTATACACACATATCGATCGAGAATTTAATCCACCGGCGTCATGCAATCTATACGCTATCTTGTACTATATACTCTAAAATAACAACAAAACAATAAACATCACGTAACATACCGCAGCATCGAACATTTTTTCGACACAATCGTACATGTACAAGCTCGCGTCGATGTATACTTACTTACGCGCGCAACTGTCTCTCTCCACGATAAGCTCGCGCGGCGGTGATAAAGAGGTGAATGACGCGCGCGCGGCGATCCGTTTTCGTGCGGTAAGTGTTCAGCCTCTCTCACCGCGGAATTGTGATAGTGGCGCATGCACACCGGCACATCGAGTCGGTGTTTAATGTATATTTTTACCAGTTTGTTTTGCGGATCACAAGGTGCTGGTATATAGCGTAAATACAACACGAGCTGCGCGAGGGTGCAGATGTTTTACGGTTTGCAATGACGTCTGTTCAAGATTATCGAGGAAAAACATTGAACGTTTGTAATTTAGCTATATATGTAAATTGGTTTCGCGCATCGCGTAAGAATAGTTTAAAAAATATGTATGTAGGTGGGGGAGGGATGGGGGAAGGGAGGAGAATTAGAAACGGGTAAAGAGTAGTAAACGGTATTATTTTTAGTTTTCGAAATCGGTGAGAATATGCGTGACGGGGAGAACATTGAACTCTAAAAATAACTTGCAGCTTGTATAGCAACAAAAAAGGCTATTACAAACACGAAGTCTTCTAAAAAAAATATTTTTCAAATTATAGGTGAAACTTAATGAGCTCTTCGCTCGAAAAAATTCAACACTTCGCAAGGTCATTTCGCTGTAAATGAAATGTCAAATACTTGAAACCGCCATAAAAATTATCGCAAGCAACTATGAAATACGAATTCATTTCCGGAAAATTATAGAGAAAGCATCAAAGAGAAGCGCAATTAAAATTTGCTTTCATCAACTATTCCGTATATCCTTTTTCACCAACTTTGCAAACCTACACGCGCATGCACAAACACTTCGCGCGTCGCATAGTAAGCACGCCGGAGAAATCCTTTCCCTCTCTTTCTCTCTCTCTCTTTCTCTTCGCGGGTCCTGCAAAAAGCCTGTACACACGGCGGCGCGTTCAATGACAAGGCGAAAGAGATCGAAGCCGGCCTTGCCGAGCGCCGCGTATAGGTATACAAAGTACGTAGGTATTATAATATGCGCGCGCGAAGGCAAGAACTTGCAAGAGAGGATCGCACGCGCTCACTTCCTGCCGTACTTACTTATATAGGTGTGAAGGAAAAACGAGCGGTCGATATTCCTTTTCATGATTGGGATGGGGGAGAAGTATGGGGGAAAGAGCTGTATGCGCGAGTAATGAGTGTGAAGTGTGGCTGGCTTGGTTGTTTGAGGTGCGGAAAAGGGGGTGTATGCAAATTGTATTTTAAGTGTGGTAAAATTAAGTAAAAATTACAAAAAGTTCCGCAATTTTTACTGAACTTTTCGGTACTGTGGTAACAGACTGACAAAATGAGCGGATTTACTTGACTTTCTATACTTTTTATAGAATTTTCAGTAAAAATTACCGAACTGTTCAGTAACTTTTAAGAGAAGGTTTGGAAGTTTTCGTTGGCGTAAAGCGCGGTGGCGCTGTTGTCTGTTGTGCGCATGCGCGTTCTTGAATTTCAGCGAGAATTACCGTGCACAACCGGTAGATGGCGAATATTGAAACTCGCAAGTGACCACGACTTTTCTCAGTTAGTATATAAGTCCGCTGAGTTTCTAAAGTTCATATGTAAGCGTTTGCGTATTGCGAAACGTAAGGCATTACTTAGGTTATGTGTAGTATAGTAGTTAGATATGTTTAGGACTTTAGATATAAAAATTTCCTATGTAAAAGCGGCGTGCATATTTACATCTTATCTTACACCACAAGGAAAGCAACACTGGATCCCCAACTATTAAAATGGCGATAAGTGCGATTAATATAAATTATTCCCATAAATAGATACATTTTTTTTAATTACCATATTCGCCACATTCTATAAAATTTATAACTCAAAAAAGAGTAAAAATTACGGAACTGTTCAGTAAAAAGTAAGTGCTTAGAAAAATTACCGAACTGTTCTGTAAAATTTACAAAAATGTCAGTCTGTTACCGTAGTACCGTGAAGTTCGGTAAAAATTATCGAACTTTTTGTAATTTTTACTGAAAATTTTCTCTCCGTGTGGGTATTTGAAAGATGTCTAAAAAAATGAAGTATTGCAAACAATTGAATTTTATTGAAAAATAGATCGATTTTCAATTAGCGCTTGTATAAACATAGATAGACACAATTTACCACTATTTTATACAAAAATATAATTGCAATTATTACTGAGAGTGAAATAAACGGAAATTAAGCAAAAATTAAGTAATAGAGCTTAAAACGTAATTGAACGCGAAAGCTAACTCGTGCCCGGCAATTTCGTCCGACACCTTATTCATTTTGACTTCTTAATTAACATAAATTAACGGAAAACCGCATGTAACGATCGCGAGCTCCTTTCGCGTTTGGAGCGCTTTCAACATTCTTGCATAGTGTAAAACATTTTGAAAACGCTCCTCTTTATAGCTTCGCAGTATCTCGTTACGTTTCCGAGGATCATTGAAAAGATATATATATATATATATATATATATATATATATATATCTACTTTTTTTCATTCTCAACACCGCGCCGGTAATAAGAAAGGCGCGCGCGTAAATCGAACAACGCGAGTGCGGAGTCAAAATGTTACCGTTTGCAAAGACGCACTGGAGCAGTAAAGCGTTTGCATATAAATTGAGAAAGTTCGCCGTCGCCATGTGCTGCTTAGTAGTTTAATTTGCGGCTTGCTAATCGAGTCTTTGGCGCGTTTCACCTCGTTCGCATTTAAGCTCTATATGACTTACCGTCAGTATAGCTTTCAAATGAGTCTAGCGCGTAATCTACGTTTATAATAATTCTAACTTCTGTTCGCTTTTAGCGGTTGCATTTAATTTCAATACACACACACACACACACACACACACACACACACACACACACACACACACACACACACACACACACACACACACACTGGTAGAAATCCAAAACATTTTATAACTAATAACTGACCATTTATATTAGAAACTTGCTATAAAATGGGAATTTCTGTTGTCCAGTATTTAGCTCCCGATGAAACGCTTTTTCTCCTATTATTTGGCCATTTAATAGGTTGAACAATAGAATGAGTTTTTCGAAGACAAGCACAAGCTTGTTCTTGAGTATTATATAAAGGTATTAAAACTGATATGTTTTTTTAGTCTGGGAATGGCTAGTAGAAGGCTTGCTATTATGACAAGGAGTGAGAGAGACAGAATCAGATGGAGAAATACAAGTTTTGCTGAATTATTCATATGAGTACAACAAATGATTTATTAGTTAATGTTATTTATTTATATTTTGGTAAGCCATCCAATGCACTTTAAAGCTCTTTCATCAAAGATACACTTAGAAAAGGATTTGTTTACTGTTAACATAGCATTCTAACTGTTAACATGCGTATGTTTAAATATGACCAAATATAGGCATTGTAACAGTTATAATGCCACAGTAAAAGAAAAAGGTATTGTAGCACCAATATAACAAATTACTGCAAGCGACGTGTTCTTGTTTATGCACATACTGATTGTGCACATATTAATTGTGCACACTTTAACATTGGTATATATCTATATATATAGATCTGTACCAATGCTATCTGTGCACAATAAATATGTGCACAATCCTTATGTGCACAAACAAGAACATGCCCTGCAAGCATATCGTATTGGTGCTAGACCTATAAGCGTTTCTTTAGCAACCCCTTCTTATATTGAAATTTCAGGTTACAATATTTTTTTAGAGTATTTAAACTTTTAAACGATAAATATTGCGCATTAAGTCGGACATTCATAAATATTTGTTATCTTTATTGTAGACAAATTGAATTAAAATCTTTTTAAAGCCTAATTAATTATTTATGATGGATTGTAAATTTGGTTAGTTAATTTAGGTTATAATTATACGAATGTTGACAGATATTTTGTATGGCTCTGAGACCTTTTCATTCGGGAGCTGCTGCACTACGAATTACTGCAGTGACCTTATCCTTTGCCCGAACCTTGTATGGCTGTGCTCAGATAATATTTTTTTCAGTGCATGTTAACAGTTAAGTTACCATGTTCTCATAAACAATTTCAATATGTTACCTGAGAACATTGATATTGTAATAGTTACAATATGCTTATTATAGTAGTTTTTGAGTCTAATGACTAATTTTTTACCAGGATGTTGTTTTATAACAAAAACGTTTGAAATAAAAACATAATTTTTTTACTCCAACGTTTCGGACATTTTTATTGTTTATCCTGACGAGGGACATAAACAATAAAAATGTCCGAAACGTTGGAGTAAAAAACTAAATGGAGTTTTTATTTCAAACCTTTTTGCTATATAACATCATCATACTGGTAGAAAATTGGCTATTAGATTAAAAAACTACAATTTTCAAGAACTTCTACCATAAGCTACTTTCAAATCTGAATGTGTCTATTAGTTAATTAGATATTGTAACTATTACAATATCACATTTCATCCTTAAACATGTCAAATAGTTGTATTTCAAATAGAGAAATACCAAATAGTAAGTAAATCAAATACGAATATTTTACTGTTACGTCAATCTAAGAAATAGGAAAATAATGGTCGAAAAATCGTTTCATCATAGCGATTAATTAGCCAGTTTTACTAGCTATTTTCTAACTTCTTGGCCATTTCATATAGATGAATTTCTTCCAGGGTAGTGATCAATTAATTTGTGCCATTTTATATGCCATACCTAAATTAATTATTGAATGATTTTTATTGCACAACATTTTTTTCCACGTAGTGGAATTCCTCTAAAAGTATATTATAGTCATAAATACTTTAACCCAATCAACGAAACAAACATAAATCAACGTTCCTACCTCGATCGACTTCATCACATCTACCACCACCTCTCAAAACATCCACACTTGGAAATCTTCACGCGTGACGGCGCGAACCGATGACGAAGTTGACAACGCGCTGAATGGGTTATATAGACGGCCAGTGAAAGTGAGAAGTCGCGCACGTGACGCCGTGCATATATATACATACACGCGCAATGCAAAAAGCTCGTCGCGCGCACGCGACTTTACGCGCGCATTTACGAGTAGTCTTCTGTTTCTCTCGCTTATACAGGCGGCGAAAAAGAGAGATTCGTCGTAATTGGTTTATGGAAATCGAAAGTTAGAAGGCGCGAAGTAGGGGGGAACTTTGTGAATGCGGAGCGGGAGTTTGTGGCGGTGTTGAAATAGAAGTGTTTTTCTATACCTTTTTTTAGGAGAGGATGGTCGAAGTGTACTTTTACGATTTGAATTATCATAAATTATATAAGAAACATGTTTCTAATAGGTTTACTAGACGGTAAAAGTCACGTTTTTAAGGTGCTTATATGGAATCGAAAAAAGTTTGATTCATGTACTTCTAGGAAAGAACATAATCATTTTGTCTAAAACAAGAGTATATATCGGATACTTTATAATCTTTAATATTCAAATAAAAAAAGCGAAATCACCGATATCGATTTAGATATTTTCGAAACACAATTTATTTTTAGAATCCCGGCTACTCATTAGCATATTCGTGCGCGACATGCTTAAAATACACGAGCATCGACGATACTTATTAGTCGTCTTAAAAAGAAAAAGTAAAAACAGCCAGATTCTGACCTTCACTTCGGAAGATTTAACCAGAGTCAAAACGACAAAATAATGCTTCATTAAAATCTACTCGCTGATAATACAGACTCGCCAAAACCGCAAATTTTCGCACGCGATTTAAACAGTTATTATACTCTCCGCGAGTCTCAGCTTTCTTCGCATTCTCAAAATACGCACCGGCCTTCCACCTCAGCGAAAGAAGTCTGGCCCCGCGCGCAGACAGGCACAAAGGAACGAGGGGATAATTAAAGAAAGAGAGGGGGAGAGAGAGAGAGAGAGAGAGAGAGAGAGAGAGAGAGAGAGAGAGAGAGAGAGAGAGAGAGAGAGAGAGAGAGGCGATAATGAAATATCCGCGAGTCGTTGCCTTGCCGCTTTACGTAATTCGCGGCAGACGTCTGTGACAGTAAAGGTAAAAAACGCGCGGTAATAAACGCGCAAGGGGGTAGTAACCTTTTCCAGGCGGGGCGACAGCGTCGTAAAAGCTATAGGCACACCCGCACATGGCCATATTTGCGTTGTGCTTCGATTGCGAAAAGGCGCGACGGATATATTGTATGTTAAAGAGTTCGATGTAATTAGCGTTTATAGGGATAAAGTTTGTCGGAGAAAATTTTGGAAGTCGGAAAGGAAAGTGACGACGCGCAGCGAAAGTGCAGTGCACTTTATGGCGTGGCATTGCTTGCAACAGATTACACTTTCATTTGTTTAATTATTATTATTGATATTATTATTAATGGTAAGGAAAATGAAATCGAAAATAAAAACCGCGAGAGCGGAGGACACTCCCACATAAAAGTGATCGCAAATGAAGGTCGAGCAAAAAAAGAAAAGAAAATTAACCTCACTGTCATAAATATTCAGGCGATGTCTCTATAATATTCTTTACGAGGCTCCCGAAATAATCTCTCGTGTTCCCTTCGACATGAATATTTGTCAAAACATCCGTTCAAATTTTCACAGCATTTCAATATCAGTACGCCAAACACACACTCACACAGATATAGAGTCATCCCCGCACGTGCAGCCTTCGCAGCTCGCGCAAAGTGTCATTACACAGTACTTAAATTAATGACTCGCCGCGGGCGACGAGGCCGCGCCTGAAGAGGAGAACCTTAGACTTATTATCAGTCCGGGCACACGCGACGATCGGGGGATGCAGTTTCTTAGTGTGAGAAATTCCTGCGGCGCTTGTAAATTTCGCTGGTAGTATGTGGAGGCGTGTGGATTATGTAAGGGGTATACATCACGGAAAAAAATAAACAGTAGTTCTTACTGTTTCGCACAAGTAAAATCTACTTTCTTAAGAAAAAGTAAAAATTGCTTTATAAAATCAGTAAAATCAACATTTCATACAGTAGCAACTACAGTTTATTCGAAAAGTAGAATCTACTTTTTAAAAAAGTAGAATATACTTTTTAAAATAATAGAATCTACTTTTTAAAAAAGGAGAATCTACTTTTTAGATGAATTAAGTTCTAGATGCTCATTGTTAATGAATTTGCAATGGTTTTATAAAAAATTATAAATAAATAAAAATTATAAAAAATTATATGCTAACACATACTGCGTGAATATGAAATGTTTTTATTGGTATATGAGCAAATCTTTAAAACCGTCACAGTTTTTGTGTCACAGAACTCGAAAAAAATTTTTTTTGGAGCACATCTTTCGGACAAGTTTTTTCTCAATCTCTATACCATATATTATAAGAAAAAATAGTTGAACAAGCGAAAGTGGGTTTGTGACAAAGTTTTAAATGCATATGAATTTTTGTTATGGGAATTTAACATGGGAAAAATTGACGAAAAGTGGTCATTGATGATTAACCAATAACAAGCTATTCAGTAAGCCAAACCAAATTCCACAAAGAAGCGATTCAAGTTGAAAAATTTAATTTAAGGTGTGAATCGCTAAAATCGATCGATTCTGTGCAAAACTATGTGAAATTGAAAATGGCGAAAAATGACAAAAATTTGGAAAATTACGCGGACTTAGAAAAAATTGCTCATTCCGAAATTCCATTTTAGAAAAAGTAGAAACTACTTTTCAGAAAAAGTAGAAACTACTTTTCAGAAAAAGTAGAAACTACTTTTTACTCCAGAAAGCAGATCTTATTTTACCGAAAAGTAAATTCTACTTTTCTATAAAGCTGTTTCTACTGATACTTATGAAAGTAAAATTAACTTGCCATTTTACAGTAAAATTTACTGTGTAAAAAGTAGAATTTACTGTTTATTTTTTTCCGTGTATATATAGATGCTTGAACTTACATTACGACGAGGTTCGGACAATAATAAGGAGGCTTTGTGCAACTCACCTGAAAAAGAGAAAGAAAATTTTTTATTATAGTTACGTGCATGTGACAAGTAGTTTGAATAACGATAATTTAAATTTACGAGGAACATTTACGTTACACAATATATACTCTTCTATTATTGTGTAACAGAGGAAAATTCACAACTGTTTATTTCACGTCTAGCCGGATCTCGAGCTAGCGTGCTAAGTATAATATATGTATATATATATGTATACACGCGTACTTGAAAACAGCAGCGCCGAAAATACAACTCTTTCGCCGCATTACTAGACGTGGTATTCATCCTCCCTCGCAGCAATCACGTGTTTATTGCCACGCAAACACATAGTAGGTTAACGTGGAACACGCGGCTTTGCTCGGGGGGCCCGCGCAGCCATCTCTAATGAAATATATGATCCTGCCAAGTATAATTTCGCGTGCGAACCGCTGAGAACCGCCGAAAACCGGCGATTCTATTGGCGACTATGTGTGCGTGTGTCTGTGAGACTTGTTCAGAGTCGCAAGTGTATATTTTGGCACAATTTGATGACAAAACGCGAGAGTGAGAGAGAGAGATGCATGCGAGTCTCGTGACGCAGTTGGGTGCTCGTAAATTATTTTGATAAGATCACCGATTTGCAGGCGCGGCCTTATAAGGGGAGGAATGTATGCATAGCTGCATTGTGCGAGTGTCTTTTTTTTAATGTATATATAGTGGAGGAAATTCTGATGCGACGATTGAGAGGATGATTTGTACGTGTCGGGTTTAAAGTATTCGATGAATTTTGTCGAACAGTGTTAAAAGCTATTAGAGAGGAAGTTTTGTACTTAATTAACAGTGTAATTGTAAGGTAATAACGAGCAACTGCAATTTCATTGCTAATTTTTCAAGCAATTAGTGTAATTTTCAAGAACATAGATAAAATAATGAGGTTTAGTATTCAAAAGAGTGAATGCAGGGGATAATCGATCAGTAGTCATGCGAGTTCCATTAATAGAATAAAAAATTATTTTTAAACGTAAAAAATTCGCACATTATTTTTCTTGAATTAAAATTATATTGTTAATTTTATTCAAGTTTTTTTCCTCAATAATATGCAGCTGCAATAAAGGATGTTTTAAAATTTCAATAAAAACTTTATCGCTAAGCGAGAAAAAATTTCTATTGCATTCGATTTCCGAGCATTATTTGACGCAAAAGAAACAGATTTCGAACGGTTTATTTTTAAAACGAAAAACTATATTTCCATAATACACTTTGCTTTTATGTCCCAATAAACCGTTACACGATTTATGAGTTATTCTTTCTAAAAAGAGACGACAGATCGATATTTTACACTCGCTTATGTCGATCGAACATTCGACTCGTAAGCAAAAGCGAGAACAAAAAAAAAAGAAAAAGAAGAATAAGAAACGGTATAATGGGATGTAACTCGTTTTGATGTACCACGAGATGATCAGGTGGCAACAAACGTGTTGCCGCGCTTATCATTCGATCAGCCTTTGATTGATACTGCTGGCTGCGCGTGCTAAGGAACTTGAACGCGAGAAGAAACAATTTGAGCCTTTTAAAGACTCTAGATAATTATTATCGACGTGATTTATTTCGTACAATTAAGACCTATTTTCCATCGATAACGCGTTCAAGTGTATGTTTTTGATAGTCTATCTATGAATATTAGAAAGGCAGGTCACATTCAATTAGAAGAGGCGATATATCGCAGTTAGGTATTTTAGGGCGGCGTCTGACATCATTCAAGCTTAACTATGTATTATATCATTTTATATATATTTTTACACGTATCCACGCGCGCGCACACACACACACAGACACACACACAGAGACACACACACACACACACACACATTATACATCATACATCAATTTCTTAAAATAGCGTATTGTGACTTGGAATGACATAAAACACGTTTCCAACATGTTTTCTCAAAAACTTTTTTTTTCATCCCGCACAAAGCTGCCTTTGTGAGCAAGCAAAACTATCTATTTAAAAATAAAATGTCTGTTAAATCATTTCATCGTCTAAAATATTTTCTGGAAATAAGCCATATCATTCTTTCCGTGCCCAGGCACTGAACACGTGCGTGCACGTTCTTTTTTTTCAAATCCCCCAGACTCCGCACAACCTCAATTGCACTGCTTGCAATTCCTGCTCTTTTGATGCGACCCGATAATGCATACGCGGCCTCTCACACACTAATTTTCGAGTGAAGAAATTTGAGGACAAGCTCTGTCTCGGTAACGAGTTCTTCAACCGATAAGAGCAGAGCCGCTCGCACACGAGGCGACTGCACACGCGATAATGGTTACGTAAAGCGCGCATTGATTATAGGAGAGACAATCTCGAATCTCGCAGACTATACGACACGATGGCATTAAAGAAGCGAGCGGAGTAAAAATAACGCCGCCACTGCTGCTGCACCTGCGGTGATGTATAGCTTTCTTTGGTAGATTTTCGCGAGTTCAAGGAGAGGTGCGAAGGTCTGCTATTGTTGGATATTGAGAAGTACAAAAAGGATAAGCGGACATCTGGCTGTGATATATATAGAGATAAGACAAAATCGTGCTAGATTGTGGTACAATGAAAATATAGGCATAATTCCTAAAAAATTATGAACATTTAGATCGTGCGCCTCTATAATGCTTATACCATTCGAGCCGCGCTATTAATACCCTCGGAAAATCTACGTAAGATTTCGTATTGACAAAGGAATTTTCACGGCCTTTTGAAATTTTTCACGCGCAACTAAAGTGACGCGGAAAGAGTACAAGATAAAGCCGGGCGATTACAGCGTGAACTTTGCTATATACGAGCTTCGCTACACGCCGTTTCAAAGATTAAAATTTATTTTGGTATATCACTCGTGATCGTTATCGCGGTTACGGAACACCTGTGTTTGTGAAACATTCTAAAATTATTCGCGGACGTCTTTGCTCGTCAGCGCAATCGGCCAATTAACCACGGTCTGTGTCTCCATATATTTATAAATATATTTTAAGTAAACTTATTTCTGGTCATATATTGTGTGGTGCAAGACGAATGCAAAGATAATTTTTTTTTCTGCGCCAAGAAACATTTGATTATTTTGCGTTTTCATCGGCACGTGCGCTGTTTGTCGGAACTGTGTGAAAACAGTTGTAATAACACGTCTGGGCGCGGCGTTCTTTGATAATTTCGAGGGGAGAGAGAGGGAGAGAGAGAGAGAAAGAGAGGGAGGGAGAAAAATAACGTTTCTTTCGATTTTCAAAGAAGCGAAGGAAAGATTAGTAGGTAATTAGAGATAATACTCGTTTAAGAGGCTTGCATCTTCTTACCTCGGATCGATTAATTAGCATATATTTACAACGCGTGTCATTCTCTCGGGCTTATGTACACCAGACGGCCTAGAACGAGAATAATGCTACTAATGCAACGATTCCAGACATCAATCGAACACTGGTTAAAATTATTTTTCCACCAGCATTTCTCAGCAAAACAATTTTAAATACGAATCGACTCGACGTAGCTTCTCAATTAAAGGCCGAACCGCATGATATCGCCATTGTCAAGGAATCTTTCAAATTCAAGTAAAACCCCGATCACTTTACACGGCGTTAAATTCGTGAAAATGACGAGTCATAGTTGTTAACACGCCGGATTAAATCCCGTGTTCTCGCGCTCGCGGGAGCATTGTGCAGCAGCAGCAGCACATGGCCACGATCCAAATTGACGTATACGCACGACTTTTGAAGTAATTCACGCGGGCGCAAAGTTTGCAGTGTCTCGGTTCTTTCTTCGCGCCGCTACACGCACAAAAGAAGCAGCAACAAAGCTTGGGCGCAGCGTTCCGGTGGAAAAGTACGCGAGCGGAAAAAAGACGCGCAGTTTAGTTTTTTTTTTTTTTAAGGTATATTGTCAAGTTGCGGTGAGTCGGAGGTTATGGCCATATTTAAAACGTGTGTACTTTGAAGTTTCGAAGTATAATAATGTTGTGCAGCGAGCTTGTTATCATTGCGGTGATGGTAATATAATTAACGAGAACCTCGACGTGTATTCCTTACTCTCTGTTTCTTTAATCATGTTTATTCTAATAAATCAGCGAATTATTGATATCATTTCCACGCCAGCATTAACACTGATGTATAATCCGATGATAAATCTCAACTTTGTTATGATTACTTTGTTTACTTCACATTTCAGTACTTCATTAAAGTAGCCTACAACGAAACGTCGATCTCCGCTGGCCATCAAGTAGATTCCGCTCAACCTCAGCCTATTCACGTAACCGATCTGGTAATAAACATGTCGTCGCTTAATTTGCCACACTGTCAAATACCAACACCTAAGAAAATGCGTACCTCACCCTTTCGCCTAATTATGCCAAGAAAATTCCTAAATTTTTATTTCAAAAGCCATCCGACAGGTTACTGCGGTAGAAACGATTTCACTCTGATCGACAGGCGACTCCCCTTTTTTGGAGAAGCAATCACGGAGAGTCGAGAGAGCTGAGCGCGCGTCAAAATCTCTCGAATTCCAATGCGAGCATCCACGGTATGCGCGCATTCGTGACCCCGCATGCGCCACGGATTCTATGTCAATGCGGTACGATCGTAGGGAAAAAACTGTAATTATAAAAATCAGCTGATTGCGCCGTCTACATTGTTATGCGACATGCGTTTTTCTTTCTGCCTCTCCTATAGTTAAGCGTAGCTGGCGCTGTTCGTTGTGCTTGAAAATTCGAGAAATTCAATTTTTGCAACACCACGCCACGGCTGTCGGAATTTTAGATTCGTGAAAAATTTAAATTGCCTTAAAAAATGTATATATTCGTCTGCCTCCCAATCGACCTCTGATTAATCAACGCAATTAAATCCTGCTACCTGAGATCCCCGGAACATCTCATTGAAATTCCTTATTCAATTAAAAGCCCCAGCATCACTCATGCCCCTACCCACAATGCTCCATCAAACCCAACGACACCGATCAGCGCGCCTCAATTGTCCGCCTCAAGTTGAAAACAAAAAGGCACGATCGAGACGGACTAGTTTCAATTAGGAGCACGCGCGCCGCCGCCGCTTCTAAACGGGTTCACCCACTTTTGCGCGAGCGCGCGCTTTTTCTCTCTTTCTCGTCTTCGCGGAACCACATGCAGCACGCGCGGAATAATGCGACGACCGCACCAAGGTATACGCGCACGAAACTACAAGTCCGTACGAAGAGATCTCTGACTGTTTTTTTTTTCCTCGAGACGGCGTTCGATTTTTCGAATGTCTGAGGACGTGCCGGTGACGACAGAGCGGAGTGAGGATTGGGCTGAGGTGACGTTTTTACGAAGGTATGGAATGGTTTGGAAAACAAGCGACGACGCGAATATGCGTTAATTGAGGTTGTTTGTGCACGTTAGCGTCGTTAAGACGGTGAATGCAATGTATTTTACAGCATTATTACTTCCTTTTTTACGCGTAAATGGTCCTTACTGTTTTGCAATGCTTTTTTTATCATTGGATAGTGTGCAATTACATTTATTCGTTAATTATCTTGTTGAGAAGTTAAAATACAACCAACGACAGTTTATTGATTGTTTTATGAAATCGCGAAAATACGACCTTGCGGCACTTCGTAAATAACCACAATTTAATTGTTATTGCGATAACGTCCGTTCGCCTTGTTTACATTTTGAGCTGCGTGACCTTAGAAAACTCTGATTTCCGGCTCAAAGAGCAACAATCTTGCGTGAGAAAATTTTGAACTTGTTGGAAGTGCCTAGACTTCCGTCAGCGCTTGCTATTTTCCTGAATAATAAAAACAACAGTTACGGTACCGTTATGTGATTTTATGCAATTTTTTTTCCATTTTATCTGTCGATTAATTTTTCAACAAATCATTATTTTACCTTTTTTATTTTCAATACAAAACTCCTTCGAAATGTTCAAACGTAACTAATATGTATCTAATTTATTATCTTCACCTCACCACATACAGCTTTCAAATAAAAACACAGTTCAAATATCATCGAAGTTTTTCCAAACACTTAACAAACCGAGAAAAAAAAACCATCTTGTGCGATAACCAAAAGAACAAAGAATCAAATAAAGGAGCCGTAATAAAATAATGAAAAAAAGCGAAGGTCGTCTTTCTTGGATGGTTTCCAACGAAAAAATCGTCGCGCGCCTGTTAATTTTGGCAGTAAATTGTGGATTGAAAGAAGAACACTCGGAACGCCGGAGGAGAGGCACGGGTAAACTTGAACTATATCGAGGTCGCGCGCTTCCCAAGGGAAACTTTGTACTTAATAGACCGTACTAAAGGTGTCACTCGTCGTCAGTGTATATATCGAGAGGTACGATTAAATCGTTCGTCGTCGCTGTGGAAAGAATTTCTTCTGAAAATAGCGAAAGAAATTTTACCGGCTATTAGTAAGAAATAATTATCAGAATTCGCGCGCACAGAAAGAACTATAAGCGGTCGTTATTTACTCATTAGCGAAATCCACTGCAAACCTCAAGCTACTTTTAACTCCATTTTTACAAATATACACTCACAAGCAATTACCCGCACGCATTGCCACCCGCAATCACACTATTTCACTCAAAATCACTACATTTCCATGCACACTTAATTATTTTCAACACTCCAGCAGTACAGATAGCATCGAATTTTCGATAAAGCGCCTTGCCGCGGTGGTGGCGGAAGGTCGTCGTCGCGGTGGTCAGTTGGCGGCGTGGCTATCGGTCCGGAAAAATCGCCGATCCTTGAAAACCAAAGAGCGATAATGCTCTTTTTGCTATATTGTTATATGTACATGGGCTGTTGTTCCGTGTTCGCTCGTCGGTCTCTGCGTACGCTCAATTGCACCAATGCCGCGTAATTATCAATTACCGATGACATAGGCCGCAGCTGCGGTTTTCTGGTTTTCGAATGACATAGTGGAAGCTAGTATTGGCGTTTGTCACGTTGTAGTTGGGCTTTGAGGATTCCGGTGTTTGTTTTCATGGAAGATTGCGAATAGGAACGTATAAATACAGCAAATTGAAACTCTAGTAAGTGCTAGGAAAATGTTAGGAATGAAATAATGAAGTTCTAGGCGACAAAGTACTTAACAAATAGCGCTATAATTATGACAACTCTCACGTATCTTTCGGCGTGATAATAATCTTTTGCGAAAGTAATCTTGAAATTAAGCATAGAAAACATTGTCATAGATTAATACTAATTATTTTTACGTAACTGTTACTTAACGTTACGTGGCGTGTATACTTCATAATTTTATTTTCTCACGTCATAACAAAAGATGCCGTTTACAAGCACTTTGTCTACAATAATATTTACCATTAATTAGGATCGCTACTCAACAATTCACAAACGTGAGCGCAGAAAATCCACGGAACTGAACGAAAAACAAATTGAAAAATCACGAGCCGGAAACCGCAAAAATCAGTGTACACTACAAATTGTCCCCCCGCGACGCTTTAATCAATCCCAGGGCGAATAAAAGCCGCATGTACGAAAAGAAAAAAAACAGCGGCAATTGGCGATACTAGTCGTAGTATATAGTACACACGGTCCAATAAAGAGCAGTGGCGCAGCCAGTGAAATTGCCGAGTTCGCGAGAGCGAAACGCACACACGCGACAAATTGCGGTCTTCCGTCGAGTTCTCATGTAATAATTGCACCCGGCCATAGGCACCGAGAAAGACAGGCATTAACTCCTCGCAGGATATACGTACGTACGTACGTACGTGGACAGCTATGGGTTAGGTAATGTGGCGGAGACCACGGCTGCTGCTATTCGGCCGGCTCGAAAGCGCAAAGTTCGCATGAGAAATTCGCGCGGTGTTACGTAAACGCGCGCAAGTGGGATATAAAAATTTTCGAGAATAATGCGGTTCCGCGGGAGGATGTGGAGTGGTTTGTGGTTCTCGATTTTTGGCGTGGTTTTCGCTGAGACGGTTGATGATGTTCCGCTGGCTGGATCGAGTAATTGATGATGGGGTATGGTAATAACATTTGAAGAGTAGATAAAATATTAGCGAGGTTCGGTTGACGGATGTGCGCACATTTTTTTTTCTTCGACCAGTTTTTTTAATAGAGGATTAGGTTTACGTGTTATATTAAAGAGGTTCCTACGTAACTCCCTAGTCAAAGCGACTAAGATAACTCTTTTCTCAAAATGTCAATATTCTAGAAACTAGACATTAATACAAACAATTATTGATAAATCACTCGGATCTTTTTTGTTTCTCAACCGATTATAGTTTTGAAGGTCTCATTTTGTTTCTTAAGTAATTTCATGGGGACTTGCCGAAGGAAAAATTGAAAATTATTCAAAACTCAGAAAGTTATAGCAAATTTTTATAAATTCATGCACGTGGTTAAAAAAATATATTTTTTAAATTGGCTGTAACTTTCTGGATTTTGAATAACTAGCCATCTCTGAGGGCGCTTCACGTGCCGTAATTTTAACAAGCCTTCGCGCCACTTCGGTTTTTGTAACCTAGCAACACATAATCTCCCACCAACCAAATCACGAATAAATTGATATCATAACAAATCCATCATTTTTTTTAAGATAGGATTTTGAATTTTTTCTTCGGCAAGTCTCCGTGAAATTACTAAAAAACAAAATGAGATCATCAAAACTAAAATCGGTTGAGAAACAAAAAAGATTCCATTGATTTATCAATAATTGTTTGTAGTGATAATATCTAGTTTTTAGAATATCGACATTTTGAGAAAAAAGTTATCTTAGTCGTGTTAAACCTACACTTTATTTATAATACATTGACTATCTCTATCCTTTTAAATAAATATATCACATTACAACTATAGTTTTTATAAATTTTAGGTAACCTCTTCATTTAGCACTGCTTTGACTAGGGAGTCGCGCAGGAACCTTCTTAAGAGCTTAATTTATTTGATACTGCGTGTCAGATTGATTATGGGATCAATTTCCAGAGAGATCGGAATTAAACGTCCATGACATCAATCAAAAAATGATTTAATAATACCACAACGTAAGTCGCGAAAATAGAATGTTTCTTTCTTGTTTTACCAAAAATTATTAGCGACTGCTTACATCCTGCTGGAAATCGTCTATTTTTCGCCCATTTGTGAAACGATTTTTCTCCTATTTTCTAGCCATTTAATGGCGAGTTGACCGAAATCGCTAGAAAATGGCTAGAAAATGGGAGAAAAATCGTTTCACAAATGGGAGAAAAATGGACGATTTCTACCAGGGCACCATCATATAAAATTTATCAATTAATATGTGCGGTAATGTACGCATATATATTTTCTGCCACGCCTTTTGTTTACATATATATTATTCCGCTGTTATAAAAAAAAAATCTAAAAGTTCGCCCCAGAAACCATTACGCCACATCGGAAAATAGACAGCGCACCTCACCGTATCGAAATTCGATAAAACGCAAGCACAGCCCAGATAATCTCCACTGCAAAGCCGTGCGTATATCCATCTCAGCCATTAGACCTGACGCGTGTACCGAGCGAGCGTCACAATACGCCGTTTTATGTACCCCGCGATACAGCCAGGATCCGGTGACGACACTGATGACAGGATATCCGAAGATGCGGCCGATGACGTCAGCAGCGCATCGTTTTATCTGGTACATTTTGCCCGAGCTATACGATGATGATAGTTATGGCGATGACGCTAGAGGGATATCGATCGATCTGGTGTGTGTGTATATGTGGAAAAAGGTTACAGTGTCATTGATTTGTTTGTTGTGACTTGTGAGGCGCGCAACGTGGATAGATACCGTGACGTAAAGAGCCGGGGCTTGACCGCTTGAGTAATATATTTTTTCGCGCGGATGACCCAACTGACCGATGAGCGTTTTTTTTTAATGATAAAGGTGTCGACCGCGGCGTAATGCGAGGTGCAGCACGCGGCGATCTATTCTAAAATAATGAATTTTATAAAAGTGCGACGGGAAAAGCGAGTCACTTCGCGAAGCCATTTTTCCGATAGTACACAAAATAAGTCTATTAAATATAAAAGTTGCGTAAGAACGATGCTTTTAACTTAGGATAGGTACTTTTTTCTTTCTTGTTGCAAATGATGATTAGAACGCAACAGTGAGAAAATATTATTGTTTTCGAACCTGCGACAAAAGCTTCGATTTCTCACGTCGTGTATCACAAGAACCGCGAGAAACATTACCCTTTGTTTACCGGTACAAATCACGAAACGCGCCGGCTGCTGAAAAATTCCATATACAGATCGCGCCTTCTCCAGATTGCAAATAATCTGATATATATCACTAAGAAAAATGATGTATTAAAAATTACTATAATATATAGGAACGTGGGGACAAATCTCAAATATCAAAATTTTTACTATATTTCATAGTAAAAATTGATATATATACGTAACAAAAATTGCTATGTACATAGTAATTTTTACTATAAAATATAGTAATAATTTTAGTATTTGAGATTTATCTCCACGTTCCTATATATTATAGTAATTTTTAATACATCATTTTTCTCAATGTATATAGTTAACGAAACCAGTAAGTAAGTTCTACTGCATCGAAATCATCTTGGCAGCGAGCACAGCATCATCGCGTATCGCAAGCAACGCTAATGTCTATATGTGTACGCGTCGTTTCATCGATCAGTCCAATCAAGCCTACACACGACGAACTTTTCGTTCGCCGCGACTAAACAATGACTTCTCTACACACATCGCGGACAAATACACTTTAGACGCTACAGTCGCCGCTTCTTTTCATTCGATTTACATCATACGCGACGCGCTTTTCAATTATTGCCTCTCGCGCGCGTCATTCTAATTACGGGACGACCAACGCCGTATTATTTAGGTGTATACACCTTTGGTATGGTAGGGAAAGGTCGGAGGTAACGCGCGTTTTCATGCATGACGAGCGCCTGAGTAGGTGCGAATGAACTCGCGTCTATCGTTCTGCGTCGCTGCGCCGCCGCGCGTGGCAGTGGAGTTGCGGATGAGTTTGACTGCATGGAGAGTTATGCGACAGAGATGAATGTTTTGAAAAAAAATGAAAAAAAAAAAAAAAAAAAAAAAAAAAAAAAAAAAAAACAATAAAGCATGGAAAGTAAGATTGTTATTCGCTTATAAAAGAGCTTGCAGAATACAATTTTGAATTCTTTACACGTGACACTTTTTCGTCTCATTTTAAAGATAGAGAATTGTAAATGTGTCGCTGATTCTCGGGAAATTTCTGAATTCCTGCGCTGTATGATCGGACGGAGTAAAACAAGAAAGAGGAACAGTTATTATGTACATGATTTTTTCTTTTCAAGTATGAACTGAATTTATTGTCGTTCTATTGATTGTTTGACAGCAGCGCTGTTTTTTCACGATGTATTATACAAGACAGCGTCAAAAGAATTATAAAGATAACGAAAATTACAAAGACAAACGGTTGACGCTTGAATAACAAGTACCTATGTACATTTTTACATATGAACATGTTTCTTTCAATTGTGAAATTCGACCGATTCATGACATACAAAGCAAAAAAGTGGTTTTAAAAATTACTAAGAGACTAAATATAAAAGGTTATAGTAAATTAATTAGGAAAACATGTAACTATACAATATACTATACAATATGTGACAAACGGGTTAAAATATTTGTCGTTATTATTCATCGTGAATCATGAAATGATGGACGTTCGAGCGTAATAGGTGTACGTATGTTAAATTTTTACCACGAAAAATGTTATATTCATCGACAGCGGAGGATCGGACCTCAGATGAAAGAAAATTCATTGCAACACGTCGCTGCCTTAATCAATTCTTATCGTTTAAAGGCCAATGAGCTGCGCCATTGTCAAGGTAAGCGGATGTTTTGCACCCACACATACTATAAAACACGCAAGCGTACATACACGCAGAACAAATATGTTTAATCCCTTTTCCAATGCTGGAATTTTTTCCACTTTTTTCTCTCAAGGATCCATCCGGGAATTTTAATCTTTTTGTTTTTAAAAGACCGAGGCTGGTAAGTTACTTATTATAATTGCAAAAATAGAACCTGATCAGTGATTAATGAATTTATTAATATCACTGTTAAAAATTTTCTGAAATTTAAGATAAATTCTGTAATAAAACTTCAAAATTGTTATTAAATTTCAGTTAAATTCTGTAATAAAACTTCAAAATTTAAAGAAAATTTTTAACAGTGTACTATAGGAGTCGAAAGTTAATAAACATTGACGAAAAAAAAAATTATTAAAAAAAAATAATCATTACTTAACAATTTGACGTTTACGTAAATATCCGAATACGCTAAATATATCATACGCAAACTTTACAAAACAGCAGAAATAGCTGAGCCACCTCGTAAAAACAAATTTCTATTGCGAAAGCACAGCACTGTTTTCACCTCACCACCTCATCAACGTATCATCCAATACTTTGACTCCTCCCCATTTTCCCACCCATGCATGACCTCATCCGCGGCGGACCAACGTCATGCCACCCACACTTCTCCACCTGTACACGCGCCTTGTCGCACGTACACCCTCCACCAAATACATCACCACAACCACCTATAAAACTCGTACGCGTCCGGAATCACTTCCGAGTCGACGACCTTGCGCCGGAAGCGCAAATTCGCTTCGTATACCGAGCATAGCGACCCTGAACTTGGGAGCGAGCGGCGCGATTCTATACTTTTCGGGAGGCCTGTAGACGCGACGAAGGTGACGCGTATATAATATAATCAAGTGTTATTATGGTGCGACGGGGCCGGTTTTTCGGCGTGCCGTTTGATTACAGGTGGCGAGCGGCGTTGCGATGAAGACGGAATCGTGTGTTTGGATTTCGCGGAGAGGTATAATCTGGTATAGAACTAATTTTTTTGAGTTTTTTAATAAAATCGAGTGCTCGTATGTATAATTACACATTGCGCACAAGTTGAAGTATACGAGGAAACCTCTGAGAATGAGAAGTGTGAGAATACAGTGCGACCTTGAGAAAATTTATCAACGCAGATTTGTGTTTTAGATGTATATCTTACTGTTATATATAGCCGTTACAAAACGCAATTCCGACTGACATGTACTCTGAAGGCAGCAATAGTAAACATAACCTACTTTACAGCACAAAGCTATATTTATGCCTCATGCTGCCTAATTGTCAGAAATATTATTTACGTTGAAGTAGGTTTATTGCGGCATTTATCCGCTAATAAAGTAATAACCACAGACGTAATAATTGTCTCCGATCGTCTGCCATCGCGCAGCTAGCGCTTTAAAGAGTCCTCCGTAGGTCGCTCAGTGCAGCAACAGTGCACTGTGAATTCCTTGGCCCCAGCAAAGGCACAGATCGCTTTATAATAAAACGTATAGGCAAACTTTCTGCACGTGCGTGTACAAAGATAGGAGGAAAAAAATTTCCTCATTAATGTTGCTGTAAATCGCATTTAACAGTATGAGACTGGGCAAAGAATGCCTCATACGCGGGTAAAGAACGACTGCATAAAAGTTGTGTATAAGCTTACATAATAAACGTGCACAAAACACGTCTGGAAAACATTCGTTTCTATTGTTCGTTCTAATAACAATACTCGCGAAGCGCGTAATTTTTACTCCGAGCGCGGCGCATAAGGTATATAGAGTTTTGTACCGTGTGTATATATATACACACCCGAGATAATTTATAGCATGGTAAAACTTATTTTATCGGTGCATTAAGGAAGTTCTACCGTTACGTGCATGGAGCGCGAGCTGACAATACAGTTCGCACTGAGCTATGCTCTCGCGTGATAAGAAATATTTAAATTGTATGATTAGTTGTGCAAACAGTATCACAGTAAAGTCATTTACTGGTTTATTTTATACTGTTTTTGTACACATAGTTAAAATGCGCAACAGTAATTAATTGTATTTATTTTCATAATTTTAGCGCACATTATGCTTTTACGAAATTCTTATGCAACGCTTTCTTTTATTTATAAAATCTTGTACTCTAAAGGTTTCCGAACAATAAAATTTCTAATAAAATTTACTATTTCTAAAAAAGCTGTACCTATACATCTTACATCAGTAGGATTATTTTAGCATCCTTATCTAAAGCACTATACACCACATTTCATAAAATAAACAATCACTTTTTCAACCCCAAAATCTTACCCACGACAATCACATGAAACCGCCAATAAAAACCAACATCGCATGTCAGTCCCCTCACATGCTACCTCTTCCGAAAGAAAAAAAAACATCTTTTTGCGTATTCCTTTATCACCATTCAACAAACCCACCATCCCGCCCGCTGCAACCTCGACTGCGACATTCAGAAAAAAGAAACAAACGTACGACATGCGCATGCTATAAAAATAATCATAATCAACGTGCAATGTATGTAAGAAAAATTTCGCGCCGCTGTCCTCCTGCCTGTTGCGCTCTCGCATGAAGGCCGCGATGCGACAACGGCTTAATCTCGGATCGCTACCGGCGTCCATATTTGCATTGCAACTTGAGATGCGGCGCTGCGATAATATGCACGCGAAGAAATCGAGAGTAAGAGGGTCTAATAGTCTGGACTTGGAGGTTTGGAGGACAGGAGTCCGGATTGCTGTGTGAAGAGGAAAAGGAGTGCTTGAGGAGAAAAGTGTTTGTAAAGGAGTAAGCGGATAATGTAGGAGTTGTTTTGGAAGATTTTTATTGACAAATTTTAATTTTGGTTTATAATAATGGATCAGTTGTAATATTTTGAAATTTAATGCCAAAGAAATAAGAAGTATTTTATGATGAATATCATAAAAGTAGATAATAAATCATGATACTATTGTCATACCTAACATGCGGTAATAGCCTCTTTGTAAGAAGAATTGATGTTTGAGTTGAGAATCGCTGCAGAGATATTAAAAACTGTCTTATTGTTTTCGCAGACCAAAATTTGAATAACTGTTTTTTAGGCATGGTTGCTTCTTAGGAGAGCCTTATATTTTAACTAGAGAAAAGGTTGTAAAACCTTTAATACTCAGAATCTAACGTGTAGAAAGACATTAAAAAATAAGTTAAGTCGGAGCTAAACGCCAGTGTGGGGAAGACGCCACTTTGCAATATTTTCTATATTTCTCATCAGATGGCGATAGGACTTCGATATTATTATTTATTATGATTAGCTTATTACGTTGCCCAAATGTCTTAGAATTCTGCCTTTATTTTCAGTCGATATTGAAACGTAGTTGGAAATAGTTGCTCTGGATATAAGTGTTTCAATAAATTTGATGTAAGCTTAGCGTCGGAGAGCATGAGAGGAATGAGGAATAGAAAAAAGGTGGTTAAAAATAGAATGCGTTAAAACAAAAGATTAAAGTTAAAATAAATTACTTTGAATAACGGTAGAGCAAAATAACTAATCTAATAAAATTAAATAAATAATAGAATAATGAAAAAAAAAGATGACGTGTTATTCGCGGTCGCGTTCGTTTCGCGGGCTCGCGAGACCCTCACCAGGGTACTCCTGCCATGTCCTGGTGACACCGAGCGTGGCTCGAGGTGTCACCCCCTTTTTGCCTGAGCGGCGCGGTAGGCCGCACTTGGCGAGGGTAAGGGCACTCCTTTTGCCATGTGGCGATAAGTCGCCGTTGGCGGAAATAAAGGCGTTGTCTGGTGCGAGAGCCTGTCGAGAGGAGGCCCATCTTCGGCGAAGCGCGGAGAGCGAGTGTGCTCCGAAAAATCGGAGCGGAGAAAAACATCTCGGTAAGGGTTGGGGCGAGCGATCACGCGCGCTCATTGATCGCCGCAAGGCGGCGGTAAAACAGTCGGCAGATAGGCTGCGGATGGGATTGCGGATCGGCTCACTCCCCGCTCTTCGAGACCGAAGGTGCGGCCCGGCGGCCGAGTCGTGATGCGAGCTTCTCCGAAGCTCGCGGAGTGCGCGAACATTCGAGAATTCCGAGGAAAAAGTCGGCTCGACTAATTTCCCAAATCGGTGTAAAAAAAATAAAAAAGAAAGTGCGCAAACGTTGCGGACGTAAAATTCAACCTTTATATTTCGATCTTTTCTTTTGATATTAGTCAACATTTTTTCTCCTATGTAATAAATAATTACAAATACTTCATGATTCTACTAATTTTGAGAGGTAAGAATTGAAAGTTTTTTATTTATCGTCAATTTTCTTTTTTTGAGCACTAGGGGTAAGATGCCACGGAAAAGGTTGGGGCAAGGTTCTGATGAATCGATCCCTTTCTCTGACGATTCTTTAGGAGAAGAAGAAGATTTTTCAGATTTTCGTCCTTATTGTAGGATAAGTTATTATAACAAGAAAGGACCGAAGTGTGACTGTAATTTTTATTTAAATTTTTCCCTTAGATGTGGTATATAGCCCCGACTTACCTTATGGTAATACTTAATGGGCAGTAATACTCGATTTCGAGCAACGAAACTGCCTTGCCCGGGTGTGCAGTGATGCGAATGATCTCTTAATTTCGTATAGGGCCGAATCCATTTAAAATCAGGTGGACCGCGTATGCCTATGTCACCGATCATTTTGGAATTAAAGTATTCATGTTCTTCTCCAAAAATTATTTGACCCGTATATTTTTATTTTTTTGTTGCATCAAAATTTCATGCGTTCAGCAATGGCAAAAAATTCCGAGAAAAACCTTACTTAGAAAAAAATTTTTTCAATGTAATTTTCAAACCGCTACTGCTTCACCAGTTTTTTAAGCTTTTTAGCGTGTAACACATAATTTCACTAAGGTTTGAGCCCTCTTTCACGTTCTTTATGTTATTTAAAAAAAAAATAAAAAATGCACGAGTTATGTACTTTTTACTGAAAAATGCACTTTTTAGAAAAGTGCATTTTTCTCAAAAACGCCATTTTTTTTTTTGCTCAATTTTTTTTTGTCCTGATAGAGGACCTAAATACCTATCTAGACGTATTTGTGAAATTCCCGACCCGTGCCCAGGAATAGCGATCATTAATGAGATAATACACAAACAAATTTTTCACGCTTAACCCTTACATATAGTCAATCGTATAACAGTCAATATAAAGGTTTTTATCTTTGTGCGTAAGCAATATACAAGTACACATAGTATCTGTTGTATTTTTTATTTTTGTCTTTTAGATTTTTTATTTTTATAACTACCTTTGTTTTTAGTAGTTAAGTAATACATATATGTATATGAGCGTAAGTAATACATATATGTACACGTATGAGTTTATGTACTTATACATTGGTCCGCTAGATGGCTATCGTTAGATCTTTTATGTACCAAGAAAAGTTCGGTTTCTGCTATAAGTACACCTCCAGTATTTTTTAAAACTATCATATTTTTGAAAATTATTATATATTTCACCTGATTAACTTAACTACGAAGTCTCAAAATTATTCAACGAAGAGAATCAAATATGCAGATTTTTTAAATAAGCACAAAAAAATTTTTTACGAACCTAATTCCGTGCGTTTTAAACAACTTGAGAATCTTGCTCATCCATTGAAGCTTCTCTATCCTGATTTACCTTTGATCCCCTCTACATATCTGTGTAGACGTTGTTACGAGCATGCTTTAGAATTGGTGACTAGCACTGACAATGAATTTTCAACGGATGATAATTTTATCGACAACGGAATCGATAGAGATGAAGATTTTTTGCCAAGTACTCCAGAACGCGTGGAAGAATTTAATAATAAAATAAGTACATTTTTCTCAGGATGTGTATCGCCTCTTAAGAGGAAAAATCAATTGAAAATTACGTAAAAAAGAAAACGAAAAATATACTTTCAACATTGTCTAATGCCCTCGATGTGAAGTTGAATAATGTTTATGACGTTTCTATAAAAGCAAACGAATCAACTGCATGCCGTTGTACAGAATGGGTACAAAATGTTGGTTTAGCCTTGCAAAAGTGTTCTACGGTATCAGAAAAAGTAAAAATTCTGACTTTGCTACCCTCATCCTTAACGAAAAATGAAATTTTATTTTTATTTCCAGACATAACATTGTACATGATAGAAAGAGCGAAAAGTCTTGCACAAGAAAAGGGAGTTTATTCAGAACCAGAAGCGTACACAGGCCATCCAATTGACGAAAGGACCGAACATATTGTTATGGAATATTATATAAATGACGATTTTAATTGTTCAAGACAGAGTCCTAATAAGAGTGACGTTATTACCGTTAAAATAAATGATAAAAAAGAGAAGAAAGTTAAACGTTTTCTTACTCAAAGTCTGAAAGCAACGTATAAAGCATTCAAAAATGATTATCCGGAATTAAAAATTGGTAAATCGAAGTTTTATAGTTTGCGACTAAAATATGTTTTACTTAGCCCCATCAAAGAAGTTTGCCTCTGTATCTATTGCGCAAATTATGATTTATTTCTTACGAGCTTGATTAATTTCAGAGGGAGTAACATTACAGAGTTGGATGAACTTCGGTCAGAAATAATAAACGCAACAAAGTGTTCTGAGCCATCTGATTTATGTTATTTGCAGGAATGTAAAATTTGTCCAGGCAGTAACGGAATTACGTTTCATGTTCTAAAACTGCAAGATGTAGAAAGCACAGAAGAAATTACGTATGCTTTGTGGGAAAATGGTAACTTGATTAAAAAAACAGTGCCAATTTCTGCTTTTAAAGAGGAACTTTCGGTTTGGACCATGAAGATTAGTACTCACATGTATGTAAAAAATATACAACGCAAAGCTATAAAAGCAGAAAGAGAAAATGCTAAAAAGGACCCGCATCATTTAGTTCTTCAAATAGACTTCGCTGAAAACTGGGCTGTAATTCATAATAAAGCTGTTCAAGGAAATCATTGGGTTAATGATCAAATTTCTATTTTCACAGCAGTATCTTATCAAGGGGATTCGACACAAAGTTTCGCACTCATAAGTGATGACCGAAAACTTGATTCAGCGTATGCTTTGCTAACAATAGAAAACATTATAATCTACTTGAAAGACAATTGTCGTGATTCAATAAAAAAAATTACCATTGTATCAGATAGCGCCGCTAGCCACTTTAAAAATCGCTTTCAATTATATGAATTAAAACGAGCACCATTTCTCTGCTACTGGGCACGGCAAAGGAGCTGTAGATGGTGTGGGTGGACTTATAAAGCATTATGCTACTTCGCATAATCTTCGAGGTCCCCATGAAAAATCCATTCAAAATGCTAATGATTTTGTAGAGCACGTTCAAAAATATACAGATGCAATTAAAATAATACATTTACAAGACATTGACGTAGAAGAGTTTAGAAAAGTCAAAAATGTTGATTAGCTTGCTACTCCTAAGTATCCTGGAATTCAAAAAACTCATTTATGGATTAAAGAAACGTGCAATGATAAAGTACATTGTTTAACAGCAAAGACCGCTGATTGTCCCCTTACTGAATTAAGAACAATGAAGCAGAAAAAGAAAGGTAGTTATAAAAATAAAAAATCTAAAAGACAAAAATAAAAAATACAACAGATACTACGTGTACTTGTATATTGCTTACGCACAAAGATAAAAACCTTTATATTGACTGTTATACCATTGACTATATGTAAGGGTTAAGCGTGAAAAATTTGTGTATTATCTCATTAATGATCGCTATTGCTGGGCACGGGACGGGAATTTCACAAATACGTCTAGATAGGTATTTAGGTCCTCTATCAGGACAAAAAAAAATTGAGCAAAAAAAAATGGCGTTTTTGAGAAAAATGCACTTTTCTAAAAAGTGCATTTTTCAGTAAAAAGTACATAACTCGTGCATTTTTTATTTTTTTTTTAAATAACATAAAGAACGTGAAAGAGGGCTCAAACCTTAGTGAAATTATGTGTTACACGCTAAAAAGCTTAAAAAACTGGTGAAGCAGTAGCGGTTTGAAAATTACATTGAAAAAATTTTTTTCTAAGTAAGGTTTTTCTCGGAATTTTTTGCCATTGCTGAACGCATGAAATTTTGATGCAACAAAAAAATAAAAATATACGGGTCAAATAATTTTTGGAGAAGAACATGAATACTTTAATTCCAAAATGATCGGTGACATAGGCATACGCGGTCCACCTGATTTGAAATGGATTCGGCCATAGTTCATTGTAATTTTATTTCTTATTAAGTCAAAACCGCAGGAACAGCTTGACCGGAAAAAGTTGTCGAGAAAAAATGTCGCCTATTTTAAAACGAAAATCTACTGTTGTTTTTGCCAAATATGCAAAATCAATAGTAAACTTCAAAACAAAGTTTCGTATAATTGCTTCCTCTTAGAGGAAGCTTTGTGATAGTAAATTTTTGAGGTGTTGTAAAAACATGTTATAATTGTGTTCCGAGGTCTTAGGAATCAAAATACATGGTTTTTGAAAAATGTGTATGGATGTGTGTGTGTGTGTGTGTGTGTGTGTGTGTGTGTGTGTGTGTGTGTGTGTGTGTGTGTGTGTGTATGTGTATACGCCTGGATCTCAGCTTCTACTCGGTCGATTTTGACCGGACAGGTCTCATTTTTTTGTTTTTTTTTTTTTGCGTGATGGCGGGTCAAAAATCCGTTTTTTGATTGGGGCGATGCGTTTTTGTTTTTTTTTTCAAATTTTCGATTTTCTCAAAACTGTTTTTTGATTTTTTTTAATGATAGAATCGTGTTATTCGAATCTGATGGGTAGCGTTCGAAAGAGAATTAAAATACCTATATTTTCTAAAAAAAAAAAAAAGTTTCTAGCTATCACGGTTCTTTTGTTATTAACAAAAACGTGTTTTTTTTTAGAAGCTTATAACTCCTAAACTTAACGGTCAATTTTTTTGAGAAAAATCATGATAATACGGAATATAAATAGCTATAATCTGTTAAAATTTGAATACATTCTGTAGGCTAGATTTTGAGTAAAAAATTGAAAAATGAAAAAAATCAGTTTTGTATGTCCAACGATTACAAGAGTAAAATTGACTTAATGGCTTCAAAATGATTGGTCCATAAATTTCAGAGATATTTGAGGTTAAAAATTTTTTGACATTTTTTTAAAATCGTAATTTCTCGAGAACAGCTCTATGTATCTAAATGGGGTGGGTGGCATTCGAAAGAGAATTAAAATACCTATATTTTCTAAAAAAATTAATTTTCTATCTATCACGGTTCTTTAGTTATCATCAAAAACAAAAACGTGTTTTTTTTTTTTTAATCATAACTCCAATGATGTTATCATCAGTATATTATAGAAGTATATAGTATTAGAACATATTTTTATCTAGGAAAACGCCGAAAATCATTCATGTGTTACAAAAATTAATTTAATCTCTAAATTAAAAAAGATTTATATTTTATTTTTAAAAAACACGCAGTTATATCTACCGCTAGGTGGTGTGGAATGAGGAAACGTCATTGAGTAGGCATTCGATGATTTCTTTTTAATTTTTAAAAAACATCCAACAAAATGAATTAAAATGTTTAAAAATTATATCTATTATAATCTATTATAATTATGAATTATGCATTATGAATGCATTATATTCTGCATTATTATAATTTATTTGTGAGTTATGAACTTTTTTAAAAAAACACGTTTTTGTTAATAACAAAAGAACAATGATAGCTATAAATTTTTTTTTTTCTTAAAAAATATAAATTATGAAATATTAAAAAAAACACGTTTTTGTTAATAACAAAACAACCGTGATAGCTATTTGTTTTATTATAAAATATAGATATTTTACTTCTATTTCAAATGATAACTTTATTTATCAGCTCAAAATTTATATAAATTTGATATAAATAAATAATAAATAAATAAATTTAAAAATTAACAATTTTTAATATTCATAAATGAATTTAATTATAATTATGCAATAAATTTTTTAAAAAATTATAAATTTTGTTATTAAAAATTAATTAAAGGAATCAACAAATTACGGTTGAGGAAGCTACGGGCCAATGAATTGGCAGCGATTTTTTTATTGTATAACTATAGCTTCATAAATTTTATGAAGGCATAGTGATGCAATAAAAAATTATACGAAACTTTGTTCTGAACTTTACTATTCATATTGATGATTTGATACTGATAATTGATTTAATTGATCACTCAAAGTATTTATATGCCTCCGTCCGCACTACAAATTTGTGGTGGATATAAATTTCTTACACTATATTATGTTGTGTCGAGGAAAGGTCTGTCTGCGTTCTCCTGTCGAGCCTATCATCCTAAAATTTATTACTCTTCAAATCTGTCTCCAAAATTCTCCGAAGGTTTGTCGAAACATAGAGACTAAGATAAACAGTGGATTTATTTCTAGCCGGGACTGAGAATGAAGAGTATTAAGGTGGCTCATGCGGGCTAGTAAACCTAAAGCTATGAACATTTTTTACAAAGATTCATTTACATATTCCAATCTGAAAACTGATATGACAGGAAAAAGGCTTCTTCGGAAAAAATTTTTGTTAGAAAATTTCCAATGTTGCAAAAGTAGATTTTGTCCACTAAAAAGAAACTCAATAAGTACTTATAATCTTTTCTGTTTTTCATTCAATTTTAATTTTCAAGATCTCATTTTTAGTGACAAAACTATAAACAATTGCATATAACTTTGCAGGTTTTGAAAATTTTCCATTTTTTATATCGGCACCTCCCCCTGAAATTGATCAAGGAAGAAAATGAGATTTTGCAAATTAAAATTGAATGAAAAACAAAAAAGATTATAAGTATTTATTAAGTTTCTTTTTAGTGGACGAAATCTACTTTTGCAACATTGGAAATTTTCTAACAAAAATTTTTCCCGTTATGTTAAGAACACTTTTTCCTGTCATATCAGTTTTTAGATTGGAATGTGTAAATGAATCTTTGTAAAAAATGTTCATAGCTTTAGATTTACTAGCTCGCACGAGCCACCTTAACAAAGTTCAGAGAGTAAGAAAAACGTCCCAATACCCGAACACTTAATCTTACCGAAATGTCCCGGGACCCGAATAATCACACAGCACCTTTATTTATACACAACTATTTTTAACGTCTGGAAAATAGCAAAAATCTAAGACCCTTGAAAAGATTATTGATATATTACCATGATACTCTTACTATATATTCTTTTAAAAAAATATTAATAATGATTTTGTTCGGGTATCGGATCGTGTTCCGATATTGGGACGTTTGTCTTACACCGATAGATAACATTGACCATTATAATTTCATTTTTACAAAATAAATTTAAAATTGTTGTAAAAACTATAATCTTGAAAATACAGGATATATTTAATTTAAAAAGTAAAGACATAAATTTACAAGAGTTTAGAGTAAAAGTTGCGAGTGACGCGGTCTACCTGATAACTGCATTTCGATTTATTCCCTCCAGACTCTCTACTGGGACTAACGACACGGAGCAAATACGCCATCTAGGTATGTCCGTTAAGTACCTACCTCCAAATCATAAAACGAGTCCAGGGTTTTATGAATAATTTCCCGGCTCTATGCCACTGTGGCATATGTGAGTGCCAAAGCGCAGTTTTCTGCTGCTCATTATGGAAATTAACCCAGGTAATAAAAATTAAGAAGAAGGGGTCGCTAATTCGGCCATTGAGACAGAGATGAAAAATTAAAATTAAATTATTTATATTTTAAATTATTAGAGATTTGCACAGAAACCAATATAACAACGTGATTAACTTTTAATGATAAAATTTATTTAAACTCAATATCTTCAATAAATCTTGCAACTATAAATTTTTATCCTAATTTCATATTTTATTATAAATAACATTATTCAGTCGAAACATTAAATATGTAAAAAAAATTTATTTATTAGATTTACGATCGATACAAAATTAAAAAAGATAGATATAATCTATAACAATAGAACAGATCAAAATGTACACATCACGTCGCTCCGTTGTCCACGGCCTTGCCGTTTATAAGTTCACTCAACTTACGTAAGATCCTCTAGATCACCGTCCCCGCAGCCTACGCAGCAATTGTTATAACTCATGCGAAGCTTGAGTCACGAGAGTCAACCTCTGTGGTGTCGGTAACAGGATTCCAAACTCGACCTTCCATATTCACATTTATCACATGACTCTATTACGAAGTACTCAAGGTGGGCTGCTCTTTGGAGCAACCTATCACGCTCTTCACATGGCATTTGATTTTTCTGTACTATTATAACGAGCCTTCTCAGGTAAGGCAGGTCAAACAGCGGCTTAAAGACATTTTCGTCATATGCGTACCTCGAGGAAATAGCCAAGAAGAGAGACTCAAGTTTTCGTAAATTATCAGCAATATCGGCTATGAACTTGGTCTCAAGGCATTCCAGTCCAACTTTTAAGTCTAGAGATCGCAAATTCTTCAGCTTGCCTAAGTGCTTGGGGTTGGGTGGGGAGCGCAGAAAAGGGCTGTACCTTAGTTCCACGAGCGACTCGGTAAGTTTATCTGCAACCTCGGCGGTGAATTCGAAAAGACGACAGAACTCTATCTGCAGGAACTCCAGCTGACCAGGGTCGAGATGATTGAAGTCGCTGGCAGTCAACCAGTTACAGAAAAATATCTCTAGCCGGCGCAGTCGTTTGTTGCTACGGAGCAGAACGCCCCAGTCGTGGTCTTTCTGTTTCGCGATGCAGGAGCAAAATCTTAACGCCTCGAGGTTGCTGCAAGCCAACCAGTCATTGTAATTCAGTATTAAGTTTCCGTTGTCCAATCGCTTCAGCTTAGGGCAGAGTTCGGTGATCCACTTAATTGTTCCCATTGTAAATCTCTGGCAAAAGCCCCAATTCCGGTGAAAGGTGATTTCCTCGAGGTAGGGGCCTGATCGTTGCAGAATATTCTTTAGTATATTTTCCTTCTCGGTGGTATTGTTATACGAAGGTAGAAAGTCCTTGCCAATTGTCAAATGCTTGGAATAAGTGCACCAGTTGGCTTCGCTGACGGCATACCAACGTTGACAGACACTTTCGATGCGCATCCTGTCGATGTAGGGCAGCTTGTTGAATATCATACCTAAACTGTCGTCATCCAGGTCGTTGATGGTTAACTGATTTTGTGCTGTAGCGGCGCTCGATGTGAAAATGCATTTGTCGGCTTCCATGATAAGTATTTTTGAATCGTTACGTTTAAAATTGGAATAGAAAGTGCAGAGAATCAAAACTTTGGCGCAAACTGTTTCGTCTGGAGTATAAACTGAAAATGACTAGTCCTTCTCCTTCGACTCTTAGGGTAGTAAACGGACTGGACTGATCCCCGAAAGATACTGACATAGCGGCGGGCGAGAGTGCATATTGTACGACCCTAATGCTCTCCGTTTCGGTTAAAGAGAAAGTTTTAAGCGGGCCAACGCCGCTTCCTTATTCCTTCCTGTGCTCTCTCTCTCTCTCTCTCTCTCTCTCTCTCTCTCTCTCTCTCTCTCTCTCTGCCTGTCTCAATTATAATTTAATTTTTATAATTTCACTTATAGGTGAAATTTTCAACTAATGTATGTGGATAATATAGTTTGTGGATAATATATCAGTTCGTGCACAAAGCGCCTAGGAGCCGCACGTTATTTATGAGCTTTATAAAGCTTTGAAACGCATATCATACCACGCATATTATGCAGTCGCGTAGCGTGCCGAGTGTACCGACCCACGCCGCGCTATGACCTCGCCCCCCCCCCCGTTTTGCATGCGCTTTCTTCGACGCACCTACACGTTAGGAAACAATCTCACATCTGATTGGCGTATGACTGAGTGAATGATCGTTTTTCTCGGCGCGTGTGAGAATGCGACTTATTAGTGATGGGGGTGGTACATACCCGACAAATTTCGGCTTGATGAACCGGACTTATAACATAGAAAGAAAAAATCATGCACTATATTTTATTATTAGAAGAATTATTTGAGAACTTTGAAACCAAAAATTAAGGATAAAAATTAAAAATCTCACTTATAAAGGTATTTTAAGCCCTCTTCTATATCTATTATATACGTAGTTGATATAATTTCTAGCATTAAAAAAAGTGTCAATATTTCACAATTCGCTGATGATATCGCGTTGTATGTCAAATACTCGTCAATTAAGAGAGGAAAAAAATACTTGAAAATACATTAATTCAAATAAAAAAAAAATAATCTTCAAAAACTTGGATTGGATGTTACACCCAAAAAAACTATATTGGTCTATTTCAACAATAAAAAAATACTACCAGGCTCCACCGAATTAGCTATCGATAATAATAAAATAAAATCAAGCAAATCAGTCCATTTTTTTAGATAGATGATCTCTTTGAGAACGACGCCTTAGATATGTACACTGACGATAGCGAAAATTGCAGGCTCCATGCGGTAGATGCAGCATATCTTTATCCCAAACTGAATTTATCTTATAAAATAGCAATAGATATCAACGCCTCTATCTATACTGCTAAGAGCATAGTTTTTCGCGTTAAAACTGCGATAAATAATTATGTAAAGCAATTCATCAATTTTTAGTTCTCGCGATTAATGTATTACTGCAATTGGAATATTATAAGCTTTAAAAATCAAAAATCAAAGCAAAATTGTAAACTCGACACTATTTTTTTAAAAATCGTCATTACGTTGAAATTAGTGCATTTTGACGATTTAAAAAAAATAGTGTCGAGTTTACAATTTTGCTTTGATTTTTGATTTTTAAAGCTTATAATATTCCAATTGCATTAATACATTGATCGCGAGAACTAAAAATTGATCAATTGCTTTACATAATTATTTATCGCAGTTTTAAGGGTGTGGCTTATACCAGCAGAGTTCTCTGCCGTACCGACCACAATGTTTTTAATTAAATATTAATTGTTATAAGTTTTTCCTTGAATTCTAAGAGTCGATGCACAAAGGCAAACTTATTATCTAATTCCTGGTCAAATTTTAGATAAATCTATTGGAAAATAAAGACGAAATTTGAAAAATCGCAACGTTGCATATTACTATGTTAACCTCAAAATATGACATCTTGCGATTTTTCAAACTTCGTCTTTATTTTTCAATAGATTTATCTGAAATTTGACCGGGAATTAGGTAATAAGTTTGACGTTGTGCGTCAACTCTTGGAATTCAAGAAAAATCTTTTAACAATTAATATTTAATTAAAAACGTTGGGGTCGGTACGGCAGAGAACTCTGTCGGTATAAGGCATCCCCTTAACGTGAAAAACTAAATTTTGGCAGAGACCTTCCGGCCAATACAACCTTAACCTTGTTAATATTCTCCGTTCGCAGTCCTAGGTAGAAATAAATCCGCTATTCATCTTAATCTCTATGTTTTATCAAACCCTCGGAGAATTTTGAAGACAGATTTAGAGAGTAATAAATTTTACGATGATAAACTCGATAGAAAGACGCAGACAGACCTTTCCTCGATACAACATATAAGACCATCCAATAAAAATATTCAATAATATATACTAATAATAATAATATACATTTATAATAATGGATTATAATTATTATAAATATTACTTATGTCGACTGCAACTTACCATCAACTGATGAGAATTTTTCCATCGGTCTTACAGTCTTATAAATTAAATTAAAATAATTAATATTTATGGCAGTCAGATTGCCCTTGTTTATAATCCCTTTTTATAATATATAAGAGTCCCTGAGGAGGAGCCGAAGCGGGCTCGAAATGTTGGGCAATTGGGCAATTTGGTGGTGGGGGGCAGTCAGATAGTCCTTTGCTAATAAAGTTTTTTTTCCAGGTTTTAATTAAGTTTTTATTTCAGATTCTGCGGGGGTGATTATAAACAAGGGCAATCGAACTGCCATAAATATTAATTATTTTAATTTAATTTATAAGACTGTAAGACCGATGGAAAAATTCTCATCAGTTAATGGATTATAAACTTCTAATCTCATCTATTTAATAAGCACTCTCTACAAATGGTAATCATTTTTTTCAAGACTGTACAAATAATAATATTGTTAATAAAACTTTCTACGAAAGTATAAAATAAGGCAAGTATAGAAGTTTTTTCTGTATAATCTATAAAATAATAATATTTATGATTTTTTAAAAGAAATCAAATAAATACTAATGAAAAAGTCTTTTTCTTCTTCGTGTCCATGTATACTGAACAGATTATATGTAAGTACATTCAAATTGTTCACTGCAAATCAAACAAACGAAAGTTGTGCAATCAATTATCGATAATAGTCAAGTAATGCAAACAACTCAGCCAGCAGGTATAAATTGCTACTTAATGCCCAAGAGACGCAATAGTACACATACTCCTACAAAACTTTATACAACCTATGCACTTTATGCCCGTGTGGGCGTAAATTATTTTAATTATATAATTATAATGCCTTATTTTTATTTCTAAAAATCATAAGAATTTTTTCAGATATTTATGAAAAACGCTATAACTCCATTTTTGTCAACATTTTCCCAGAATAACCACGTATCTCCAGTTTTTTTAGAATAATTCCCGAAAAACTATATAACTCCACTTTTCTCCATCCAATACCCTGGAAAAACGATACAACTCCACTTTTCCAATAAGAGAGACAGACGTTCCTTATTCTTATAAGTGTACCCATAGGAAGGTTGCTGTATTAGAAAGAGTACACACATTTGCCTCTACAAGCTCCCGTGAGCGATAGTTCATATTTATCATGTATAGTTGCCGAAAAAACAATATAATTGCCATTGAAGCCGGAAAACCCACGTACTCCACTGAAATTTTTGTTTATTCCCGGAATAACCACGTAAGTGAAAGCCGGTTTTTAAAACATGAACGATATTTGGTCTAGTTACTATAGTAAGAAATATGTTATTTAGATTAGTATTCATTAGTATTCATAGATGCAGTGGTGCATTCAATCTCATTTGTCTTGATGTAAAACACCGATGCGAAACTGAAAACTCGATTTACTCGAAATAATGAAAAGTGGAGATAAGTGGTTATTCCTGAAAGCCACAGATACATAACGCGAGCAAAGTTCTCAAAATGAACCACCCGTTACGCACCTCCATACAAAACGCCAATTTTCCACTTTGTCCCGTCGAATTAGCGCATCACTTTTCTCATCGCTCTCAGTCCGTCAGACGCTGCCAAATCAAACGGGCGCGTATACAGAGTTACTTATAGCCCGCGAGCAAATGAAAGTGGCTCATCGTCGCGAGTCTCTAATGAGATTTCCTGTTCCCCGATAAGAGCTGCAAGCGCTGCAACGCCCGCGCCGCACCAAGATGAAGATCATGGGGATACGGGGGAAAGAAACGATCCATTGATTAGCTATTAATAGAGTCGTTTATGTTATTTTAAAAAAGAATAAGCGAGGGCTTTAAATAGCGTCGATGTCGAGGAACTCGAAGGACTTTCGGGAGGAAAAGTTGTTTATAACCAATTATTTATACAGCAATAACTCTTGCAAGAAGACTTCGCGGATGGATGTTGAATTTTTTCATAAAATATTTACGTTTTTTTCATATATTTCTTTCTTATCGTTATCGCGAAGGTTAATTGAACGAAAATTCAGAATTCAAACAAACCTAACGAATCTAAGTACCACTAACCACTACAGCGTCATAGCAACCAAAGAAACTAATTAACGACGAACGCTTATTCCGTTCGCCTCACGAATAACTCGAAACGATCCGTTTGTCTTTTCCGTACGGAACAATACCATGACACTGAATAACTTAGCTTCATTCAAAACCATCGTACAATACCTTCCTCGAGCCCCCCTCCCCCCATAAAACGACCTCGTGCGGTATAGGAAGGTGACCGCGGTGTCATCAACATGACGAACGTCACAGCAAAACGACTTCATTACGTTCTCTCTCTCGTATACGGTGACTTGACGGAGATGAAGTACGGGCGCGTGGGCGACCGGTCATAAGTCGACGGATTCCTGCTTCCGCGGTAAGCGCGAGTGCCGTGGGTTCGCGGGAAAATCATTACACGCAAAAACAGTTGATTCAATTTATTAGAGGACTATTGGAGTGCATATTTCTTGCAAAATAGACTTTTTGTTGTGTGTTTATACAGTACATGTCGATCTTATCTTTTAGATAGTTTGTTTCACTTGTTTTGCAGTATAATTGCAGGCATTTTTTTTTTCATTGCAGCACTTTATCAACATCTCTTAGTTTTGTGAAAAAAAAAAAAAACATTGTCATCGTTATAATATCAAATTCGTTCGGTTGCAATGGCAATAACAAAGAAACAAAAAAACGGTGAGCAAACAGCAGATTCATCATTACAATATCAATTAGCAAACGACGTGTCTTTCAACAAATCTCTTTTATATCACTGCGGCCCGTCAACAGCATCGTAAATATTACTTATCAATCTGGCGCACAATCGTGTGCATTAACTTCGCTGCGCTGAAGAACAAAAAAATAAATAAATAAGAAGAATGCAGCCAGGCGCTGAATAGAAAATCGATCGCGCGCGGGATCTTGAACTCGAGCGCTCGTCGCGTCGCGCCGCGCCGCTATTTATAAAATGCACAAGCTCGTAAAGTAGAACAAAGATGATAAGACGTGCACCAAAGGCAAATATGTACGTGAGAAATTAACCATTAGGCGCTACGACGAGGAAGTTTGACAACGTAGTGCATGAATGTCGAAAAAAAGTGAATTTGTGTGCTGGATATAGGTTTCATTATACATCGTTTTGTCCCAGTGCTTTATGAGAGACTATTGTTAGCTCAACAAGGGAGATATTTATTATATGATTTTGGTGTATTCGAGGTGGTCAATGTTTTGTATGGTTATGCGTACGAGAGAAGTGTATAATCGAACGTCAGAGTCAGACAAATAGGCTGTCGTTCTGTTCCGTCGTCGTTATCTGCTGGGCGCATTGTTCGTGAACTTGAGAGAATAAGTAAGTCAATGGCAGCTATTAATTAGACTTCCTCGTTCACGACGTCTCTGTAACTAAATTGCGAAATGAAAAAAACATTGCGCAAACGTTAGAACGCTCTCGTTATAATACATGATGTACACACTCGAGTCACGGAAAAATAATAAATCCACTTGCAAATGCAATAAGGTAAACGTCTCGTATTATACTTATCTGCGTATTATGAAACGAAACCTGCGGTAGATTTTTACTCGGATATATGTGTGCGTTTAGCTAGACATGTCGCTCGAATCTGCAAGCGCAATCTCGGACAAAATGAACGCGCGCGTGGATTTTGAAACGATTCGTAATGAAATCCCTCGATTAGATTGTGAAAAAAGGACTTTTATGATTTTTAGAAAACTGCGATGGCGTTTGTCGATTTTTATGTTAAGTTGGGAGGTCAGAGTAGCAGTTTAAAAAAACACATCTCTGCTTTATGAATTACTATACACGGAAAAAAATTTATAGTTAATCTTAAGATTTGGAGAAAAGCTGAAATGGCATTGTAAAATAAGTAAAACTAACATTAGTTTGTAGTGAAAATATATTTAAAATGTTGTTTTCACTGCGCTTCCCTAAAAAAAGTAGGTGGGCCGCGTCGCAGCGAATCCTCCGCTATGCAAAAACTTCGTTTTTAGATATAAAACACGCCCTAATATGCAGGAGACCTTATATCTTCAATATTGCAAAAATTGTTACATCAAAAATACTAATTTATGATTTTATAACACTGTACTTCCAAAAACCACTTCTTTATTCAATATTTCTGTATGAAATCGAATCTTGTTAATTATAAGCGAAAATCGACTATTTCCGGTGTATTTAGGCGTTAAAAATCATTTTTATAGGTCTAGCTAGCTAGTTACGAATTGATTGTACAAAAAAATGTTGAATAGGGAGGGAAAACTTTCGTTTTAATATTATCTATAACTTTTGCGTTCAACATTCTTCTGTAAAATCGAATCCTACCAAGTGAGGAAGGAAAATCGACTGTTTTGCGTTTACAAATATGGTTCCTAGAAAAAAAATTTCAATATAAAAAAGATGTGTTTTAATTAGTTTCAGCAGAAACATCCGCTAGATGTATACTGAAAATTAATTTTCGATTCAGCAAAAATCGTTTTTAAAATTTTTATTTGCTCTAGCATTTTGTTATTTTATAATGGATTCGGCTAAATATAGGACTATCCGTTCCTTTTATAAATTCCTAAATAGTTTAGTAAAAATTATTAATAATTTTGTAAAAATTACTATACTTTCTGGGAAAACCACCACAAACTGTAAAAACTCAAAAGATTACCATACTTTATAAGAAATTTTGCTAGAAGATAGGAAAATTTACTATAAGTACTGTAACATTTACTGTAAAGTATGGTAATTTTTTGGGTTTTTTACAGTTTGTGGTAGCTTTACCAGACAGTATAGTAACTTTTACAAACCTTTTTTCTCAGTGTAATTAAACCAGTGACTGATAAAACAATTCGATTAAGATAAATAATAAATAAATAATTCGAGGAACATACGAACGTACAGACATAGATACCTCTCGGAAAATGCTTAACATGGACTCATTTTAGGTGGAAAATACTTTTTCTTCCTTAAAAAGGAAGCTTGTAACGATGAAAAAAAATTTTCGGACAATAAAGTATTAAAAACATTTTTATAGCACTGTGTGATCTAAGCCCGCTGTCACGCCTATCCGTGCCCTAAGTAGTCCTTTTTGGCACCGTGAGGTTAGCGCACGAGCGTAGCGAGTATAAAATTTTATATGACTAGCGTTAATTTGGCGCGCTACGCGCGCCCTCTCTTCGTTGTTTCTCGATTTCTTTCGAGTTTCGAGATCGATTCGAGATTCTATATGACACTTGTGACCTAAAATACCTCGCTACGCTCGGGCCCTAACTCACTGAAAACAATTTGGCACAGGAGCTGCCTTCCTCATAGTACTGGAGCGCTCCCTCTGCTTGGCACGGGAGAGCTCCTAATTTCGGCATGGCTCATGTGCCGGGTTAACCTAACCTTACCACTAGTGTCGCACGTACACCGAAGGGGGCATGAGCGGTGCGGCGCTGGGATGGGAGAGCTCCGCTACGGGGCAAGAGCCATGCCAAGTCATGAGATCGCACAGCTCCGCCTTTTGGCATAGAGGTTATACCGTCAAGGGCAGCTCCTGTGCCAAATTTTTTCGGTGTATTTAAGAATAGTAGCATAAAAATGTTTTAATTGATTTTGAGAAAATTTTTTTCCCTGTGTGTGTGTGTATGTGTGTGTGCCTATCTGTCTGTCTGTGTGTGTGTGTATGTGTGTCTGGTGTGTGTGTGTGTGTGTGTGTGTGTGTGTGTGTGTGTGTGTGTGTGTGTGTGTGTGTGTGTGTGTGTGTGTGTGTGTGTGTGTGTGTGTGTGTGTGTGTGTGTGTGTGTGTGTGTGTGTGTGTGTGTGTGTGTGTGTGTGTCTCTGTGTGTGTGTGTGTGTGTGTGTGTGTACAGAAGATATTTCGAGAACGCATCGATCGATTTCGACGAGACAAAAAGCTTATTCTCTTCGATTTTGATGCCAAATCCATAATAGTTTTTAAATGTTTAATGATTTTCTTTTGTTTTATGATTAAAAAACGATTTTGAAATTTCAATTTAATTCTTTGTTTAATGATTTGAATATCTATCGTCCTTCATTTGTTATTAAGGTAAATGTGTCATTTTTTTCTCTAATTTTTATCTCAGAAACTATTCCATATTTTTACACGAAATTTTTACCAGTTATTAAGCATAAAAAGTACTTCCCCTGTAAAAATTTCAAGAGGTTATATCTATAGGTTAGCGAGAAAAAAATTATTGAAGAAAAAGATTGGGTTTTCGTTGTCGCACGATAACTGGAGTAAAAATTAATAAATCTATGACATTACGCTCTTTTAAACTTCTAAAGTCGTTTCGTTGCCCAGGAAAAGCTGTTCATAAGATTCGAAAATATTTGAGGTTAAATTTGTTTTTTGAAATTGTTCAAATCTCATTTTCTTGAAAACAATTAGACAAACTTTAAATTTATAGGCTGTATAGCTCACGTTATAAAGAATATATGTACAAAATTTCATCAAGATTGCACAATTATTTTTGAAGATATTCGTTTTTAGAATTTTGGAATTTTTTTGGTATTTAATCAAGATTTTCTGATTAGTGTTTAAAATAATTTATTAGAGCATATTGTTATTTTTTTTCTAATACATATCGTTTACAATTAATTGTACTTTTTAACGCAAATAATTTATGTAACAGCACACAAAATTAAGTTTGAGGAAGCTAAGTGCCAATGAATTGGCTGCGGTTATATTATAATTCTTTAGAAGTTGAAGTGTTACAATTTTCGCTCTGGCGAAAATAAAAGGCTCTCCCGAGAATCAGTAGTGCTTAAAAAGGAGAATCTGGTTTTCAAAAAGGAGAATCTTGTTGTCAAACAGGAGTATCCCGTGCAAAAAAAGTGGGTGGGGATAGGTTTTTTGGAAATATTTTTGCCGAATGTTTAATACCGACAGTTAAGTTTGCCGAACAGCTAAAATTGCAGAACGTGATTTAGCAGAAATATGAAAATACCGATAGCTAAAGTTGCCGAAAAGAATTTTGACAGAACGGGTGTAAACCGAAAGTTAAAAATGCCGAAAATTATGTTTTTATTAATTTTTGACTATTGTATGCGTTTTCCGTTTAATAAGCGTGTTTTCGGCATTCTTATCTTTAGCTTTTTAATTTTCGTCATAAATATCTTCGGCAATTTAGAGTTCGATCTTTTGTTTCTTCGGCGTTCTTACCGCCGGCATTTGTTCTTTTCGGTTTTCGACTTTTCGTTATTTTTAACCTTTCGGCATTTTTAGCTTTCGGGAAAAATATTTTCGAAAAACATATCCCCATCCAGAAGCGTGTACATAACTTTGCTCAAATACAGAAAGTGAAAACGTACACGGCAAAGATTCGTCATTGTTAGCACAAAAGATATAAACTGAGACTAATATAGCCACAGAGTCCCGCCACGATAGTTATATCTTTATACCAAAGATTTTTGTAAAGTACTCAAACATTATTTGAAGAGTCATCTAACCAAACACATAGGTAACCCTGATAAGAACGCATCTACACTGTAAAAGAATCACTCGAATCTCTTTCGCACACTCAACGACCCCGCATTCTATTTCCGCGCGCCAATTTCCTCGTTACCGCACCGCACAACAACAAGATTGTCTAATCAATTTGAAAATCGCGCGCGCGCAACATAACTTCATCGCTCCGTGCCACTTGTGTAACACCTTAAAACGGAATTATATGCTATTCTCTGTTCACCGCTTTACATTTAGCAAGCCCGATAGCAAACGTGAATTCGTAAATTCCGCGGGACGAGCGGAAGCTCCGTGCTGGCGTCGCTGATTTACAGTTTAAATGCCTCGCGCAAGTGGAATTGCGCAATCGGAAGGGGGAATATAAGAGTGCGATCGGTTAGCGCGCGGAAGCGATAACGCGCACGAATAATTTGCGGCATTGTTTGAGGACTGCTGCGCGGGTGGCTGTATTATAGGCACTTCCGCCTGTTTTCAGCTATTACCGGAATACGAACTCTTGATTCGTACCAATTAAAACCAGAATATTAATTCGTACATTTGAATATGGGTTTTCGCGTTTGCTTTGATTTGTAATCGTAAATTTGATATTACTCAGTGTTTAGTCGCTCTTGTTTTATTTTTAATTGTGAGAAACGTGTCATACAATTATCGCTACGTTACGAAAATGATTAAATACTTGACCATTTGTATATATATTCACAAAAAGAACGAGACCTGAGTCATTAATATAGATAAACACATTTTTTTCCAAGTCTCGTACCAAGCTACCCACCAATTAATCTCGGGGCAAAAAAGGCTATTCCTATATACTCATCATTCCTCCCCTCCCATAAAACTGAACATTTAAAAAATCAAACCGCTATCATAATTTCCGCTTCAAACGTTCATCAACCTACGTCGAATTACCATAACCGCGTCATATGCGCGCTTCCACATAAACACAAATCAAAACCAGGCCGTAAAAACACGCGTGCCTTTAATGGATGAGCTCATACAGCACACACACACACACACTTCAGCTCTCGAGCGTTCCTCGCCGAATCATCTTCCATCAAGCGAAACATCACGGGACAATATATACATATATACAATCACGTTTCGGCGGCTTTTAAAGAGGTGAAAGAAACTCTGCACGTGACGAGCGCGTGTGATCGCGGATACTTATCCCAAGTCCACGAGGACCGCGGCAGAGGCGTTAGTCAGCGGTAATACAAGGCTCTTCCTCGAAGAATGAGATATAATGATTTTATTTTGCTGCGTTGGAAACGCGCGCCGGTTCGGAAATTGTGACAAATCGAGATGGGTGTTGCTCGTTATACGAAACAAATGCGCTGAGGCGTTGCGATGGATGTGCCGGTGGAGTTGCGAGGATTGAAGTGATGTGAAACGTATGATTAAAATTGAATTAGCGCGTGACGGATCTTCCGTGTTACGGGGGATTGTTGGCGTATTGAAGAGTACACGCCGATCATAAGTCACAATTTAAGTAATGCTGGGGTGTTGTTCGTCAGAGTCTAGTTGACGGATTTGGTGATTCATGGTAAATTATATTGTTTACGACGACGAGAGTTTCTCAATCTCGTGATGTTGTTTATACCATGGTAACAATTCTCATTCTCATGTTGATTGACATTTGCTAATCTTCGACTAACATAAAGCGATTCTTCGACTATGAAAAAATGTAACTTTATACCACTCTAACCTCAAAATCACAACTTTGATATGATTTTTCGGCGCTCGTGGTATAAAATACCGTTTGAAACTAGTGCGTAAGTCGATTATTTAGGTGGTGTGACTTTTTCGCACTCGCTTCGCTCGTGCAAAAAGTCACACCAGCTAAATAATCGACTATCCCACCCGTGTCGAAATGTACTATTATTCAATTTCATCACCGCCTCACCGTGCCCATATAACTCACGTACCTGAACTCTGGCAAAACATATGAGCATCAAAACGGAAAAACAGTAAATAAAACGACTATGAGGCAGGCAATTAACTGCTGCCTCTAACGCTAATATAGACAACAGACCGTTTGGCATTAACGTTATAACTCTGTCTCGGCGCGTTATAATCCGCTATTTGAACCGTCGCAACGCAAATGAGCCAAGGTAAACAATAAAATCGCCTCTCGAAAGAAAAGATTTCGCACACTTCGACGCTTGTACGACAAAGAGAGAGAGAGAGAGAGAGGGATTACATGTTTTCCGCGCTCGCACTCGCACGTCCGTGAACGTGAAACTGCACTTGCGCTGTCTCTGTCTGGCTCCCATACCACGCGCGGCTATAAAATCCGGCGCACGTGAGTCGAAAGAGCTCGGAGAGAAAATCGGCTGTTTCAAGGTGCCGCGCTGGCGTGTAGCGCGCGTCGGATGCTGTACGTGGAAGTGCGAGGGATAAGTGGGAGCAATTATTGTTTGTTTTTTTCGGGAGGAAATTTTTACGACAGAAAAAACAAAATCACGAATTATCGCGGGATAGTGAAGAAGGTTGGCACGATGGTCGAGGTGAGAATCAAGCTGATTTGGGACACGAGATATACGGTGTGGAGAGCGAAATAAATCGCAAACGAGGTGGCTACTTTGGTTGAAAAACATGCGGATAAAGGGAAATTCCAGAGACGCTTGCGGGGAGACAAAATGAGCAGCTGAGAAAGCGAAAGTTTGAAATGAATGTCAAGGTGGCCGCGTGTGCTGGGTTCGAATTCGCGACAAACAATCATTTGAAGAGTGGAAAAAGTTTTTTGTATTAAAGATGCGTTCCATTAAAATTGATTGAAAGGGTCGAACGCCCGTATATACTTCCCGTACTGCTTGCACAACGAAAATACAGCGATAAACTAAAAATATGATTGAAACCCTCATCTATGTATATCGTACAACAAAAAATTAACAGCTCTAAATTTAACGTTTCAAAGTGATATATAATAACATCCACAGACACCGCGTCGCTAAATCAAAAATACAGCCTCGCAAAAACTTTGCTGCGGCAACGGGCGCAGCCGCAGTACCGCGCAGCATTTTTTTGCGAAGCGCGTTTTTGCGCGGCCGCCGCCGACGATAAAAGACGGTTATCAGCGCGCCGATCGAGTTCGCGCACTGTCGCATTTTACGCAATCAATGCTAACAGTTCCTCGGACTTTGGTTCTAATTACACACCGACTTTTTATCGATAATGAAAATCTAAGACAGAGTCACGTTTGAAAAATATCGCGCGCTCTACTCTGCCGCCTATAATAGTTCAATCCGTTATATATACACTCGACCAATTGCCACCGATCAATACGTGCACCTATAACTTCGGCTCTTAAAAAAAAATACAATGCACTATATATACATACCGCTATACTTTTCAAGCACATGCCAATCAGATCGAACATCGATCGGCACAAAGCCACACAACATACACACATACATGTGTACGCGCGTATTGGAATAAAAGAAAAAAAGGTCAAAACGTGGCGCTACATCTAAGCGCGCACGTGAATCATTATATGTATATATCGCTTACGAGCCGTATGCCATAATACGAAAACAACGCGTCTCATTCGAGCATACGCATCATTTTTGCAGCGGGCAAAGGTCGCCGCCAATCGATTAGCAGGTGAGGATAGATGCGGTGAAGGCATGTAGTTTTAAGAGTGATAAAGACGAAGGGGTAATTTCGTTAATTAGCAGGTGACCGGTTTCGTAGTCGCGGTGTGTTCCAAGAAGAGGAAGAAGCGTTTCATTCGATATAAACATAGTTTCTTCTTTCTCCGATGATGAGTTTGTTAGTTTGCGAAAAAGAGATTAATCGTGCGAGTGAAGATAATCAAAGGTGTTTTTTTTTTTAAATGGTAAACGAATTGGAAGGATTAAAAATAAATGTGGTCTCATCGTGAGTGTAATAAAATTAAATTGATTAAGATAAAAGTTCAAAGGGGAATAATAATTATATATCCAGTATACGTTTCTCAAAAAGGTGGGTATTTCAGCCGAGATCAGCCGATGTGATACGGGATTTACGATGCTTTTTGCATTACTGGCAACGAATAAAATGACGGTTTATCCCTTAGGGTAGAGGTTAAAAAGATTGCATAACAATACTCTTGTATTTACAGTACAATAAAATAAAAATTAACCTCGTTACGTAAGTCCCAGGAATTAATACAATAAATCCCCGCGACGCTCGTCAAAATGTTATTAAAAAGAAAAAATCACACGCACATACATGCACCACATCTTCACTCCCAAGATTCGCAACGATAAACTCCCAACGAAATTACATCATTTCGTGCGCAGCTGAAAATCTAATCGCTCATCTCTGTGGAATTAACGTCGCAACCTCGCTTTGCGCGCCGTCATTGTCACTTCCTGTCGCCGATAAATAAAAAAAATGGAAAGAAACCCGAATAATGCAAAACCTTACAATACCTCTCTCTCGCACTCTCTCTGGCTCTCTCACTCGCTTTCTCTCTCTCACTCTCTCTGGCTCTCACTCGCTCTCTCTCTCACTCTCTCTCTATGACACTCACACACAAAAACCGCGTACGGCTCGCGGCAACCCTTTTTCTCTCCTTGCCTAAAACCCGCGGAATTCCTAAGCCCAGCGCGGCGGCTTCTCCGAAGCGCCTGCCGCCGTACAAACCGCCCAGCGATTTAATAACAGTAATGATGGAAGCGCAGAAGGAAGCTCGAAGGCCGAAAGCGTAATGGGCGCTTCGTTTTTTGCACGCCACCACCGCCGGAGGGGGAAGAGGAGGAGGAGGAAGCAGGGAGCGCCGACCGGAGCAGTCGCCGATCGGGTAAAGAAAGAGACTGACAGTGGGGGTATAGTGTGGGTCTATGTATAAGGATTGATGAAATGAAATTTTTGTTCATTGTTGATGCTGGGTAAGTATAAATTGAGCGATTTTTTATTTTATTTAAAAGGGACCAAATTATTATTTTATGATTTTTGGAAATTAAAAACGTTCTACTTTCAAGCAAAGTTTATACTCACGCATCCCGTTACCGGTTTCGGGAACAAAAAATCACTGTTAAAAACTTTGCCTTTCCTCATAATCGCGCGACCGTTTGCCCCACCCAATCCCCCCAATCTTCTGTGCCAAAACGCACCAATAACCCTCTCCTCCGTCTGGCGTGACTTCAGCGATCCCTTCCCCTTATACTCGCGTGGAAGTATGCGCGTGCACGGCGAGGTTTTTGCCCCTTACGTTCCCGCCGCCGCAGAGTGTGTAAAGTGTATACAGCAGGACACGCCCGACATACGAAAATTGCAACGCGCGCGCGCGCGCGAGAGAGAGAGGAGAGCGATTTCATTTAAAAAGTCGAACGATCGCCCGGCGAAACCAGTTCTCCCGCGATTTTCGCCCCCACCCCCCTGCGTCTCTTCGTCTCATTCTCTTGTCAATCAAGTCTATAGGGAGAGAGGAGTTTTGCAGAGTCACGCGATACGTCAGAGAGAGAGAGAGAGAGAGGAGACTTTGGACTCTGGACGCGCGCAGGATGAGCGCAAAGTTAATGCTTGGATGAATGGAGACGGTGTATAGTGGCGGGGAGGTAAGGATTCTTTGGGTAGGCCCGGGAATACGTCATCAATGTCGGAGTGACTTTTAGATTCTGGCAATGATGACGATACTGTTGTCGATTTTTTAGAAGGAAGTTAGCCTACTTCTTAGCGTTGCCTGTTTGATTTGGTAAAAATGTATTTTTCTTTTCTTGAAGAGTTGAGGAATGAAACGAATGTAGCAAAAGTAAGAAATAATCTCAAATTTCAACGGAGCTGAACGCCAAGTAAACTGGTTAGCGGCTTTTTAATTTTCGCATTTACACTTTAAGTATCAGCTAATATTTGCGCGTGGCGCGTAACTTCTAGAAATTAGCGAGTCGTTAAGGTTTTAAAAATAATTTTTTGTTATCGCTTTTTATACAGAGATTTTGGGTGAACGACTCCCGAGTGCATAATTATACAAAAAACGACAAAAAGAAACATCGCTATTAACCAAACAATTAGTCGAGAAAAAAAAAGTTTGCAGCAACAATAGTACTCGTCGGACCTATAATAATTGAATCCAGGAAGGGGAAAAAAAAGTTTCGAGATTCTATCGCGCTTCACGGCGCAGACGGGATGTGACATGTATATAGCGCTCTCGAGATTCTCATACAGAAAATTAAACACAATGCGTGTACATAAAATTATTTGCATTGTAGAGAGAGAGAGAGAGCCACATCCTGCAGACTATACCGCCAACAATAAGCGTAATTAATGTATATACATTTCATCTTGGCATATTGCGAAATGATTGAGCAAACGCTTGTTCCAGCGACGCTCGGTCTATTTTTGAAACTGTAACACCTGTCGTGCGATCTGTTCGAGTGAAATAAAACAAAATACGGAGATATACCAATATACGTTGAAAATTTGCTCAGGAAAATATAATGGACGGTTAATGATGATTGATTCCAAGCTTACGCCGATACTAATATGCAGTACTTTGTGCGATAATTCCGCGCCGACATGATTTTTCGCAAAAAAAAAGAGAGACAAAATACATTAATAAGTTATGAGTCCGCTCGTTTCCCGAGACTGCGAACTATTACGCAAAAATAGCGCAACTTGCAACTATATCATGCATATTAATGCTCACTGCATCTGGACATGAGAACCGTAATTGAACGATAAATTCACGTTCGATTGTGCATGAAACAATTGAAAAAGCAAATAAGCCACAGATCACGAAAGTTAAATACTGACCAATATCCCTAATATTGCCACATTCTTCATGTCTATATCGAACGGTCAATTAGACCGAATGAATACTTCGCGTTCGGTATTAGCCCCTATACAAATCTCAATATGCATAATTTTATTCTGGGTGCATTTCAATCGATACACTGCGCTACTTTTATCAATGATCATCGTTAAACCAAAGACAACCAAATATACTCCTTATCCGAGGAACGACACGCGAATCGATCCGCATCAGCGACGAATAAATCAACTCCGTCGGTGAAAAATTGCAGATCATGCGATCCCGATGTACACTACCTGCAGATATATATATATATATATATATATATCTTCGGAAAAATCATAATCGAGCTTGCGCGTGTGCGTTACGCAATCCCGCGTGAGCCACAGCCGCGCGCGCGCATCGCATAGTTATACGCCGCGCGAAAAAAGTGCGCGCGCACACGCATCGTTATCATCGTTATCTAGCTAATCGAGAAAAAAAAAATTGACGAATCCGCGATGCAAGGGACAGCGATCGGGAGTATAACATAAAGCACCGTGACTTGCGCTATTTCGGTACCGACGCGCTCGCGACATTAATCCGACGATCTTCCAGTCTAAGGTCGTGTTACGCCGACGCTCGGTAATAATAATATAAGTATATTTTTTAGCTAATTTGATGAGAGGAGGCATTACAGGCTTTTAATTGCGAGAGGTACGCGCAGAGGTCGATGTTGTGTATATAGTTATGTATCAGCGTGGCGCGGGAAACAATGTTATTACTTAAGTATGTAAAAAGTTGATTAATCGCTTCCGAGGATCAGAAGTTGGTTTGTGAGCAGCGAGAAGATAAAGTATAACTCGGCTCGTAAGGCGAGCTTATATAATTGAATAATTTTTCTCGCTCTTAACGGATTTGAAATAACGCGATATTCCAATAATATCTCGCAGTTTTTATTGCAAAGCGAGCGGTTCGTTGTCTGTCGGTACAAGAGCTATACTTAATAGTGACTTGTCCTCGTGAAAAATCGAAACTGGAAAAAGTGTTTCTCGTACAAAAAATACTTGGGCATAATAATTTATGCATAATTGATGAATAAATTCGGTGATTTAATTACTAATACTATTGATATTTGGCATTACTTTCTATTTAAATAAAACAAAAAAAAAATTAAAAATGAATTTAAAAAAAATTTTAATGTTTTTTTTTAATTTTTTCAACTAACTACGTGAATATTTAGAAGTATAATACCGTCACTTCCGAAAAATAATAATTAAAGTATTTGACTCGTGGCTCGTTCATTATCTGGCTACATTAGCTAACGCGCGACATTTGTAACGGTAATGTACAGCGAGAAACATTTAAAAACTGACCCTGAAAATTAATTTCAGTTGTTTTTTCGTTTCTTTTTTTCCAGCCTTATCAATGATAATACAAGAGCCGCTTGTATACCGGAGCAAATAAAGATATGCAAATAATGGATTACTATTCGAGACTATCGTCTCTCAGGAATATCTTTTATAAGCGCCAATTACAATCGTCTCTCGCCCGCGCCGCGTGACATTTACAACAAAACTGGCTTTATTTATTGCGCATTTCCAACGCGTCAAGGGAATACAGCTCAGCCCCCCGACAATGTTACACGCGCTTGAAACAACTTGGCAAAACACGAATTTCACACTCCCATCATCTTCATCCTCCACAGATTGAAAAAAAAAAGAATCGACTCACCGATCCCCTCGATGACGTATCGGTCCTTCGGATCCATCTCGGCGTACTCTGTTACGGAAATTATTCTCGCGCTCATCTCTCGCGATCGTCTCCGCACCACGACGCACACACTTCACCTCATGCGCGCAAGCTCCTCACCGCGATCTCGCTACGAGGCGAGACGAAGCTTATGCTCTCAGTACCAATCGGCATCACCTGCGCACTCTGTCTCCCACTATCGCACTTCACTCCTACAAATATATATCTATCTACGTAGACGAAAGCACGTGCGTATGTATACGGAGAGACAGACGGACGCGCGCGCGACACGCGGGCCCGGATGACAATGCCGCCTCGGCGCGCCGGACCCGCGATATGTATTCTCTCCCGTGAAAAATCCGCGCAGCAGAGTAGGTATAAGGTATATAGCGCGAGCGCGGTGTGTGTGCAGGAGAGCGAGAGAGACGTTCCGATGTGGTGGTGGGGCGCGCGTGTCTCACTCTCCACCTCTCGCGCTCGGCGCTCTCGCACGCATCAGGTGAACCGCGCAGAGAGGATAGGCACAGCAGCAGCCGCGCGGTGCTTTTCCAGAGGCACGACTCACTCGCAGACTGTCTGGTGCGCAGTCGTCTTCCGGCGACCGAGCCGCGCGCACGTACAGTTCAAGGTCGCGGTTCACAGGTAATACGAACAGACTTTGGCGCACACTTTTGTCGCTGAACCTGCCAAGGCCAACAGGAGTAGCGTGAAAGTGTGCGCACTAGGAGTACTTGAACGTTTTGTTTATTAGGAAGCGGCAGAGAAAGTTTTCGTGACGCCGCGGCGATAGCGCGCCGCGTGACATCACTGATAGCCAATTCTTAATTACATAGCTGTCGTTGAGAATTCGTGTATTAATTTGAGGCGCCTTGTGTCAGTAGCCGCGCAAAGGATGCGCCAATATCGTCGACTGGTCCGTCAAGCAACGCGCGCGCGTCACATCCAAGCCGGGTTCCCACAGTACTTTCCTTTTTGCGAATTGAGTTGAGATTTCGGAGTGACTGCGAAAATCCCTTTTTTGACACAAATGTGTGCCTTACTTTTGGTATAGTGTAATTATCTATTTTTTCCGTTCGTTTTTTCGGTGCACAAGTGGGCTGCAGCTGGTTCCTCATTTGCTCGGGCAAACATTATAACCGGGCACTTGCGGACAAACTAAAATTCGCCTCGTCGTCATAAAAATTCACCTTACGAAGATAATATATATTACACGACACCGTCTTTCCACCAGCAGCTTTCCTCTAGCACTGTGCACCGCGAGGAATTCGCTCCATAGTAGGCAGGCCTTCTCCTCTCCAATTGTGCAAAGAAGGCAGAGATCGGCTCTCTGTCCCTTATCATCTCCGTGTACGTACACACGCGCTCAAACGTATATTGTACACGCGTAACGCGCGGATAACACGCGGAAAAACTTTCCCACCGTCTGATTCACTCGCTAATCTCCCTCTTTATTTCTATTTTAACGAAACGTAACACACAGCAGCGACAGAGCGACGCCCCGCGCGTCCTCATGTCCCGGCGCGCCGATCAGCTGTGCGCCGCTGAATGAGCTGCTGCGGGTCAGCGCTCACACGCAGGCAGGTATATGTAGGTATTATACTTACGCGTCCTTTTCGCGCGCAGGTGTCGCCGCCGCCGGTGGAAGAGAGACGCAAGTAGTGGGGTGGTAGGGTAGGGTGGGATATATCCGTATACGTGCTGGTGGTGGTGCAATGTATCGATTATTTAAGGGCGTAATGTGTATGGTATAAAAATAAATAACAGCGGAAATGCAGGGTGTTATTGTAAGAACCGAGGATTTATATATAAGGTACAATGGTATTAATAATAAAAGCGTGTGTGTGTGGCATTTCGTAACGCGATTATCGTGAACTTGACAGAGAGCGCACCTTTCAACTGTCTTTTGAAAGTACTTGGGCGGAGCGATGGATGGTGACGAAGCGTAGAGAAAGTGATTCCTCGTTTTGATTAGAACCGATGACCGTCGATATATAATAGGTTTTCTTTCCTCTGATCTGACCGGAACTGTTTCTATACTCTCACGCGATAATAGCTCTGTCCAGAAATATTTCGATTTTCTGTTATTAATACGTATGTGTAATGTTACGAAATCATTGTAAAAAGAAGCCGTTCCATGTGATTTTTCATTGCTGATAAAACGAAAAAAAAAATTAATAAATAAAAAGCTTCATTGGAAATTTCTGAGAAACCTTGGTTCTTCATCCCACTATGACAGACTGGAAAGAGACGTTAATGCGTCGCTCAGTTCGGTGCGACATTAGTTATCGGGGAAAAAAGGAGGAATTATGAATGAAAACGTAATAACGCGCGGCCTGCAGGTGCGCGCGCGTGCGTCTAAACTCCCGTCGCTAATTAAAATGCACACTCTCAAACGCCTTTTTCGCAATATTGCATCGATTATCACGGCCGATTAGAGATTCAAATCATGCCGGGAAAGAAAGAATTTTAACGAGCGACATTTGTCGATTCGCTCGGTCATTATTCGAGTGTCAACGTAAACAGGATGAGAAATTAGCGTATTTAAATAATTGATCGACGCGCGTATGTGTGAATGAAAATTATAATGCTTGCATTATATTCTCTAAGTATTTTTCAGTGCAAAGTCGGGCGCTGGTAAGAAATAGTGAATATACACTATTGTATAGTGTATGCACTTTCAAAATAATGAAATTGGATTTTTACTAATATATTGTGTATAAATAGTGTATATGCAGTATTTTGTAACAGTGCCAGACTTTACACTGAACAAAATTTAGAGAGTATATATATACCTGTGACGGTTATTGAGATTATTTGTTACGCGATTCGTCGAGTGGATTATTCCGTTATACTTTTGAAGCAGCTGGGAATGTTTTAATATGGATATTGCCATACATACACTCTTAATAAACTGGCATTACTTCAAATCACGGAATTCGTCTTCGGTCCTCTTATGAAATGTCTGTAATTTCACGCGCTTATCGCATATCTTATATACTTATTAGTTTGTACTACAGAGTAGCTCTGAGCCAACAAGATAACGCGTACGAGTATTTCCCAATAAAAATCAAAAACCAATGAGCGATACCGAATTATTAGATGAACAGAATTGATAGCTGTAACTCATACTACATCGGCTAATTAAATCTTCGATTAAAAAAAGAAAACAGAGGCATATCCACCTATATATGGCGACGCGTTTCTTCATCTTCGAGAGGTCATCTCGCCTATAGCTCTATCGTGAAAGCGTCCATCTAATTGAAAATCGCTCCCACGAGCCCATAAATCTCAGCCCAATCCACGTCGATCTCCCTTTACCTTGCGGCCACACTTTCCCAACCGACTAACAGGAATGCACCGAACGCGAACACAACGAGTCCCAAAGAAGACAAAATACGTTTCGTTTCTTTTTCATCTGCAATAACCATCATACTGCAGCGGTTACTGATCGGTCAGGCAAGATTGTAAATCGACAATTGCTGGAATGCAATCGGAACTGTTATTCGCGGCGGGAATTGCAGTGGCAACTACACACACAGAGCGCGCCCGCCTGTATACGCGTAGCTTTGCGATCCTTGTGTGTAGGTCAGCCCGATTTTGCTGTTCGCTCAAGCCGCGCACGAATGCGGTTGAATTTTCATCTTGTTAATCTAAAAGAAAAATGTTATAGATATTTATGAGCGCGAGCGTATGTATAGGTTTGGTGATGAAGGTGTAGAAAAAGATTTGTACTACACACGTATATACCGAGCGGGAATGGAAAAATAGTTCAGAAAGCGAGCGATTGAAATTAATGCAAATTGTAGCTTATGCAAATCGGTGGATATAACAGTTAGGCTTAGTCAAGCATAACATAATTCGTGTGTAGTATATGCCATGTGAATTATAAATTCGACTGCTGGGTTCGTTTGTACATGAAGTTCACAATTCTCGTTACAGTTCTTTAGAAAAAAGGTCCTTGTATTATGATTTTTCCGACACCCTGACGAAAAAAAGCCCCTTTTACTATACCATTTTTCCGAAAAATGATAACATCATAAGAAAATAATCTTTTAGGTGGAAGAATAAGTGCATAACATGGGCTTCTGCCACGTTTATTAGTCATGTATCCTAATATTAGCACCAAACCTCAGAATTCCCATCGAACCTCTTTCAAATAAATGTGACAAATATCTCTCACCGCTATAAAAAAAGACCGAAGACGCCGGAGAACCATCACACATACACACAGACCTCGACATGTGCGGCACGTGCTCCACGTGACGGTGCTTTGCTTTAACGGGGGGAGGCACAGCGCCGTATTCGCCGGCGCATTCCGTGTCGACGCGCGTTTACAAGCCTCTCCGCGATAACGCGCAGGATGAGGTGTGTGTTATGTTTCTTTCGCTCTAGCTGTTAACGCGATTGGCGACGGGCAATTTGTAAATTAGACGCGGACGGTCGCTCGGTTTGTTTACACGCGGATTTTTCTTTTCCCCTCCGTTAAGTGGAGGAAAAGTGGGCGGTACGTGCGTTGGACATTATTATATATAGGTATATCTATGAGAATCGAGAAAAGAGAGCTGTTGTATTGTTAAACGAAACGATCTATACGGTGCGCGCGATCGTAAAGAAAATTAGTCGTTAATGCAGGACAGAAAAACTTGAAATTACGAATTTTTAATCTTCCGCTGACATTTATGTCTTTCCACCGCTTCAACCGGGGCCTAGATGAATCACCCGTGAATCATAGAATCTGTTTTTCTTTGGCTCCCCTCGCGCGTCGATAATCTTTATGAAATCAATTACTTTACGGTCTAAACAACGTGAGTTAATATTTTGTGATCATTATGAGAGCGAAAATTCTTTGTCTAATATTTCCACTCACACGTTTCGCTAAATTATACGTATATATACGTATACAATTAATATCCGCACGTTAACGTTTCGTTAGTAAACAATTCGTATATAGCAATAACAATCGCATACTTTCGTGCGTTTTACAACTGAAATAAAACGTGTTTACTAGCGAGCGATAACAATAGCCTTTACCTTCGGCTCGTTGGCGCATAAATCAGGCGCGCGGCAAATTTCATTAACCCGCGAGACGATAAAAAAAGGCATTACGCCAAACACCTGTTAACATTCTTCGCCGGCTGAGTACAGAGCCGTCGCATTCCATTAATCACGATTAATTTTATTAAGTCCCATGATGCATCCATTTCCGAGATATATACAATCACCGATCTCTCAGCAATTTACGCTCGCTTGTAAAATTCATTAACTTTTCTCCCCGGCTTGACAATTTAAAAAGCATTACTCTCAAAATGAATTACGCCCCGCGGGCCGAAAGAAAAAAAAAACAAAAACACCAAGAAATCGACTGCTCTCTGCACACTTATATTTTCTCCGCCGAAAGGCCTTTCCCCCTCGTGTGTCGCAAAGAATTCTCCACAGGCCGAGTAAAAACTACCGCGGCCTCGTAAACCTTTTCCTTCTTCTCCTCCTTCCAAAAGAAAAAACGAGGTGGAAAAAAATCGAAACGACTCGCGGCGGCGCATGACAACGAGCAGAGCCGAACGTCCATCCTTCGCGCGGGGCGCGCGGGAGAAAAAGCGCGGCGAAGAGAAAAAAAGAAAGGAAAAATGGATGGACACGAGGACGACACGCGCGCGAGGGATCGACCTTATCCTTCGAGCCGAGGACCTTCCGACGAAACGGGTGCGCCCCGGTAGTGGTGTGATATGTAGCGATCGAGCGAGCCCAACCCCCGACTCGTGCACTCGTCTACGCACGCGAGCGGGTGCGGATATGGTGGGTTGAGGTTTTATATAGCAGCGTTGTAATTTAGATTCGGGCTTTCGGAAATGTATGTAAGTATCGAGGTTAACTGATGGATGCGTCGGCATTTTTTGTACGGCGGCAGTGTAATAAGCTGTTGTTGTCTTCGTTTTCGAGAGGTTTTCGCTTAATTCCGTGTAAGGTTATAAAGTATAACGGCTCAGAGGTGTAAAGAACGAAAGCTGATTTTTCGTTGAGATAAGAATTTTGGAAAATAATTGTTATTATATACTTTAACAAGTGTTGATCCGCCAAACCATGTTTCCTATTTAGCTCTTATTAAACGCGTTCATGCCGTATGAATTCATACTCGATCCTGTGAAAGCGAAAGTGCGATACATCACTGGTAATTAAAGAAAGTAATGGTAGTGATTTGTACCGGGAATGATACAGTCAACTACAACAATTTTATAGTTAATAATCTACTGCACGAAACGGATAAAGGCGGCGTATAAATATCTGTGTATCATTAACTTTTTTTTTTTTTTTTTTTGCAAAATAAATTGTTGCGATTTTAATCCAACAATGTTTACAGGTCTAAGATTTCTCTGGACTGAGTCTAGATGTTTTTTTTACCTCCATTGTGTATCGAGTAATAAATAATGTGTCCGTGACCTTAATGAGATGAAAATTTAAGTAAGAAGCGCTATAATAGCATATTGATGGAGTATTCATGACATCCCAAATATCTCTTGCAACGTGTAATTTTTTCCTAACACCTTGAAACTTGATTGTTCAGTACATTAGGCGTGAAAATCAAAAATTCTTAACTTTACCAATACGAACATATTTTAAATTAAATTGATTACTGTGTAATTAATCAAACGCTTGAAACGTATTAAGTCAAACATCAAGGTTTCAAGAAAACGCTTTTCACGATGATCCATTTTCAGTGTATCGACCGAACTCAATATGTCGAATATCTTTTTTCTTGACTGGCACATTTCTAATTTATTTCAAATACTCGCACGTATTTTGATGTATTGTAACATTTATTTTTTTTTCACATAAAGTTTAAAATGTTAATTTTTTTTCGTTTGAAAAATTTTTAAAAGTATTGCCAAAACCAATCAGTACATTCATGAGGAAAAATTCTTTAAAAAGATGATAAATTATATGTTATTTTTTTTTTGCCGTAAAATGCATAAATACCTCCATAAACTTTTTAAAGGTTTATTGAACATCGCAACTTTTACATTTACTTTTACGCCGAAATGTGCGGACGTGCATCCATTAAGGACAATCAGTATTATTAAATTTTTTTTATCAGCGATGCGAACGTTAATGCACACCGCGACGTATACTAAAAAATTATAGCACACATTTATCAGAATACACAATATTATTGTTGCACGCTTAATACCACACAATTTGTTAAAAAAATCGTCTCGAGCATAAACTCAAATTACTTTATATACGCCATATCAAAAGCGCATAACTCTTGCGATAAACCCCGTCAGTGGAAACAAAACAAAAGGCTCAGCTGAAGTTTAAAAAGGCACTTGGCCGACAAGGTAACGAGCGAAATCCACGCAGCTACGTCGCTCTTCCCCCTTTTACACTCACAGATTATTGCTTTCGCGCGCTCACTTCCACTTCCCGTAATTGCGCAGGTATAGGTGCAGCCTGCGATGCTCTTCTTCCTTCTATATTATACACACGCTCGAGCGATCGATCGGCCTTGAACGTCCGACCAGCCGACGCATCGATATTTTCGTCTGCGGCGAGCGGGTCGATACACTTTTTCACTCTTCGTCGTTAAATTAACTTCGCGACGGCACTGAACGATGCTACTTCCTCGTGGCAATGCTATACGTATATCGTTTTGTTTCGTTTCGTCGACCCCTGATATATGTGCAACGGGCGTCCCCTTGAAAATGTGAAGGGTGCCGAGGCCGCTGATCGTCCAAAAGTTGAAAATTGCGATGTTGAAGAATTTAACGACGGGGGTCGCTGACCGTCCGACAGATGAAAAGAACGTCCGTGGGAAGTACGCGCCGGAAAGTTTGCTGCTAACAGAGGCTTTTTTTAATGAGCTTTTACGGGAGGTCGAAAACTGATGCTAAAGTGCGCGCGGTGGGGCGATAATAAATGTGCTTTTAATTTTGACGCTTGATGAATGTGTCAGAGGAAATCTAGAAAAATCTAGTAATGAATTTTTAATGTCAATGGGAATGATAAAGAACGCTATCTCAAGTCGAGGAAAGACTAGTTTTTTTCGTTTGATGTAATGCAAATGATGTGATGTTAACAAGACGTTCGATGGCACTGGAAGCGAAAAAGGCGATATGATTTCGTTTGAAGACGATGCGAACACCTGTTATTTGCTCGTTTATTATTGAATTGCAAATACACGTAGACTGATAGATGATCTCGTTATATGTGATATACAGAACTGAAACTTCGGATCAATAATTGGATACAATTCATTACACGCAATAAGTTAAAGTTTTCGATTGTGAACACTTTAACCCTTTGAGGGGCGGTGGGAAATATACTTCCCACCTATTTAACATTCATTTTTTCTTCATTTCTTTAATGTTTCATAATTTGAACCTAGGCAAAGGCGTTTTTTAGGCTCTTAAATAACTAAGTTACACAACCATTACAAAAAATGACCACAACTTTTTTTTTTTGTAGGTATAAACAATCAATTGAAAAAAATCGATTTTTTCAGGAAAAAATGTGCCCCTCAAAGGGTTAAAGAAGAAAATTTTCTTAAGAATTCGAATTTGCGATGAAGTAATTTCAACTAAATGAAATACGCTGTCACTTACCAATAGATCATTCAATTTGAATTCAATATTCTGCACTTCCTATAACCAATTTATGACATCCAGTTTGTTCCTTACACGAACAAAAAAACAAAGTTTATGGCAACCTTCTTTCACAGCTTTTTTTAAACCGTCCAATATTAAAATTATGACCAAACTAACGGTTAAAGAAATTATTTAAACTTATTTTTCCTTTTCGCTTCAATTAGCCCAAATTACCCAAATAAAAATAGTTTTCTATACATTACGCGTATCCAATTAGTTACATAAACCATGTACCGTTCCGACAAGTAAAAAACCCCCACCACAAAGCTTCAGCACAATATGTCCCGACAACAATTTTGAATGACCGCGCCCAAGAATAACAGAAAAAAATGTAAATTACGCGTTTAAATCACTCTCTGCAAACCATAAAAATTCCCTCGCCTGCCAACTCTTCAATCCGCCCAAAGCAATGGGATGGCAAAGGTGGCGAGAGGAGCAAGTGAAACTTGTCGCTCGCTGCGCAGCGTCCTTCTGGCGGCTTAGCTGCGACGACGAGGACAGGAGTCGAAACGGCATTGTTCACCTTACCAACCGCGGCCATAAAAAATCGCGTCCCAATCCGAGAGAGTCGGAAGGTTGCCTCGAGTTCTGCTGCTTTATCAAAGTACAATCAAGACTAATCCCTTCCCCTTCTTCGATCTGCACGTGCGCGCGAACATCGCCAGCTATAATCTATTTAAGCACTTATTGGTGCGGTTTAATTGGTTTCTTTGTCCAGGTTAAAGCTTTGTTGCAGACAGCTGGTAAATGTGTAACAACAAAAGGGGCATTGCTGATATATCAAATATTTGAATAATTTACGACGATTCGCACTGTCAAGTGCAGAAATGCAAGAATACGAGGATTCTAAATCCGCTTTTTATCGCGACCCGCGACGATAAATTATATTGTAATGAAAAAGTGGTGCTTTAAAAGAATGCTGCTCGAATAATAATTGGCAATAAAGGTGATTATGTGATACTGAACTTTATAGTCGGATAAAAAAATTCTCGCGCGCAGAAGTGGTAAATAATTGCGTGGTGTGCCCCGAAAGACAATATTTTTTTTTCAACATTACGTTAAAAAACAATCGTTAAAGTTATTTTTTGCTAAAAAAAAAAATGAAAAATACGACATATCTAACGATCAAATCTGTATAATTAAAATGCGATAAAAAGTGTGTCGATCAACGAATAAAAATCATTACAGACACAATAACAATCTTTGAATCTATTCCAGCTAAATCAAACCCAACCGCTAATTTTCCATTACGAATAAAATCTGCGCACAGCGAAATCCTCTTCGAGCTAAAATCGTGACTTCTCGGGAGCTTATACTTACACTTTATATATCTCGGGGTCAGCATCGACGTGCGAAAGGTAAACGCACGGATGTCCGCCCCGTGGTGAATTATAGCTGCCGCACGTTTATGACCGGCGCGTTTTATTCGGGGGGGCCTCGGACGATGCGCCGCGCGGTGTGCCGAACATCGGCCTCGCGCGCACGCGCGCCCTACAGCGCATATTAATAACACATCGAGAACGACTTCCTTTCGTTCAGTAGACTCGTATAGTGTAAAGCAATAAAATATATAGTTGAAGCGGTGAGAAACATAATTTGGTAAGTTGCGGGATAATTCGGTGGTGAAATATGTTGCGTTGCTTAGCGGTCGAATAAATGTATATATTATACACACATAAAGATAACGTTCGTATTCTTACCAGTTGAATTTTAATAATTTAAGTGCTCGTTTTTGTTGGTATCATTCAAATACGTAATAAAAAAATTATTTTAATGTAATTAGTACCTAAAATACTTTTTTAGTTGAAAAAAACTAATATACTTAATGAAATATAAAAAATATACAAAATATAATTGTAAAGATACCTTATTGTTCATAAAAAAATTTTGAGCCTAATCTAGCCTGTAAAAATGGCTTGAGATAAAACACAATTAGCGAATATTTTCCTTTGTTCCATCCTAACATTGCTCTAAACCACACAAAGAAATCGCGGAAAGATAAACTTTATAACTCTCAACAATGCAAAAACATATATTAGATTTCGCAAATCCCCAATAATCCGTTAGCAACAAACCCCTCAAAAAAGAAATGAAAAAACAAGGCAGTCGCTCGCCACTTCGCTCTCAGCTGACATGTCTCATCATGTCGAATCATCTTGGAAATCCAATAAAATAAGGAGCTCGTAAACGCGGGCCGTTAACAAACGTGTGTGTATATATACGCGAAAATCCCGTGGAACGCGCGCACGCGTCTGTCGTCCGCGACTTATCGCGTCGTAAATGCTCCGCGATAGAGCGAGCGCAATTTGTCGTGTATATATGTATATCTGCGCAGCGTTCGCAAGTGAGCGCGGGGCTCTCGCGGCTGAACTCAATAATTTTTCGGCCTTGCCGCCGATAATGATGACACGCGTCGTACGCCGGTATAGACCGCGGATGACAAGACGAGGCTGCGATGGCTGTGGACTTATACGTGCGCGCCGAAGGATTTTCGTGGCTGGTCGTAGTATAGCCGAGGGACATCATCATATACTCACCTGGAAAAATAAAAAGAAGATCATAGTCAATGAGGAAAATTCGTACAGTGCTGTTAATTTTTTAGGCTTATAGGCACGTATATAGAAGGATGGCTATTTTTATAGTGAGTTAACACAGCGTGCGCGCAGCATCCGCAAGTGGGAAAAATACATCCAGGTTATCGGGTCTGACGCGCGCGAGCAAGCGTTTTACATAAAGCGAGAATTCCGTCAACAAACAACAATGTGCGCTCGGGTATGATTATGCAAGGATAACGCGAAAACTATTTACATAACGTGGAAATAAAGAGCGACGACGACGACGGGGAGGCACAGAGGACGTGAGCGGAATTCGACGACGGCTCATTTACAAGCAATTATATTTAGTGTCGGGTTAACGTTTGCAGCGGTAGAGTAGTGTAGCTGCTGGGCGCTTTTTTGCACTGCATAGTCGCGAGCTACATAAGCATTCACGCACTTGAGAGCCGTAAAAACACGAAAGCTTTTTGCGCTTTTTCTAGGCTTCGAGAGCGGCAGGATAAATGTCTGTGACTTGCGTGTATTCGCAGCCATTAATTCGATATTTAATGATCAAAATTCTATGATCGCCCTGGTAGAAAATTAACCAGCTTTTCTGACAAAGCTGTTATAAATTAGCTAGATAAAAACTAACTAATTTTTTGTTAACCTTTGACAAGCGATATTCGTTAACTATAAATTAATTAATTTTGAGAATTGGTTAAGCTTCGAAGATGTTGATTTTTTTTTGAAAAATTGTTTCTTTAAGGTGTTTTCGCGAATTTCATATTTTTATAAGGAATATAAATACTAACCAAGAGAGTGTCAGGGATCCAGATCACAGATTAGGCTCAAATTTTAGAGTATGTTTTTGAATGTAGAAACATGAAGAAAGCCACAGTACTAGACCCTAACGCTCTATAAAAAAACTCAAGTCCTGGACAATTTTAGCTTTATTTTGAGAAAAATTTTGGAAAAAGCTTCGTCTTCAAACGGTATATTCATTCAATCTTGGAAAGTCTGAAATCTTATTAAAAAAAGAGAAAATAAAACTAGAGAAAATGAGCTGTCATTTACTTTATTTAGAACTAAAAAACATGGATTCTTTCCTAAGTTATGAAAGTTTAAAATTGAGCAATGAAAATAAACTATTAAATCCTTAAAATTTGCTGTTCGATTTTATGCATATTTTGGTGTATTTTCGTTGCTCAAATTTAATAACTTCATAACTATGGAAGGAACCAATATTTTTTTTTATTCTGAAAAAAGAAAATGAAAACTCGTTTTCGCTAGTTTATTTATTTTCTTTTTTTGAATACCATTTCAAGAAGGATCTTTTTCCAAAATATACATAAAATGACCAGAATTTGAGATTTATTCAGCATTAGAGTCTAATATTGTGGCTTTCTTCATGTTTCTACAACCAAAAACATATCTTTAAGTTTAAGTCGAATCCGTAATCCAGATCCCTGACACTCTCCTAGTAAGTCACAAGAAACAATATGCGGTACCGGGGAAGACAAAAAATTAAGAAATTAAGAAACATTGAATAGTTATGGCTCTGAAGTTTGCATCGTTGAAATGCAACGAAATGATTTCTTACAATTAACTTAAGTTATTAAAGAATGAAAATTTCACCTAAACCTTTGTTATAAAGTTATTTTATTTTATAAAACACTAAATCTGCAGAGAAAATTAAAATCAATTAGTATAACCATGAAGCAAAATAAATTTTTTTTTTATTTCGTTGCACTCCAACGTTGCGAACTTCAAACCCATGAATATTTAGCTGAGGTAGTACATCATCGCAACGATTTCGCTGAACCAACAATTAGTCCTAGACGATGCTTTCTACACACGTTATATATGATACGTATTTTTTTTTTGTATTTTGTTCTTAGCCATAAAGTAATCACGCAGCTAAAAGCGTAACGTTATTGCCGGGGATTCTAGGTAATAGTTAGCTAAAAATTAACCATATTCTAAAAATCTAGCTAATTTATAACTAGAATATGCTTAAGATTTCTACCAAGCTGGTCACTAATATTTCATATGACTAACATATTGTAACAAAAAAATACGTTTCAATTTGCTTTCAAGAATAGCGCAAAATATTTCTGCAGAATTCTGCATTTCAAAATTCGCATTCGAGTCACACAATAATAATTTTCGCTTTGATACCGCGGTATAGTAATATACATCATCTTTCTCAAGGTTCTCCCAAATTACTCCCGACTTCAGCGACAATTATCGCACACGAACCCTCTCTCTCGTATACAAGTGTCAACGTACAAAAATAACGCGCGACATCTTGCACAAGATAATACCCCTGCCAAAACAAACGCTCGTCTGAAGCGCAAGAGGCACGAAATATAATATACGTAACCTGCTTATCTCGGAGAGAGAGAGAGAGAGAGAGAGAGAGACTCCAAATGATCGTTCGGTTCCAGCCGTAAGAACACGCTAACCGCGCCGTCACCACTTTTTTACGACAAAGCGTCTTTTCTTATAATGCGCGACTATGTAATACACGCGCGCCGTGCTGGCGATTGTCAGCGCGAGCGTATATGTCATACCGTCGTGTCGTATAGATATAACGCGTGTGGCGGTCATCGGCATTTTGGTCAGTGCGCATGACGCGCGGGGCGGCTGCGAGGAAAAAATTCTTTCGCCGCGAGATCGTAGACGTGTATGTGTGTGTCTTGAAAGGCGCGTTTTTTACTCTTCTCGAGCCCAACTGATCCTCCTCGGCCTGAGCGTATATCGACGTCATCGGCTGGTCGTTGCGTAAGACACTCGGCGTACTTAGGCCGACGTGCCATCGTTTAAGTGTACATAGATCCTTTGTAGAGCGCATATCGGTTCTGTTACCGTTGTCTCGCTCTGCTTTTTAATGCCTTTCGAAGCTTCTTCGAGCTGTGCAAAAAAGGTGTAAACGACAAAAAGTTTTAGCGGTACTCATTGTCTGTGCATCCGTTTACTTTTATGACAAGCGAATCCCGGCAAGTACATACAAAATGAAAAAATATTTTCCGTCAGCATAAAGCCCATCGATAGAAAAAAAAATCATAAATATTCATCAATATAAAGTCAACGTTTCCGGTTCATCGTAGCACACTATTGTTTGTTTACTTAAAATGCCTATAATATTAATCTTACACGTTGACAATCACGGTACGTAAATACACTCCATTATAGCTATTACAAACTGACGATCCATATTACACCCGCCTTGCCAGTGAAAAACAAGCATCTGACACTCCTACTTTCCATCGAAATTTTCCCATCACCCGCGCGCGACTAACCGCAACGATGACACAACGCGCGCGGTACACAGCTGGAATCCCAATACCATTTTCTACTCCTTCCAGCTAATCAGCTCCATGTCTCTCCCTCTCTCTCTAAAAATCGCGCAAACAAATCATCAATTATTGAAACCGCGCACGCAGGTGCCAATCCAACCGCAATGATCGCAGGCCACCTGCGCATAGTATTGCGCATAGCGCGCAAGGTCTCGCGAATCCTTCGCAAATAACAACAAACGACAAGTGCGCTGACATCGTGATGGGTGTATGTATATATATACACGCGCATAAATTAGATCGCGGCGCGGTATATAGTGTCTGGCCGTCACCGCGCGGGTACACACCTTCTATACAGGGGCGTGACACATGCACGCACGTGTGTGACGTTTACACGACGGTCGCGAGAGCGATGGGTGTTTTATTATTGGCCGCCGGAGGAAAACGAGCCTCCGCACGCGCGCGAGCAAAAACGCACACACACACACATAAGCGCTATATCTAATTGGATCGATGCAGAGGTGTATTCCTTGGTGATGATTTTTTTTGTCCGCAAAAGTTTTAGCACAAGGTTGTGTACCGCCGCGGACGTTGAGTGTGGATGTAGCGTATATATTATATACGCTCGATGTTGGAATCGTTAACGACTAGTAGAGTCTAAGTGTTTTTTTTTCTTCATTTTTTGCGTCGCGTTTCACGCTTGACTGGATTTTTCTGGTTGAACTCTATCGGCTGCTTCCGACATTTAGTATAATATATAATACGAGGGATCGGTGCGGCTATTCGGATTGTAAATTTGTGCGCGATTTTTACCGCGGTCGAGATTCGTCATTTAAAATTTTAATGGCAGACGAGCAATAAAAAATTCTAACTGTGATTTATGGGATTTGGTCGCGTGTGCACGCGGGACAATGAAAATTAGCCGCGAAGTTAGCGTGATTTTCGCTAATGACGGCGGTATAGGTGCATGCGAACACTGGAATAAAAATAGCGGTAATACATAAAACGACTACGATAATGTTTATAGTTGAATTAAAACGCTTTTGGAATATCTACTAGTCGTGCTCTACATATCCTTCTTGCAATACTCGCTCAAATGGTGTGGGCGATGATCAAAATTAATCGAAAGCATATTCCGAAAATGGACCACTTTCCCCACCTTCTTCGAAAAATTATAGACAATCCGACGTTGTTTTCAATCATTTCCCGATTCGCGCTCACTTTTAAAAACCGACGCGTTTGGAAAATTCCGTTAATTACAATAATCGGTAATTTTCGGTCGCGATCCTGCGCTCGCTTCACTATAAGGACAATATGTTATTGTCCGCAATTTTCCAATGAACTTCGTCAATTATTGCCAGCTCTGTTTGAAAAGCATTACCATACCATCTGAACCATCCGCCTTATGTATATACATACGCACATTCCGCACCTACGCGAATCTCCAGAACGAAATTCCGCGCATATATCTTAAATCTTCGTCGGAAAAGCCCCTCGTGATGTCTGCTGCTCGCGAATGACGGTGACGACCTTCACCTTACGGAAGGATGAGCCGCGCCGTTGTCGGCGCGCAAGATCGATGCACCTGTTTTCGCGGAATTCTCCGCGCCGGGACTCGTTCGTATATATACATGTTTGCGCGACGGCTTTCCGCGTGATTGCACCGATGACATGTGTGCCGCGGCTGGTGTTGTTCGGGAGAAGAGATAAGAAGAAGATAAGGGGCGGGTGAGGGAGAGGCGCTTGGGGTTGGAGAAAGCGCGGAGAGGTTGGGAGCAAGATGAGGGGTTGCTGAATGTTGATTGTTGACGAAGGGCTTGAATTATAACATACATAATGTATCGAAAATTTGTCATTTAATGTTGTTGTAAAAATCACAATTTAGTTAAAAGCTTACTTCAGCTTTTTCCCCATGATTCAAAGTGTGAAATCAATGGAATAATGGATGGCATATTACGAGCAAACCCCAGAAACTTTACAAATTTTGTGTAGCTCCAAAATTTTAGATTTAAAAGGCTATAAGTTAACTTCTTTATAAAGCACATACCTGAACCAAAGCTTAAAATGTTAATAATAAGAGTTTTCATTTTCCAATATGCAAAAAGTTGAAATCTCTTAAATCTAGGTTATTTTTCATGGCACATCGATCTACCAGGGCTTACATTGAAGCTTTTGTTATAATAAAAAAGCCCTAAAAATTTTACAATGATAGTAAGTGACCTTTTTTTCTGGACCGAAAAACACATAAAAATCACCAAAATGACCACTTTTTTCGCCCTTTACGTAATTTTTCTCTAAGTCTTTCTCTATCATTATTCAAATTTTTTTTTATTCCTCGATTAAAAAATGAACATTTTAAGCCTTGGTTCAATCATGTGCTTTGTAAAGAACTTACGTTATAGCATTTTAAATCTAAAATTTTGGAGCTACATAAAATTTTAAAAGTTTCTGGGATTTGTTCGTACATAGAAATCGAAAAACATTCCAAAGACAACAAGAAAAATAACGCCAGATACAAAGTTAAGGAAAGTCAGAGCATGAGACCTATTTACTGACGCAATTCACTACGTCGCGACATGTGTACAGTCGAAGATCGGCCTCTTTCGAGCTAGTCCGATAATTGTCAGCTAATTGTTAAGAAAAATTCGGAATGGCATTTGGCTATACTCACAGAGCGGGATATATCGGGAGTATGATCGATCCGCACAACTCTCTTGCTAGCACAACAGGCAGTTGACGTAAGTAAGTATAAGTATAATACACTCTCCGCTCAAGAATGTGTTTTTTGCACTTAGCATCCGATTCCGCGCGGGAGAGTCTTCGAAATTGCGTCGACGAGCGATGATGAATAACCATTTTACGCGATCGTCATAAATCAGACGGATGATAGAGCAAAAAACTCACATGGGACTGGTGTTACGACCGTAGATTGCTATATAATTATCGCGCGATAACTATATGATTAACGTTTAATTCGCATAATCGCCAGTCACAATCTTTTAATAATTATGCTATTTCTGTGGAAATGATTATAGGCGAAGTGATTCCAACTAAATTTTTAACGGAAAAATCAGTGCAACAGCGGACGCATCCGTCATAGAAATGAAAGTACATCCCCCGCACGAGCTTCTACAAGGCATTGGTAAAATTTAAAAAATTTTCCCAACAGCCTTTTCGCCTCCCCACGCGATTGCGCAATACTTCGCGCCTGAAAAAAAGCGCAGCAGCATCGCGGCGTAATTTTTCACAGATAATCAGTTTCCCCTCATGAATTTTGCATGAGGTGTCGCGTGTCTATAAACACGCATATCCCAGAACTCTCCGCGCGAATGATACGTTAGTGTCGCTCCCGGACAAAAAAAAAACGTCATAGTTGACGAGAGAGAGATATATATATATACATACGTATTCTCTCTCGCCTCGTTGCTGGAAAAGCGCATAATGCGCGCGCGCTTCCTCTTATCTCTCGCGGGTATTATTATTTAATACGTTGCGCAACTTTCGAACGTCGGATCGTGACTTTTCTATTTCCCCCGGGCGCTTCTCGAGATGCGCAACATTTTTACCATTTTTGTCTCGTTGGGGGTCAGAGTATGAAGTATTATATATACGTAATCGCGATCCCGAGGCCAAGGAGTTGATTGTCGTTTTTACCAATGTTTGGTCAAGTGTGCGAGTTCGTGTATATCGATTTGCAAACGATGAGATCGGATAATTTCCAAAAGAATTTACCAAAAAATGCAGAAATCTAAATATTCGTTTTTAATGTTTATATTGCGTGAAGAAATTTATGATGCAACAGGTCATTAAAAGGTTACCACAGGTTACATATATATAAGTGTCGAGAATCGGATACATTTAGAAGTTTCTACAATGACGAATCGTAGATTGAGATCGGAAGCGCACGCGGCAGGAAAATCCAGAGAAACTTAAGAGCACGTGCGAATATGAGATGACGCGAGCGCGGCTGATATGTGATCTCGCAAATACGGATTCGTATAATGATCAATTATATCATATATGCACGTGTAGGATGTAGCACAATCGTTCTCATCTATTCGCTCTGATGTTTACGTACGGCTGTGTAAACGAATGAGACTGAGCCATGAAATATATCTCAAATTTCGTATACAGTCCGCACTTATTTTCCCCTCTACTTTCGATATAAAAAGTTTACAAAAAACAGCAGATACTTTTAGCATGTACTTCTTAAGCGTGTGTGTGTGTGTGTGTGTGTGTGTGTGTGTGTGTGTGTGTGTGTGTGTGTGTGTGTGTGTGTGTGTATGTGTGTGTGTGTGTGTGTGTGTGTATAATATATATGATATATATGATATATCAATTATAATGATGCAGAGCGGCGAAACGCGCGAGTAAAAAGCAAGTGGTCAAGTTGAAAAGCACGGCATATCGCTTATGCGCAACACGCGCACGCGCGCATCGCCTTAAGTAGATGCATGCCGAGTACATCAAGATAATGTCTTACTCGACTTACGCACTTTGCGCACACACACACACACACACACACACACACACACACACACGCACACTTATACTTTATCGGTCGAATAATATACAACCCATTAAACTATACATACACCATATATATTAAAGTATATAATTATACAAACTATTAACCGCATTCTCAAGTTCCCCCCACCAAATCGGACCTTATCTTCCATTATTCGTACAGCGGATGACGTCACACGTCACGTCTCATGACAATACGACACACGTCACTGCCACGCCATTACCAACTGCCAAGCGGAAAAAAACGCGGCCGCCAAGCGAAAACGGGGCCGTTTACTCTCTAAAGTTGAATTAGTGAAAATTGCTCCCCCATTTCAATTAGTAGAAAAAAACTTCTAATTTATTAGTGAATATTCACTATTTCATTTAGTAGTTTATTAAAACTACTATTTTGATTAGTAGTTTTTACTAATTTAATTAGTAGTTTTTAAAAAACCACTAATGAAATAGTGAATATTCACTAATAAATTAGTAGTTTTTTCTACTAATTGAAATGGTGGCGCAATTTTCACTAATTCAACTTTAGAGAGTACGATCTCCCCAATGGTTGTCGCGATTTACTCTCTCTCTCTCTCTCTCTCTCGCAGCACGCAGCGGTACAGCGCGTGCAAGCAAGGACACACGGGCGGGTGGCAGTGGTCTGTTATCTTGCTATTGAGTTACATGTGCGCGCACGCGGGAGATGATATAAGACTGCGAGAGTAAAGTGCACCGGAGTGGGTAGTGTTTTGGTAAGAATCGTTTTTTTTTTCGATTGAGCTCTTAGTACTCTCGAAATTTAAATTAGTGGCCCGCATGTAGCCCGCGGCGCTTAATGTGAACATTCCCGAAATTTCGAAACCTACATGGTTCTATTCTTTCGTAATAAGTTCATTAGGTATTTCGAGTCCAAATGAGTTGTTGCATATGTTCTAATAGCCATTGGACGTGTTTTCGAATTAGGGAAGCTTAAGCTATACACTGAGAAAAATGATGTATTAGATAGATAATCTTTATTTCACCCAATTCTGACCCAGAAATGGTCTTGGTTTACAAAAATTCTTAACCTCACTCATCCGTCCATACTTTATCATTCTTTACGCTTATATTTACAATCTTATTCGCTTATCATAATATTTGGTTCTTATTATTTTTATCTTTACATCACTATTAAATACTTCATTATCTAATGTATGAATAAATAGGCATGGTGTGGTTTGTGCACATAAGAATTATGCACATATTTATTGTGCACACTTTAGCATTGGAGTATACACATAGATATAGATATACACCAATGCTAAAGTGTGCACAATAAATATGTGCATAATTCTTATGTGCACAAACCACACCATGCCAATAAATAGATATCAAAAAGCAAAATTCCATGTACACGGCTACAGTTTTACAATTTTAGACAACATGCCCTTTATTAATTTCTCACACTTTAATTTTAATTTTATGTTTTACATTTTAACATTTTAAACATTTTTACTGAGAAATACAGGGATCTATATACGTCGTTACAAGTTTACAAGTTTACGTAATCACCGTTATTCCTAGCTTTACATTGACTTCTATAAAACACAACAGAGTATGTACCTCACTATTTGGCACTTTTACACTTGTTACCTCACTTCTTGGGCTGAACTCAAGATTGCCTTACTTATATTACTTAAATTCTTATTTCTATGCAATATACCCTGCCAGTTTACACACTACGCTGTTAGTTCCTTTCTTTCCAGAGCAGCCCAGCGCCGAAGCGCTATTTTGAATTTCTTGCTTACTATGCCTACTTATTCTCGCTAATAACACCTATTTCCTTTACCAAATTTATTTAAACAAAATTAAAAGAATTACCACTAATATGAAATTGTCTCCTTTATGGAAACTTATACCGTCTTTCCTTAAATTAAATTACCTATTCAACAATTTTACCATTTACAGAATTTATCGCAAGTTTTTTCTTTGAAAAATGATGTATTAAAAATTACTATAATATATAGGAACGTGGAGACAAATCTCAAATACTAAAATTATTACTATATTTTATAGTAAAAATTACTATGTACATAGCAATTTTTAGTATGTATATATCAATTTTTACTATAAAATATAGTAAAAATTTTGGTATTTGATATTTGTCCCCACGTTCCTACATATTATAGTAATTTTTAATACATCATTTTTCTCAGTGCAGTCAAAAGTCTTCAAACAGCCAAAATCAAATGAACACAGTTTGTTAATGGTGAATGATATAGGCTATTATTATACACAAGTATTATTCTAGTATCAGTATAGGACATTTTGTATCTATTTGTTTCGATTAAAATACATTTTTATTTATTTTATGATAAAACTTACGTAAAAACTCAAAAGTTCCCAATACGGACCAGCCCTAGAATCCTTTATACGGAAAATGGGTAAATTTTATATTTTTTCATACCTATTGCTTTTTATTATATTTACAGTAGAAAAATCATTTATAGTGATATTCACATATAAAATCTTTGTATTTATGATTATCTATCGCTTTTTTATAGATAAAAGAATATAAATGGACAATAATAGAATATGATTGAAGATTTGTTGTTTTCTTAAACAAATAAACATGGTTGAATACTGAAATGTATGTTTTTTAAAACATTTTTTACGATTTCTTAAAATGGTCCATATTAGGAAACGTTTTTAGGTTATATTTTTGTTATTATATATGTAATTACTTAGAAACTTTATCGTATCATTCTTAACACATTTCCCTAGAGATTTAACAGTCTGAAACCTTAAAATAATATTTTGTTGAATTGTTATAGTCATTTAAATTCGGGTGGGCCATATTGAGAGCCTTTATATACCTTACTTATAACTGCTAATCAGTAAATATTCGTTGATAATTAGGGAATGTTCACTGATTGTCCATTATAAGTAGACGACAGATTTGGTGTCAGTGCATATATGCACTGATTCAAATTTAGAGAGTACAATGGCACTTTGACGTCATTAATTTAGAAAATGGTTCACTTACATGGAATCAGTCCACGTGAAAATCAAAACTATTGAAACTTGCATTGGTAATATGTGTAGATAATACATTGGGGTAGATATTCCAAACATACTCTCATGAAAAGCATTTTTCGATCTTTTGCTAATATATTAGTTTTAGAAAAAATTGTAAAAGATTTTAATTCAAAATTATATTAAGTTAGTAGCCTTTTGACCGTGATATCTCGAAAACTATATTGTAAATAGCTAGAGTAAAAGAACAAAAAACATACGCAATAAAGAAAATACAAATTCTGAAACAAGTTTTCACTTGCTACGATCAACACATTCGAAGATATGACGTTTCAAACAATTTAACATGTTCATAACATTCACAGCAAAATTTTTTGGCCGAGAACCCTTAAAGACTGCTTGGGTCTAAGGTGAGACCTCAAGTGGCTACAGAGGACGATTCTTCGACTATTAAAGTCTGCAAGCCAAATTCTAAATTCCCAATGTATAATTTTCTTGCAGTAATAGTATATTACGCACCATGGGAGGAAAAAACTTGGACAGTCCACAGCTCGTGTAAATTGCCACCTGAGCTGGGGGCTGGCTAATTTTACTCCCGTGGTGCGTATACTATTTTTCGCCATACCCGGGCCGAAAACACCACATTCCCGTTTTTGAGCCGGGCGGGAATGTGGCACTTTCGGCCAGGGTATGGCGAAAAATCATCTTCCTTATTCCTTTACATGCAGTTCTCACCCTCTTTTCATGGAAAACCTGGGTCCCTCGGATAAAACTACGATTCTTACATCTAGAAGCAATTTCTCTTTATGCTTATTGTTAATGGGTTATTTTTTCGGGAGGAGAATGATTTTGGTGTACGAGGGTCGTTTTTCTGAGTGTTCAATGAAGATCGAGGATAATATTGAGTATCAACTTGATCTCTAATGAGAATGTTCATTACCAAAAATTGCGCTTTTTAATAATATTTTATTTCACGAGAGCTTAGGGAAAATAGAGTATTTTCAACAAAAACATCTGCAGTAATAAGAAAACCATAAGATAATTTATTAAAATTATCAGTAAGTTTTACTTTTGAATATAGAATGCTAAAAAAAAATTATCCTCTCTTAAAAAAGTGATGGATGAAATCTGTCATCACAATAAGACTGTTTTGATTGGTCGTTGTTGGCTCATTTGATTGGTCTACATAGATTAAACACCAAACTCTGATGTGTTTGAATTTTGAATATTAAATTCTTGTGTTTGAGTATATTTAAAATTGAATAATTAAAATAGTAAAAGAAAAATTTCATTATTTTATTTATCAAAATTGCGTTATTATCGTATAATTTAAACTAATTGAAACAAACTTTTAAATTGAAACTAACTAACTTGATCATGTTCATAACTTCAAATACGAAAAATAAAGAAATAAATAATACGCGCGAAGCGCGTTGAATGTATCTACACTGAGAAAAATGTCCTAGTAAAATTTATTATCTTTGTAATAAAAATTACTATATTGTATAGCAACCGCGGGATATACTCGACTTATAACAAATTTTGTTATATTTATTTTAAAAATTGTTACCTACCTAATAGTTTTTACGATAAACATGCATGTAAAAGTATTATTACATGTGAATAAAAACTGCTACATGATGTAGCAAAAATGAATAATTTGAAAATTTACTACAAATCATATTATATTTTATTACTCTCGGAAGGAGTTTTTACTGCATCAAGTAGCAATTTTTCGAATTTAGTATAGATAAATTTGCTATCGATGTAGTAAAAATTGATCTTTTATGATGCTGTCACGGGATTATTGCGATTTTTCCTACAAAATATAGTAAAAAAAGCAACTCATGTAGTATTTTCTGTTAAACCGTACATCGGAAGTGGCGCCACCACCTCATCAGGTTAGGTTAAGTTGTGAAAGTTTGCGCGCGCGAAATGCCGATTAATGCTTTCGCACTCCGCAGCGTACCTAACATCGGTTAAGGAAAGAGCATCAATCAAGGAAAAGAGAGCATCTATTTTCCAGCTATCGACGATTTTCTGATAAATAAAGTAAGTATATAATTATTGTTTACATTATTGAAAAAGTGTTGGATATATGTCTAATTTTTAAGTGTTTGGTATTATCTCATTCAATTTCCTAACCTTCAATTCCTTTTCATATTTAATAAGTAAGATGTGATTTCATTTCATTGTCTCCCAAGGTTTTTTGCATATGTGAAGTATGGAAGAGCAAGTTGACGGCGAGGTAAGCCGTCTAGTCTACATTGGTGAATGTTTGTATATTAGTATGGGGATACGTTTTTACTGTATTTGTTCATTACAGCAACGTTTAGAATTGCAAGACGGAGAGGGGCTAAACGGGGCAGATGCAGTTCAAAGAGCTAATGATGGTGTGTTACAGCCACTTGAGAACAGGCAGTTTGCACTAAATCCTGTCGATGAAGTTGTCGACCAAGGTCTACTGAATGAAAGACCCATTACTACAGTAAGCTTTATGTTATATACATTAAATATCAAAAATTGACTTTGTATCATTTATTTTGATTATAACTTTAATTAAATTTATGGTTAAAGGGCCTGAAAGAGTATCTGCAAAAAATAGCCAATGGCAAAATCATTCTAAAATCATACCAATTGAATGCAGCTATTAATCTACCTCTACCAGGGAAATTTAAGTCGTTACTTGTGAGAGAAGTGATTCGTCGAGAAAAGAATGCCATATTAAGGAATATTACTGAAGATGAAGTTTTAGATAAATTTGTGTAAGTAGAAACATTTTTTTACATTGATGCATTATAAGTTTTATTTACATTTTTATATTAATTTTCTCATTTTTTCTTACATTTTTAGAATTAAAAAGGAGCGTTTCGAGATTTTAGCTAAGGAAATCTGTATGATTTTTCCATTGGAACATCCAAATGTTTATTTTATACCATCTAGCAGGCAAGGTGATCAAGTTTTACCAGCCAATGGAAAGTTGTGGAATCATTATAACTATACAAAAAAAGATTTAAGAGAGAAACAGTTGTTGCATCAAAAAAAGGTAACAAGAAAAGCAGAGAATTTGATTCCTGAGGAGCTTGAGGCAATAAATCAAGGTAAAAAATTTATAAAATTTTTAATAATGGTTGCTTGTATATATAAAAATATAAGAAGTTTCAATTAATAGATATTTTTTTTTATTTGTAAGAAAATGAAGATATTGCATGGCTTACCAGTCATACCGAACCATGGAATGAGGTTATTTTGAGATGGGAAAGATCTCATGCTTCTCGAAGGCTTCAGTTTGTCGGAGTTAATTTATCTGTACATGAATACATACAGAAATTCCCATGTTTACAAGTTCAGACAGCAAAGGAATTGGTATGATGCGCATTTTGCATATTATAATTTAAAAAGACAACCACTTTCCTGTATAATTGATTAATTCAATTTCTATTATAAATATTTTTTAGTTTTCCATTGATTTCAAGATTTTAAAACCTGATAAGCAGTTTATTATAGCTGACCAATGGGCAAAAGTTAAAAAGCATTTGATAAAGTGCTTAGGATCTGTTAATATACAGACTGTGGAAGATAATGTTCTAGTTGGACTTCTGAAGACTGGAGAGTTAAACTCTGGTGGGTAAAATAAAATCTCTATCAATTCATAAGCTCTTAGGTTTTAGGTTCCTCTACCTTCAACGCACAAACACGTACAAATACACATACATACACAGACATGCACATACACACGACGCTTAAACACATTCACCGATGCACGCAGTGCGCATGCGCCCATATATGTCCGCCTACATAAACACACACACACACACACATCTGCATACCCCAATGCATGCACGTACGCACACTTGCACATAAATGCAGAAATACAACACAGGTTCAAATTAAAAACTTTAACATTTTTTAAACTATAATAATTAAAAAAAATACTTAAATGTTTATTTATTAATTTTAATTTAAAATTTAACGAATTTTGCAGAAAAAGAAGATTTTATAATTTTGTACCTCCTTTGTCACATTATAAAACAGAAGAAAAGTGGAAAAAGAAAGCATGGGCAAAATGCAGAGCAACGTTGGAAATTGTCAGTGCAAGAACGTCGAGAAACTTTTATTTTGAGAGTCGAGGTAAGCAACCTAATGCGCAATTAGATTGCAAAAGTGATGCGAGTAATGATTTTATGAACTATGCGGACTTCATAAACGTCTGTAAGTATGCGTTATAAAGAGTATGTAGTGCGAGTCGTCCTTACATCATGTGTGTATGTGTATACGGAGAGAAGCTTGAGGCAGGAGCAACACTAATCCGAAGAGCGCTGTTTCCCTCGCAAATGAAGCCGCCACTCTCTTAATTTAAGAGCTCAGTATTCTCAAACAGAGAGCGGCGGTCCAATTTACAAGGGCAACAACGCTCTCAGTATAGCATTGTTGCTGCCTCAAACTTCTTTTCATGATATCTATATGACTACAGTGATGCTGACGGAGTGTCGCGCAACAAAATGTGAGGGAGGTGGATGACGCAATGCGTGTACTTCGCGATGTATTCTACGGGGGTGTTGAATCGCTGCAACCGAAACTACTTGAGCGTGTGTATACGTGTGGATGTGTATCAGTTTTCTCTTTTTTCTCTCACACATTCTCACTTCCTTATGTGTGCTCCACATATATGTGTCTGTGATTTTTCGGTTGTGTCAGGGGCGTAATTGTACATTGCTGAATTCTCGATGCGATGCAACTTGATGCGAGTATGTCGTGTACTATGACCAAATCCTGCATGAGAAGAGAATGAGAGGGAGAGAATGGAAAATGGTTAAAAATACATCATTATTAGTAATGTTACTATTTTATCGAGCATATCATTACTTCTATTTATAACTTTTTTCTATCGCTCTCGCGATTCAGTATAAATTAATATTTTAGTAAATTGTGCTTATTTCATTTAAAAAAATTAAATTTACTAATTATACAAATAAATATTTTTTGAATTCTAAAGTTAATAGTGCATTTTATTACAGGCAGCCAACGAAGTTCAATTGAAATTAATGGATTTGAAGGAGCGTTATATGCAAACTCAAGATACTTTTCAACCAGTGATTGTTGCTGTAGGCCCAGCTTCTCGGATTGAAAAATATTACATTGTAATTAATGAAAAATTATACGCTGTAGATAAAGCCTTAGAAGCAATTGAGTTAGCTTTGAAAGTATTTTTTTGTTTAGACTGTAAGTATCCGAAAAATTCGGAAGCTGTTTGGTGTTTTTTACAGAGAGTTTTATTTAATATTGACCTGATTGGTGATGCAATTAGCTTAGAAACTATAGGACTTGTCGAACATATTCGTAAACTCTAAAATTACACTGTGTTTTTCCAGTTTTATTCACTACTTTGTGATGAGCTTAACTTATAAGTTATAGGACTTAGCTAATATCTTTGTAAGTTATTATAAGTTTAAATTTAAATCTTCGTGAAGATGGATGTAATAATTTGTAATTATTGTAAAAGTTCGTTTCAAGATTATAAATTATTATTTGAACATATTTCGAGTCTTCACAATTTATTGAATAATTTCCGATGCTTTATAAAAGATTGTAGTAGAGCGTACAGCACCTTTGATGCATTCAAAAAACATATTTTGCAAAAACAAGCTTCAATTTTTGCTAGTGCTAATAAAAACGTTACATCAGAATCTGTTGATGAGTATTATGAAAAGTATGAAGATCAGTCGCTTTATCGAGAAATAACAGTTTCTGATGAAAGTGATTCTGATGAATCTATGATGTATGATTCATCAGATGAAACTGATTTCGATAATTCACATATCGGGTTTTTATTGAATGAACCGCTCAAAGATGCTGTAATCAAATATAGTGCCAATATTGCAAATATGAAAAGAATTCCAAGAAAGTACGTCAATGATATTTTAAATGAAACAAATGTTTTTTTACGAAATATTTTTAAACTTTTAGAGCAGGAAATCTTACCTCAACTTGATAATAAGAAAGAACACGAAATACAAAATATAAATAAAATATTAAAAGATTTTTCTACTTGCTTGAATATTGTGGATACTGAAAGCAAAAGATTATCAAATTTTAGAAATTTGGGAACTTACATTGATCCGGTAACTTGTCACATTGGTGAGCGAGAAGAGTACAAGCACATAAACTCAATTCAAACATTAGTTCATGTTCCAGTCAATTCGCAGTTTATTCCCTTAAGATTAGTTTTAACCAAATTTTTTGAAATTCCGGGATTGTATAACGAAACGATGAACTATATACAAACATTAACAACAAACAATCAAATAATTACTAATTTAATACAGGCTAGTTATTGGAAAGAACAATTGTCAACATTTGAAGGGAAAACCGTGTTACCGTTGATCATGTATTTTGATGATTATGAGAACAATAACCCATTAGGTTCTCATAAGGGTCTATCTAAAACGGGTGCGGTATACATAAGTATACCTGCATTACCACCACAATATCAAGCCAAAATTGAAAATATTTTTTTGTTTATTCTATTCAATACCCTTGATAGAAAGGTTTTTAAAAATCCTATGATATTCACAAGAGCTGTAGAAGAATTAAATTATTTGATGGAACATGGAATTCAAATTAACCTAGATTCTAGTCTAAAAAGAATTTATTTTAAATTAGCTTTATTCATTGGCGATAATCTTGGACTTCATTCCATTCTCGGCCTAACCGAAAGCTTTAAAGCTAATATTTTTTGCCATCATTGCTTGGTCACTCAAACAGGAAAAAACAAAATGTTTATCGAAAATCAATGTATTCTTCGAACAACAAAGAATTATGATAAATTGTTAGCTTTAAATAACCAAAAAGTTACTGGGATAAAAGAGAAATGTATTCTGCACGATATTCATGATTTTCATATGGCAACAAATGTTTGTATTGACGTCATGCATGATCTCTTAGAAGGGATTTGTCGATATGATATAGCATTTATACTTAACAATTTTATTTACGTTAAGAAGTATTTTACATTAGAGACATTTAATTTAAAGTTACTTGGGTTTGATTTTGGGCCAGGACATAACATTAATAAGCCTACAGAGTTGAGTGAGAAGTCAATAAAAAAGGCTGTGTCATTATAACATCTTCTGAAATGTTGTATTTAATTCAAAACTTTAATTTGGTTATTGGCGATTTAATACCTGGAGATAACGAATATTGGAATATGTACTTGCTTCTGAAGGAATTAGTGACTATTGTAATGAGCGACGTTCTACATCCTTCAACTTATAAATTACTAGAATCGATTATTTTTGAATATCTGTCACTATGTGTAAATCTTTCTAATGACTTGAAGCCAAAACATCACTTTCTCGTGCATTACCCACGATGCATGAAATTGTTTGGTCCCTTATGGAAAGTAAGTTGCATTCGTTACGAAAATAAAAATCAAGAAGGAAAAAACGTCTCTCAAAGCACCACCAATCGTGTAAATATTAACAGAACGATTGCGATTAAGCATCAATTAAGCTTAAGTTATAGATTTCTGACAATGAAATTAAGTCAGCCAATATTTGTATCGAAAAGTCATAAAAACAAATCTATTAACGAGTTAGAACATTACCATCAATTTTTCAATTTAATAAATAAACATAATATTGTTAGTGTAAAATCAGTCAACTATTATGATAAAATAATTAAAAAAAAACTGTGTTCTAGTGAAGTTTTTGGATTCTGGGCCTATTTTTCAAGTAGTTCATGAGGTCATTTTTGATAATCGTAAATACATTTTTATTACAAAAAATTTGAAAGATTGTTTTTATGATGAAAAGTATCAGGCTTTTAAAATTTTTAATATAAAGGATTTCGATTGGGATAAAGTCGAAGATAATGATCTTCAATATCGCAAGATTGTAAATATGGTATTATTACCAGACAGTTATTATTATATATCCAAAAATTGGATGTAAATAAAGTTTTTCTATACAAATTTTTAGTTTTTAATTGAATTTCTTTAAACCTATTCCAATTATGATATTTTATATGGTTCTGTGCAGGTATTCGCTGCGTTTTAAAATATTAATTTGAATTTGCCGCCATTTTTAACTTGTTGTCCCAAGATGAATGTAACTTCCACATCTAGGTGGCGTATTGTTACTCGCAAGCGGCGGGAACATTGCTCAGTTACTATATAAGAGCGTTTCTCTTAGAGTCTTTCAAGCGAAACGTGCGTACGATTAAGCGAGCGAATTGTTGTGTAATAGTTTTGTTAGGTAGTTAAGTAGTTAGGTTAAGTTCCATACAATAAAAGCGAAGCGTAAAAATAAATTTGTACCGATTTTCTAAATATGTGTAAATTTATAGGATACCCAAAAATTGATGAACAACACTGAACCAGAAATGGATTGTAATGAAAGAAAATACAATTAATTCTTTTTTCTATTTTAAAGTTTTAATTTATTTAGATAGTAAATTTTCTGTGTACACAATAATAAATTTTGTTATGTTTTTCACGATAAAAATTGTTATGTGTGAAACAAAAGTTGCTAATTGCAATAATAAAAATTACTATATTCTTGTAAAATTTAGACGTAGCAAAATTTGCTAGATAAAATAGTAATTTTTGTTAGATATCAAGAATATCCCACAGTTACTACATTATATAGCAATTTTTCCTATATTTTTAGTAAATTTTACTACGACATTTTTCTCAGTGTAGTAAAAGTAAAAATATTCATTCAATGGGGGGGTCCAGAGTTTCGACGATTCACGATAAAATTGAAATCAACTATAGACGTTTTTCAGTTCGACATATGGGAATGCAGATTGTTCTTTATTTCGACGTTCTAAATTACGAAAATCATATTTTCGAATGTAACAGTTCACCTACTGTCCAAAACATCGAATTTCATCCATACGATCTCAAAGCAAATATAACCTGTTTCTAATGATTTATTTCGAAATGTCTATATTGTATTCCTATTAAAATTCTATTAATGAAATTCGATGTTTTGGACACTAGGTGAAGTGTTACTTTCGTAAATATGATTTTCGTAATTTAGAATTCGAAATTCAGAACAATCTGCATTATCATATGTCGAACTGAAAAACGTCTATAGTTGACTTCAATTTTATAGTGAATCGTCGAAACTCTGGACCCCCCCTCCCCATTCAATATGATGTGATAATAGTTTTTAGTATTGTATTATACAAATTTCCCTTCGAATAAGTATAGTTAGTTCGTTAACATCATTCAAATACAAGCTTTCTGCTATAATAACATAATTTTCCTGTAACGTCGAAGTGTTTTAAGCGCTAATCACTAGCCGACACGAATGCGGCAAAACAATTCCATTATCGTTCGTGGTAACGAGATATCTTGTAATTACGAAAAAAAAGAAAAAAATTCAGGAAGAATATATGTGTTTCCGACCAATTACAGTTCCTATTCGCACCTGTTATTAAGCCGATAAGAGTGTACATGTTAATAATTAGCTCGGATAACAATCTCGAATCGTATTTTAAGACTCTTAAGCTATATAGCTATCTCGATACACAGATACAACAAATGAGAAAAGCGAGTTTTTCCAAATTACAAATTACCGCTTTTACCGCGCGGCGTTATTATATAATCCGCCGCGCTCTCTGCATCTCTTTCTTGCTGTACTTCGGCAACACCGAATAATTGCGCATCCGATCGGCATCGCGCGCCTGTTCCCACCGAAAAAGCCGCGCAACACGAATTCCGTAAGTGTATACAAACGCACTCGCCGCGGTGAACGCCCCTTTTACTGTACCGGCACCTCATCTCGGACTTTTCAACTGAACCGTTCGAAAAAGTGGATCGCCCGCAGTCCTGCATCCCAACTATCTATACCCACGCGCACACACATCACGTATACAAGTGAAGTAAAGAAAAAAAATCGACGGAATCGCGTTGTTGCGCAACGCACGGCGCATATGTAAGTGTGTATAATATACGAAGGCGACAGTTAGAATCGTCGTCGTCGTCGTCGTCGTCGCCACGCCTACCTATTTGGTCATGATTTACCTTCTAATCTACATCGAGCGCACGAGAGTGTGCACGCCTCTCTGAATTATGTAAGTTTTCGGAAAAATCTATTGTTTTCCGCGGGAACGGTGCGGTTTTGAAAAAGAGGTGTGGGTGAGAGAGAAAAAAAGGTGGAAAAGACAAAGGAGGAAGCTGGGCGTGACGCCGATGGATTTATTATAGTGGTACAGGGGAAGGAGAGGAATTTCGCACGTGCGAGCGTGGCAGGTGATAATTAAAGCGTATAATAGAGGAGAGGTGCTCGCGAGCCGAGCTAAATTTGATTTTGACGGTGGTCAATTGAGCGATAGATATGTGTGTGTATATGTACCGACATGCAAAATAAATTAACGTTTCACTCTCGAAGATGGTTGTTAATTGGTTTTTTCGCTATACATCGACGCTATCAAATATTGTGCCACACACACTCAATTATAATCTCGTTGGCGCGCACGTCCAATTGGCAGGCGCAGGTATATTTATCCACACATATATAAAACCCCTAACTACGCACTCGTATATATCTTCAACTTTATTTATCTTTCTTTCAATTGTAGCCTCAGCCTCGCTGTAACCGCCGGGCAGAGCCCTCTGCGCGCATTATTCTCTTCCTCACGGCGACCGGCGACTACGCACGCGCCGACCCTGAGAGCAGCAGCAGCAGTGAAGTCGCGCAGAAAAAGATGTTCTCTCGGCGCACGCGGTGCATAAGTATATAGCGATGTAAATATTGAAGCTGGAACTTAGTGGGCCTTCGAAAATTGGAAGAGCGTACGCGCGAGGGAGAGAGAGAGAGAGAGAGCTATTTTGCGCATGCGCCTGACGTCAAGCGGAGACTTAAATGAAAGGTTAACAAGCGAAAAAACATGTAGCATGGATGAAGAGCGGTGGATTGTTTACGAGGAAGCGCGGTGTATGGTTAATAATTGGGCAGGGTGATGGTGGTGTTCTATGCTGGAGTGAAAGGGATTGTTGTGGTAAGGGAGATGTCGATGAAGGTCGGTTATTTACATTGATGATGTATGATACTGCTTAAAATTGTGATGAATCTTTTTGTACTCAAATATGTATAATACGCACTAAAAGGCTAATGATGTATGTTGATTAGGTGGCTTATTGCTTCCTACTGATTTGCGTAAAATGCTACTATCAAGACTTTTTATTCATTAATCAGATATAGTATATTTCGGATAAAAAGAAGTCGTAGACTTGTCAAGTCTTTTGATAAAACTGAGGCATAATGATTGAGCAAAAAACTTAAGAGAATTCATGTTACAGCGTATCCTTGATTTTTTGCAACATACTGCAAAAAAAAAAAAAGAATATTAACAACCTACTATTATAATAACTTCAAAGCAATGTATGTAACAATTTGTATCAATATAACGACATTGTAAAATAACTGCATTCGCGCTAATAAAACTTTATACGCCCCGATGATATGAAATAAACCGTTAGAGTATATGAGGAAATTTTTAATTTGTCCACACTCTAGAGAGTTCAAAATATAAAAAAAAAATTTTGAAGGCACACCTTCGCGACAAGTTTCTTCTCATTCTATATAGATCATAAATAGAAAACGGTCTTGTGACATCGTTTTAGAAAAAAATCCATTTTTCTTATGGAAATTTAACATGGGAAAAATGGACGAAAAGTAGTCACTGATGATGAGCCAATAGTAAGCTTTTAAATGGGCCAACAAATATTCCACAAAAAAGGCGATTAAAGTAGAAGAAAAGAGCTTTAATTTAAGCTAAAGATCGTTAAAATCCGTCGGTTCTACGTAAAGTTACGTACATTTGAAAAATTATTGGATTACGTAGATTCGGAAAAAATCGCTCATTTTTGGTAATTTTTCGCGATTGTCAAATGCACGTAACTTTGCGCAGGATCGACCAATTTTAACAATCTTTAGCTTAAATTAAAGTTCTTTTCTTCTACTTTAATCGACTTTTTTATGGAATATTTGTTGGCCCATTTAAAAGCTTACTATTGGCTCATCATCAGTGACTACTTTTCGTCCATTTTTCTCATGTTAAATTTCCATAACAAAAATGGATTTTTTCCTAAAACGATGTCACAAGACCGTTTTCTAATGTTCACGAGTTTTTTCGCATATTTTATGACCAATAGAATGAGAAAAAACTTTCCGCGAAGGTGTACCTTCAAATTTTTTTTTAATTTTTTGAAGTGTGGACACGAAAAAAATATCCTCATGTAGTGTCAGCTTCAAATATCTATATTTCTCTTGATTGTGTGATTTCACGAGTGACACGAATTAGATAATAAAAATTAAGAGAATTGTTTCATTGATTTCATTCAGTGACAGAACTACAAAGTGTGATAAAATCACTGTAAAACTAAATTAATTATTAAAACGAAATATCAACAAAAAAATGTATTTAAAGAAGAAGATGAATAACATAAAACGTCAGTCTCGTATGACACGTTTCTCACATCACGTATACGATTTCGTGCTAAATCACGCGATCCTCACGATGACAGCGTACATAGGTACAATATTTTTCATCGGCCGTCGACAACGTCTCGTCTAATCGCACCTATACAAGAGACCCCACCATACCACCACCACTACGCACGACGTCGTCATCGTCCCTCTCTCATACACGCGGGCGCAAAGAAAAGCTTCGCGCGTCTTCAATTGGCCAATTGATGGTCCCGCGCCGCTAAATTGGATTATTGCGCGGTGCAATATAGCGCTAGCAGTCGCTCGCCCGCCATTGTTTATATATCGAGCGCACGAGCGAGCGAATCGAAAGTATGAAGTATACACACATACATATAACACACGAACGAGAGAGCGCGTGTCACGCGCGCATCTGCGTGTCAGGGTCGGTTGTTCACTTTTGCGGCTCACGTTCGCCGAAAGGCTCATTACACTCGGCGCATTCCGACGACCTCACGCGCCTGTTTGTGCGTATATATATCCTACAGTGATCTTATTTGTCAGTGAGCGACTTTTGCGTCAGAGCGGAGCTCGAGGTCTTGCGGAAGACCAGGAGAGTACGAGAGTGAGGGAGCTTTTGTCGTACATTTGCATGACAATGCGAGAGAGGAAGAAGTGCGTCGGCTTGCCTTATGGCCTCCGAAGCACTTGCATTGTTTATGGGGGGACTCGATGTGTGCGAATGATGGACCTGCGGGTACACTCGTTAAAAATAAATGGCCCGTTGCCGTGCGTCATTGAATATGCGAATTCGTATAATATGTCTGTGAGTTTCGGTGGGGCCCGATGGTCGATTTGAAATTCGTTTAGGTCTTGTTTAGACGATGGTTAAAGTATATATAGGCGGCGGAAGTAAATAAATTGTTGGGGTGTAAAGTTTTTCAGTGGAGAAGTGAAAGTTACAATTGTATTATTTTTCGTTTTTACAAAAATGATTTTTCACAGAAAAAAGTTTGTAGAAAAAATTACTATAGTAAATGTATAGTATTTCACAGGAAATGGGGGATAGACGCATATTCTCTAATAAATTATCATAGTGTGTAGTAACAATTTTTACTATTTTAGTCATTTTTACTATAAATTATAATAATTTTTATGAGAATATGAGTCTGTCCCCTATTTACTATCAACTATATAGTAATTTTTATACTACAAAATTTTTCACCGTGATACAAGTCACTAAAATTGATAAAAATAAAATCTATTTATCAATACCCGTGTAAAAATTTTAGTCTCGGATTGATCTGCCAAAAGTCTCGCGAAATACCCGTGTAGAAATTCAAAAAGGATTCAGGCAGGTATCTGCTAGGGATTCCCTGCAACTAGTAGGAATCCCATTTTTTTCTGGGATTCGGATGTGGAAATCCGATAAGAATCGGGACTACTTCTCGGGTACAATTCGATAGTGATTTTAATTATTCTACGATGAAATATCTATATATTATTAATTAACGAACATTTATTTAATGTTGTATAATTAATTTCTTACCAAACAAAAAAATCGTTATTTGTTTAAATTAAATTTAAATTAATTTATATTAATAACGATCATTTATTAATAAAAAATAGTAAATAAAAGCGATTGTTAATAAATAAAATATAAATAATAACACGGATATAAAAAAAAACTTTTATCTTCATTTTCGCGCTTATTATTAATTATTTAATATATTTTACACGTTATGCACAAGTTAATGTTTATTTAAATGTTTATTCAATTGAATATTGTTATTGAAATTAATTATTTTTAACTTATAACGTTATTTATATGCATATTAAATTATAGAAAGTCTGAAATTGTAAATAAAGAAATTAAAAAAATTTTGATGTCACCGGGATTTGAACCTTGGTCCTTTCAGCTGGTAGTCCAACGCCTTAACCATTACTTTAAGAAGGGTATTGGTATACACAGTTCTGATTACGAGACTTGCATAGTTCAACCTTCTTTACTTTTATTATATAATAATTATTATAAATAACAAAAAATAAATATCAACAGGACTTAAATATTCCTATCATTAATCAAATGTTTTGAACAAATGGGCCAATCTATTGAAAAATTATTATTTATTATTCTTAAATGTTAAATATGGCTTTTACAAGATTTCCCTATTAGAATCGGGTTCGGTTTCCCGAGCTCTCTGTGGGTAAAACAGAAATCTGCTGACAACTTCGTAAATCAGACCCGATACTGCCTAGGAAATCTAATTTGAAAATTTTAGTAAAACCCTAGCGGAAATATTTTTGTTCAGAAAAGTTTGAAACTATTAATAAGAGTTATAAACTGTTAAAAATAGTTATAAAATGTAGGATTTTGGGCGTTACTAATTGAAGGGCCGGATGCAATAAGGGGGTTAGCGCTCGAAAACCCGTAAAAGTATTGTCCAAGTGACTAAAATTTCAATGTAGCCAAATTAATTTTTAAAAAATATCACCTTGTAGGGAATGAAAAGAAGTATTTTTACCTAGAAGGAATTTTTTTTATTCGACTTTCTTTTTAATATAAAAATTAAAAACTGAAAATTTTGTTCATCTATTTTTAATAGCTTTCAAAAACATTAATCGTCCAAACTTGGTCAAATATGATCGAAATATTTTGAAATTTGACAGGGACGTGCAGAATACTCCAGCATTGTCTATGGGATTGATAAAAGGATGTAAATCGATAATTGTTAATAATTATTTAATTGCAAATATATTGCGATCGGTAATTACGTTTTCTTAACTTTAACGGAAAAAAGTATCGAGGGAAGTTGAAGCTAGGAAAAACTTCCAGCGAGACATTTGTTCCTTAATAGTCTAATAAGTTTCTGTCAAAGTTTCAAATTGATTTAATAATAAATGACTTAAATAGAGCGTTATTAATAAAGACGCGCGCTAGCAACATCGGCGGCGCGGCGCGGCGTGAGCTCAGACTGCGTCGCACACGTTTTCGCAGTGGCGTATCACGTTTATAAAAATTAAAGAATTATTACGTTATTTTGTGTGTGTGTGTGTGTGTGTGTATGTGTGTGTGTGTGTGTGTGTGTGTGTGTGTGTGTGTGTGTGTGTGTGTGTGTGTGTGTGTGTGTGTGTGTGTGTGTGTGTGTGTGTGTGTGTGTGTGTGTGTGTATGTGTGTGTGTGTATCCTTATGATAGTATTAATGAACATATTAAATTTTAAAGTACAAATTTATTTATTAACATACTAACAAAATGTAATTATATGTACAGTGCGTTGACTTATAAACTGTGTTTTTACGTTATATAAAACATAATATCGTTACATAATAATTCGTTAATTTTTATAAACGTGATACATCAGTGCAAAAACATGTAAACACAGGCTTAGCTCACGCCGTGCCGCCGATGTTGCTAGCGCGTGTCTTTATTAATAATGCTCTATTTAAGTCATTTATTATTAAATCAATTTGAAACTTTGACAGAAACTTATTAGACTATTAAGGAACAAATGTCTCGCTGGAAGTTTTTCCTAGCTTCAACTTCCCTCGATACTTTTTTCCGTTAAAGTTAAGAAAACGTAATTACCGATCGCAATATATTTGCAATTAAATAATTATTAACAATTATCGATTTACATCTTTTTATCAATCCCATAGGCAACGCTGGAGTATTCTGCACGTCCCTGTCAAATTTCAAAATATTTCGATCATATTTGACCAAGTTTGGACGATTAATGTTTTTGAAAGCTATTAAAAATAGATGAACAAAATTTTCAGTTTTTAATTTTTATATTAAAAAGAAAGTCGAATAAAAAAAATTCCTTCTAGGTAAAAATACTTCTTTTCATTCCCTACAAGGTGATATTTTTTAAAAATTAATTTGGCTACATTGAAATTTTAGTCACTTGGACAATACTTTTACGGGTTTTCGAGCGCTAACCCCCTTATTGCATCCGGCCCTTCAATTATTTATAACTGTAACATTTTTTAACAGTTAATAATAGTTATTAAATTATTTAATAACTATTAAATATTTATCAATTATTATTATTAATATAATAATACTTTTATATTAGTAATTAATAATTAAATAAAAACTAATAACTAAAAGTATTAACTAATATAATTAATGATTAATTGATTATTATGGCTAGAATAGTATGGCTGTTACAAAATTATTAATTACTAATTATCATTATTAATAATAATAATTTAATAATTATTCAATTTTTCTTAAATATATCTTATTCTTAGTAATACCCATTAGAATCTGTTTCGTTTTTCTGGTTAATTTCCTTAATTTTTCTAAGAGCGGAATACACGTAGGATTCCTATTCATTTTTCTATTTAAGAGCAGCGCCACCTGCTGACTTCTGTAAATTTTGGGGAGTTCTGACCGGATTCTGTCGAGGAAAACTAATGTTCGTTTGAGGTTATGTAGATTCGAGGATAACAAACAGGGTTCTGGTCGGATCCCAGTAAGTTTTACGCATTTAGGGACGAATCATGGAAAACTTACCAGGATCCCGTCAAATGTAGGGAGGACTCGGGGAGATTTCTACACGGGTAAGTCTCGCATAACTCTCGCAATAATCTCGCTAAGGCCACTTTGCGAGACTAATCTTTTTTAGTTTGTAAAGTCTCGCAAAAGATCCAAGACGAACTCCGAGACTTTTGGCTGGACAATATTTTTACATTAAAAAGTCTCGCATAAAGCCCAACACAAACAGCGAGACTTTTGGCGGGACAATATTTTGACTTTAAAAAGTCTCGCATAAAATCCAACACGAACAGCGAGACTTTTGGCTGGACAAACTTTTGTCTTAAAAAGTCTCGCATAAAGCCCAACACAAAATGTAAAAAAATGTAAAAAAAAAATGCCTGCAAAATTACATAATAACTATAATCCGCATCAACACCTACACACTCATACACACATATACAGACACACGCACGCGCGCGCCCAAACAGCCTTGCAAAATAACCCAGACTTTGCCCCAGGAGACGCTGTTGGCGACTGCGAACAGGAGACGCTATTGGTGTCGGCGAACAGAAGACCCTGTTGATGTCATGAAAAGAGAGGTTGGATTCGAGATGCCGGTACGGCAGCAAGTCCGTAGCTGCGATTACGACGACTCCTTGAGGCTGCTGACATTGAGGCGTCTTCTTCGAGGAATCAGGAATTCGCCACCTGGATCCCTAAAATTCTTCTGACCCGATTTTCTGCCATTGAAATGAAAATATTTCCGTAAATTCATGAACGACATATAACCAACACGACTATTTTCTTGTCTTGTGTGATAGCTTTATCTGATTACAGGATATGTAGTTATGACGATTCTTTTCAAGTGAATATAAACGAATATATTTCAAATGTTTTGTTTGGTTTCCAAGTTAACACGCGTGTAGACTTGGAAACTAAACAAAACAGTTGAAATGTTTGCATTCATGTTCACTTGAAAATAGTCGTCTTGCGGTTATATGTCGTTCGTAAATTTGCGGAAATATTTTCATTTCAATGGCAGAGAATCGGTTCAGAAGAATTTTAGAGATCCAGGTGGCGAATTCCTGATTCCCCGAAGAAGACGCCTCAATATGAGCAGCCTCAAGGAGTCGTCGTAATCACAGCTACGGACCGCCTTGCTGCCGTACCGGCATCTCGAATCCAACCTCTCTTTTTATGACATCAACAGGGTTTTCTGTTCGCCGACACCAATAGCGTCTCCTGTTCGCAGACGCCAACAGCGTCTCCTGGGGCAAAGTCTGGATTATTTTGCAAGGCTATTTGCGCGCGCGCGTGCGTGTGTGTGTATATGTATGTATGAGTGTGTAGGTGTTGATGCAGATTATAGTTATTATGTAATTTTGCAGGCATTTTTTTTACATTTTTTTACATTTTGTGTTGGGCTTTATGCGAGACTTTTTAAAGTAAAAATATTGTCCAGCCAAAAGTCTCGCTGTTTGTGTTGGGCTTTATGTGAGACTTTTTGAAGTAAAAATATTGTCCAGCCAAAAGTCTCGCAGTTCGTCTTGGATTTTTTGCGAGACTTTACAAACTAAAAAAAATTAGTCTCGCAAAGTGGCCTTAGCAAGATTATTGCGAGAGTTACGCGAGACTTATTTCGCGAGACTTTTGGCAGATCAATCCGAGACTAAAATTTTTATACGGGTAGTACAAAACACGTGAGAATAATCAAAAAAAATACCAGATATAGTAATAGTAATAGTAATTTATTGTAAAAATATAAGTTTTACAAACATCTAAGAAACCGTGTATAAATATTTATATTGCGATTAACATTATTTTAAAACAGTGATTTTAGGTTTTTCGTTTCGAAAATGAAACATAAATTTAATAATCGATTTAGTCTTTTCAAAATACTAGTTTTCCATATTAATTTGTAATATCACAGTCATTCTTAAAAACAAAAATAATACTAAGTAGTAAGTCAAAAATTTAAAATTAGTGACATCACGAATAAAGCAGGTATTTAAAAATGACTAGAAATCTGGTGGATTAGAAAAATATACGTACAATTCACAAAATATTGTAATTTTAAATACACTTTAAAGTGAACTAATCGGATGATATTGCAATAGAATCATCGCGGCAATAACAGTACATCTATTAACACTCGTTTAACGTACGGACGTTTTAAAATTCATCAGAAAATTTATTGTGTAAGTCATCAAATGGCCGCGAGCCACACGCGCTCTTTCATCGCGGGGGGAAAAGAAGCCGGAAAAATTATAAAATCAAACGTAATGCGATTTTAATTAAAAAATGATCTTTGGCGGAAGGGCCAAATTGGAATCACATGCAGGAATTAATTCGCAAATTCAGCAGGAGAGATAAAGAGAGAGAGCGAGAGAGAGAGAGAGAGAGAGAGAGAGAGAGAGAGAGAGAGAGAGAGAAGTGTACGCGCGGGCCCTGCTCGCATATTATTGCCTCGATTGGTCTCAATAAGTCGCGGTGTGTCGGCAGTTAAAGTAAGTGCTTGATATATACCGGGTGAGCTCAATTCGCTTCTCCTGCCCCCGCCGCCGCCGCCGCAGCCGCACGTGCAATATAGTACCAAACTACTTATAATAAAAATATATTGTGCGTAATTGCCGGCATGTACATCAATCTACGTCCGCGTTAATTTTTACACGTGACAAAAAAAAGAAAAAAAAAAGAAGTAACGCGATGGCACGATGCCGGAAAAACTAAAAATTAATATTTTAACAATTATCACGGAGGTTTCCGTCGACGTTTAGATAACGTTGAGCGCGAAACTACAGACGGCGGGTCCGTGACTTCGCATACCGCTGGTCGCTTATTTTGTCACGCCTTATTCTTTATCTTCCTACATAAGTAACACAAAATACTTAAATACACTGAAAAACGCGCGTGGAAGAAAAAAGAATTTCGCTCCACTATACGGCATCATCTTTTCGTCGTGAATATTGCCGATAACAATAGGTCGGTGCGCGCCGAATCAGCCACCCGTTACGCCGCGAGCGCGTCCACCTCCGCGTCGAGGTATGATGCTTGCAATTGGGTATCTGCTAAATGAGGGTGAGGAGTCACGTATACCGGCCCTCGTCGGCCTTTCGAGAACGTGCGCGACGAATCCCGGCGCGAGGTTTTACGACGAGGCACAAAGTCCGCATGTGAATGCCGGATTTAAGGAAAAAATGTAGGTGAGTGGGTCAGTTTTGGAGAATTTTTCGTGAGAAATTTTAGAACCCTAGTTTTTGCTGTTTTCTTTATGCAATATTTTTTTTTAAATTTTTGGGATCGTAAAAAAATCGTTTAAAAGAACGTTATATAACCTGAAATGATTATTTTATGCACATTATACTACTTTAGGGTTAAATATATACGGTGCGAAGAATTTTAAAATTCGATAGATTTCCATAAAAATTCACAACCTATTTTCTATTAAAAACAATTAACAATATTTTTCTAACCTATACCAAACACTTTGCCCCATCCCGCAAGCTTCTCTCACCGCAACACTTTCCGCTTCGACCTCACATCACGCATAACCATCGAAACTTACGCAGTTAGCGCAAATGCCCGTACCGCGCGCAACCTTCAACTTGCCGAGCAAGTGTTACCACTTACCGAGTGAGGATGGAAAAACATTATTTTTTCGAGATAATCCGAATTATGATTTACGGGCGTGCGCAGAGTGCGCAATGCGGAAGCCATTTCGGTTTACAGCTGAGGTTTGCAAATGACGTGCGCGCGAGGAGATGGTATATACGTATGAGTGCGCGTTTTGGGATTTGCAATGAATTTATGTATATATAAGGGATTTTTCAAGTAGAATTTCCACGAGTAAATGAATGTGTAGAATGTAACGGGATGTGCATCGTATGGAATTTTAATGTGTAATGTGCAAACTAGTTTAAAGAATTTCAGGAACGTTTATTATCAATCGCTTAAACAAGTATTTTTACTACATATTCCTCAATAAATACTATTTAAAAAAGACTCTATAAATATAATATCCAAATATTCACCTCGTTACCAACTCCCAGGCCCAACAAACACAAGGATCCCGTCGACACGGATCACCGTATCGATATAGCTACTCTCTAAAGTTGAATTAGGGAAAATTGCTCCACCATTTCAATTAGTAGAAAAAACTTCTAATTATTAGTGAATATTCACTATTTCATTTAGTAGTTTATTAAAACTACTATTTTGATTAGTAGTTTTTACTAATTTAATTAGTAGTTTTTAAAAAACCACTAATGAAATAGTGAATATTCACTAATAAATTAGTAGTTTTTTCTACTAATTGAAATGGTGGAGCAATTTTCACTAATTCAACTTTAGAGAGTATACGAAGCTACGCGGAAACCAAGTTCTGCGGTTTCCCTCTCTTTCGGTCCTATATTACCTCCGTGAAAAGCGAAACAGCAGTCAAGGTCGCACCGACGAGGCGCTCGTAAAATCCCTCATGATGAGCGTCCCAAGCGCCGAAGGACTTGCATCCCGCGTGCGTCACGCGTATTTTTCGGGGGCGACGAGCTTGGCAGAATGTTGCAAAACATTGCAGAGGGTTAATTTTAGCACGTACTGAAGTTGCAATTTTAATTGCAAGTGTGTGTGATGAGGGATAAGAACCTTTTCAAAATTTCATATATTTTAATAAATAATTTGTGTGTTGATTTAATAATAATAATAATAATGATGTTTTATAAAAATTGAAGGTATAATTATAATAGTGAATGGACACAAGAATAAGCTTTTATTGTCAGTACAAATTGCATTGTATTGCAGCACCTTAACAAAAAATAACAGGTTGAAAAGTTCAAAAACGAACCTACATTCTGTAAACAATACAACAATCGCGAAAGGTAAAAATAAAATTCCCGTACAAGAAACACGAAACGCCGGTCGAGGGACGAATCCGCACTATACCTCAATCTCCGCTGCGAAACAGAGCGTTACAGATCGGCGTGTCGCCGGCAGTATAGGTCGCGTGCCGTGTGCACCGCAGCACATGCGCTCGAATAAAAATGACAACCTGAAAGAGCAAAAGAAAAAAGCGCGACAAGCTCGTTCGAAATGCAAATCCTGCGCGCCGTTGCGTAAGCTCGCAATAACCGCGAGAAGGAAGATTTTCGCGCCGTTATCGCGGTTCTTTGGCGGGCAAACAGTGCGTAATTGTTTCGGAAGATTTTGGGAGTGTGCCGAGGCTTGCGCGGAGTATTAACATACATACACAAACACACATACAGCATGAGGCGTGTGTCGGATTGTTGCGGCTATTGAACGCGTGTTGCGTTTCGATTGCGCGCACGCGCGTGATATTTTTTCCACGCGAGGGCGTTCGCTCGATGTTTTCCAGAGTGGTGAAGACAAAATCTCTCTCGCGAGAGCTACGCGGTATTATACTTATAGATAGAATAGATTTGACGACCTTGACGGGTTAACGCCGATGAATGGCTTCTCCGGAAGAGGGAATTTGAATTTGAAATGCTCGCTGCACGAGCGCTCGCGCAGCTGAAGACATTATCCAATCGAGGTGAAACTTTGTATAGATGTGCTATGCCTCGCAGTGCGGCTGGTGAAAAATATGTGAGGAGTTTATTTTTTAGAAGGCGAACATTTTTGTACATTTGTTCGAAACTTGAAATATGATATGTTCCTACTCACTGGTGAATTCGGCTCAAACTTTGGGATATATTTTTGGATGTGAAAATTGAACGAAGAAAGCTACAATATTTGACTCTAACTCTAAAAAACCCCAAGTGTTGCGTATTTTTCCTTTAACACCCTTAAACCGCAATAATTCATAGTATAACTTCATATAACGTATTTTCGTGCATTTTCGTTGCTGAATTTTCAACTATCATAATTTTGCAAGGAATCAATATTTTTTAAACCTGAAAAAGCACCCGAAACCTCGTTTTCTCTAGTTTTACTTTCTATTTTCAAATTGTATTTAAGACTTTTCTAGAAATATAGGAAAAGTATAGTAAAATTAACTGTAAAGTACAGTAATTTTTTGGGTTTTTACTGTCTGTGACAGCTTTACCCAGACGGTATAATAATTTTTACAGACCTTTATCTCTCAGTGTGGCTTTCTTTATATTTCTACATTCAAAAACACATTCAAAAGTTTAAGCCGAATTTTTCATCTGCGGATCTCTGACACTCTCCTAGTCAATTAAAATATCTTAAATAAGCTAATATACATTATTTACCGCATCTGCAATCTCCCATTGCACATACAAAAATCCATCTCGCATAACCCTAACCCCGTACACGCCACCTCTGACCTCTGACCACCATAATCCGAAAAAAATTCCAGCTCATATATATCACAACTTTGAAACACACCTCCGGCAAAACAAAAAAAAAAACGAACACGATTCAGCTCATCAAAAAAAAAACACTCGTATAATTCCGCAATTAGCATGCACGCGAGCAATCATAAAGAAACTAATAATGTCGACATACGCTCTCACGGAGAGACGCGTGAAAATTACCATTTTTACAAAAGTACACGAGGCGAAAAAAAAACGGCTCTCGAACTATACCTACACATACACATCACACACGTATGCGTGCGTGGGGTTCGACGACACTCGCGCTTGGAATTACCTAAGTCCCCCTCGCTGGCTGGGCGCGGACTTTCACTTTTCGCGGATATAGGAGGAGATTCGGCAGCAGAGAGATTCAGTATAAGTATATACTATATATATATATATACGTGTGTGACACAAATCTGGATTATTGCCCGAGGGGGGCGATGTGATGCGAAATAACGCGATGACTCGGACGTTCGCGCGAGGATACAATGGTTTTTCTCGTTACGGGAATTGGGTTAGAAATGTTTACGGTGTACGGGGTATTCCACAGGTGATACAGGTGTCTTCTCGAGGCGCGATAGACTTAATTATATGCGTTTGGTAAATCGGGGACTGCTTTTTTTTTTTTTTTGAGAGACTTGATGCAACGCGTGTACAGGTCCATCGGACGTAAAATATCGTTTGCGCATAGGTAACGAAGATTGTATACAAGCAGCTCGTCTTTGTTGTTGCGTTTATTTACATATTTGGTTTTTAATTACCATTAAAAATCGTCGGTGACCGAAGGAGCTTGGGAATTCGTGCCTCGGAGCTGAGCTCGCGCGCGTCATAAACGTGACGTAATTTCGTCAGGATTCCGCGCGCAGGAAACTTTAGCGGATAAATACACCATATAAACGGCCGAGTCGATGATTTACGCGAGATAATGGAAAAACTGCATTGAATTTCGCGTCGTCGATCACGTTAAATGTTATGGGCACTCGTAAAGCAGGCGAATACGTTAAAAAAAAAAAAATAGAACTTCTGAAAGAATTTAGTACGTCTCATGCCGGTTGTTAAAAATCGATAAATATATACTCAGGAAATTACAATATCAATGAAACAGCCGTGTCCATGGTAAAATGTATATAACACCGTGTGATGATAAAAGGAACGCTAGAGTGAAAGACATTCGCATATCAAAATCTAATGCATACAAATTTATCATTTCTGTAATGAGAAAATGGTCGTTTAACTTCCATAAATGTACATCATCGAGCGCATTGATTAATCGCAGGAGAGGGAGAGATCGCGTAACAAGTTCCACTGCTGCTCACGCGCAGCAAAAAAGCCTAGCGAATACCAATCAGTCGCACACGGAGGAATATATAAAAAGGTGATTTTACGTTCGACTCGTCGAAGACACGCGCCAACGAAATCCTTGGGTCAAAGCACCGAGGGAAGCGCAAACGTCTTCGTTTTTATACCGACGTCTAATTGAAAATTAATTCTTTGACCTAATTAGCAATGCAATAAAAATCGAAATAACGAATTATGATGATCATACACGAGAGAGAGAGAGAGAGAGAGAGAGAGAGAGAGAGAGAGAGGCGCGCGGTATTATATTGCCGTAAGAGAAAAAAACCACGCTAATGCCTATAATTATACCCCGCTTCAGTATCCGAGAACAGCATAAAAAGTCGAAGCGAAAAATAAACAAACACACCGCCGCGAAAGGTTGTATCATACTGCAAGTAAATACTATATATATGGGAAATTTTTCCAGCAATAACCCAAATACGCGCGCGTGCCCGCATCATGCGATCCGGCTGTGTGTGCGCGGCTTTATTAATAAACAATCGATTGCTATTTATTTACGGAAAAACGCGGAGGCACTTGCCACCTGCGGCTGCAGTTTATCGGCTTAGTATTAATTACAGAGAAGAATGATTATATTCGGAGCTGCGGCCGAGAGTCAAAGTTCGCTATTTCGCCTCTCTGAATCATTCGAAAATAGCAATCATATGCAGCATGTTCCGGTCTATTAATAGCGCGACTGTACGCGATGTGAAGAAAAAAAAATTTTTTCATTTACAGTGTTCTCTTTTATTTCTGCAAATAAATATAGCTGCCTAGGCTAGAATATTACACCAGCCACGCGTAACCAACACGGCACATTATTTTACCTCCAATCCCATTATATTTAGGCATATGAGGAAATTCAGAAAAAATTACAATTTTTCGCGTCCCCAAAACCGGTCAAATTTTTTTTTTAAGGATCACCTTCCAAGGGCTTTCTTCTTTCTTATGTCACAAAATGTAGGGAGAAAATCGTGTACAATTAAAAACTTCTTTGTCTCACATTTTTTTTAAAGGTTGAAAATTTTCAAGAAAATGGGAAAAAAGCCCTTTTATTTAAACTTCAGTCATTTAGCCCAGAAACAATCAACTCAAATTTCCAAAAAAGAAATTGAAACTAGAAAGAAGGCGCTTTCATTCCCTTTTTTGAAAATTAAAAAATGTCGATTCCTTCAAAAGTTATAAGGGTTTGAAGTTGATCGTCGAAAAGCGATAAAAACGCTCTCAAAATCGGCGCTGCCGATTCCTAGGATGTGCATTTTTTTTTAATTGTGCATTTTTATGCCTTTTCGACAATCAACTTCAAAGCTTTAAAACTTTTGAAGGAATCGACATTTTTTAATTTTCAAAAAAAGGGAATGAAAGCTCCTTCTTTCTAGTTTCAATTTCTTTTTTTGGAAATTTGAGTTGATCGTTTCTGGGCTAAATGGCTGAAGTTTAAAGAAAAGGGCTTTTTTGCCATTTTCTTGAAAAATTTCAACCTTTAAAAAAAATGTGAGACAAAGAAGTTTTTAATTGTACACGATTTTCTCCGTACATTTTATGACATAAGAAAAAAGAAAACTCGCGTCCGGGGCATGGTGTGGTTTGTGCACATAAGAATTATGCACATATTTATTGTGCACACTTTAGCATTGGAGTATACACATAGATATAGATATACACCAATGCTAAAGTGTGCACAATAAATATGTGCATAATTCTTATGTGCACAAACCACACCATGCCGCGTCCGGAAGGTGTGCCTTAAACAAAATTTTTGACCGGGTTTTGGAGACGCGAAAAGTTGTAATTTTTTCTGAATTTCCACATATGAGAAAATGCATTAATGTATATCTCTTGCATCATCAACAGCAACCGTAAAATGTTATACCTTTTATATACGCGTTCCGTTATCCGATTCAAAGTCACTTTCAAAAAGTGAAATCTCATTTCAAAAAAGCCCGTTGATCCTATATACTCGTCGAAAACAAGCGGCTCGCTGCGAATAAAATCACGAACGAAAGCGAAAACGAAAGCGGACACAACAGTCGTCACTATACGGGGAAAAACACGTCGAGCGGCACGCGTTATAGGTTAATCGACTATTCGCGTATATCTGTATACTACAACCTTAGCAGTGCTGTCGCGTACATAGTGAGAGAGCGTTTAAAACGCGCAGCTGTTTTGCGCGCAAAACGCGTGTATGTGTATAACATGCGCGATATCAGAAACGCGTTCCGGCAGAAGCGCACGTTGGAAAATCGGGAAGACGAAAGCGTTTCCTAGTTCCCTTCGGTTTTCCGAGGAAAATCGAAACGGTGCATGGCTTGCCAAATCAGTATAGACCTTGCGTAATCATTGTCATCGTAATTTTAACGTTTTATTTTTTAAAGAGGAATATATAAATTATAAGAAATGAAGGTTAAGGATGCGCGAAAACACGGCGTGTCGATGTGGGTTATAAAGTACAGGGGAAACGCGCCAGTCGATCGAGCATGCGCAAAGTACACGGGTCGCGTACGCTCGTATATTACAGAACCTGCTTGAACGAAGGACACGTTTGCAAACTGCCGTCTCGAGAGGATTTTTCTCGCCCGCGGGAGCCTCGATCTTCTCGTCAATCCTCCGAATGCCTGGGTTTTTCCGCTTGGGATTTCCCTCTCGCTCGCGATATTGCCAGTTTTTTCTACAGGATTTTCAGAGAAAAGGAGGTATAAAAGAGGTTTTTCACTGTATATATTTAATTAAGGATATAAAAAATGTGAAAAAACGCGTTCCACTTAACGTAACCGGCACTATAAACGAGGGACTTGACGCAATTCTATAATGTATCCTGGATGTGTAAGCCCATTTTACGGAAATCCGATTAGCACCGGCCGTTACTACTTAAGAGACGCGTCCCTATTTTCCATGGCGTGTAGGTATAATAAAACTATAAATGGGTATAAGTATCCAGTTTCAACTAGAATCACCTGGCGATCAGTGATGATAAATAAAAGAGGCCAGCAGATACGGCCTGTAAGAAATCCTCATTCCACGGTCAATAATATTTATTCAATAATGTGTGTGTGTGTGTGTGTGTGTGTGTGTGTGTGTGTGTGTATATATTTAACAAAAAAGAAACCCGAAGAGAGCAATAAATCCCAGATATATTAAATTACATTACACCGGGCTCTTGCGCAACTTTATTAGATAATTATACGCACTTGTTACAATGTTATTCGTAGAAAGTGCGCTTATCGCGCAGAAATTCCATCGACGATCGTGTATATAAATATAATAATAACGCGTACAACTATATACAGAACGTTAATTAAATGAAAAAAAACGCATACTTCGCAATGTTAATCCAATCCCCTGCATTAAATCCAGCACAGATACTTAAAACCCATCAATTTCCAACCGTCACACACGTACCGCAGATAAAAAGACAGTAATTTTCACGGCATTCCTCCCGCATACCGCGTATTATACAAGCGTACGCGCCTCCTCGACTTTACGACCCTCTCTCTTTACCGAGCAAAAAAGCGACCGCGTTCATCATACAATTCTGCAGACCGCACTGGCTCTCTTCCGGCACACGCGGCGGAGCGATCGAAAAATTCACGTACATATATGTATATAACCGGTCGTCTTTGACGGCAGCCCAGGGTCGCGCGAGATTCAGGGTCGGTTCAGTTGCCGCCGCCGCGAGGCCCCCGCTGCGCGCGAGAGTGTAATATATATACACAGCAGCACGCACTGCTGGAGAGAGCTTGATAAGCGGCGAGGTTGAACTGTTCAACGTTTATGGGGGAGAGGGTATAGGAAGTTTTGGAGAGCGTGTGTGTATAGATTGGAGGGATTTCCGGTGACGCTTTAGAGTTGTCTCTTTTTTTAAATAATATGTATACACTCGTGGGTTGTTTTGTCGTTGGGAGAGAATTGTCTGCTTCTTTGTATAACTGTGCACTGGAGGAAAAAGACGAGTTGCAAAAGACCTTATCGTACTATAAATTTGCCGATTTTTTTTCGACTTCTTGTTCCTCCAGACGCGAAAATTTCATTAACTTTCTCAAATTCCTATACGGTTTCTCTTCCCCATTCCCCTCGTTCCTCAAACCTTTCCAAATTACCTTCACAGAGCCCCCTAGACTCCGAGACTCCCGCGAAAACTACCAACCCAATCCAAAAAGCTTCCATCTCCCTCCCTCTCTTTCATTCTATAACAACCGACAGAGCGGTTACGGGAACACCCATCGCAATATGCGCGTGAGCGCAAGCGAAAGCGATGGCACCTCTCGGAAGCAGCAGCCGCCATGCGCGACCCAGATCCGCGCGCAGACCGCTCGGCGGACGCGAACTTGCTCTCTTTCGTTTTATTTGCCTTTAGAGCGCGCCAAACCGGAAACGCCTGCGCGTGCGCGTTTTCTCTCATCGGGTATACCAGTGGTGCGCGTATGGTATCCGAAAGGTTGGTGAAATACGAGTGTGGCTTTTTTCGGGGGAAACTGGAAATTTTTAATCGGAGAACATCCCTAAAATTAAGTCGCGTGTGGTGGAGGCGTGCAAGTTCAGCCGCACCTGTGCGAGTGATGACGCACTGATACACATTATGTGTAATAATGGTTGGCGGTAAATAAATATTATATAATCTTTAATTGTCGGACGAGAGGGGGGGTCCAAAGTTTTTAGATGATCCACTTTAGAATTGAACTCAACTCTATAGACATTCTCCATTCCGACATAAGCTACTGCAGATTGTGCAAAATTTCGAAATTCCAAATTACAAAAATAATATTTTCGAATGTAACAATTCACCTACTGTCCAAAACATCGAATTTCATTAATAGAATTTTAATAAGGATATAATAAAGATATTTCGAAATAAAGCATTAGAAACAAGTTATATTTGCTTAGAAATCGTAGTGATGAAATTCGATGTTTTTGACAGTAGGTGAATTGTTATATTCGAAAATATGATTTTCGTAATTTAGAATTTCGAAATTAAGAAGAATCTGCATTATTACCATATGTCAAACTGAAAAACGTCTATAGTTGACTTAAATTTTAATGTGAATCGTCTTAACTTTGGACCCCCCCCCCCCCGGCTTTAGCGTATGTAATATATCAGAAGCTACAGTCGTTGGATCATCGCGAGATAATATTTTATTTATAAGAACATCGCCGTCAGAGATAATTATAATTTAGTATGTTTTAGTAAACGGTTAACTGTAGACTGATAGGGGATCTATATCTATTTCAGTTGAATTACGTAAAAATTTGCATCGATTTGAATAACATTAAATTACAGATTTTTTTTATTCAATCAGGATATCCTTATAAATTACGTTGGAGCGCTTGAGAGGCGATCGCACGGTGATCGATAAATTTTCGAAATTATTGATAGCTATACGTACGTGCCCATGCAAATATATGCGCCGGCGCGTATTTATTTATTTACGTTCACGTCTGGAGCATAAAACATTCATCAAGACGTTGCCCATTAAAATAATTTTTTTCTTTTTTTTTGGCACAGAGGAACCGGTTTTTTGTATCATATATATTAACGCAGCGACCGTAAAGGGTTATTAACATACATGCTTTATTTTTTATTTAACAATAATATTGATTGACAAACACTGTATGATTTCAAATTTCGTTTTCGCCTACATTTTCGTTCAGGCGTACTCATTATCGACAAGATACAGTTAAAAGTCGAATATAGTTATCGCAGGTAAAATAACGCACAACAACCGTAAAATATTGACAAATTTATAAAAACCTTTATTAAAACAATCATTGAAAAATGATTAACATTACACACACACACACACACACACACACACACAGACGCGCGCGCGCGCGCACCCACGCACACTTTAATAATACCGTCCTTGCGCACGATACTTTCATTAAAAAAAAAATTTGCATAAAATTATAATTCACTATTGCTCATTCACCTCTTCCAACCAACAGCCAGAAGCTTCACCATCATAACCCGCCACTTCTCCGCGAACATGAAAATAAACACATTATTTTATTGCGCGCATTAACCAACAGCCAATGCCCAAAATCAACATGCCCACGTAAATACACACAATTATTACATCACCGGCAGCGTATATACCTGGTGCACGAAAATAAATATCGGTAAATCCACGCACGCGACGTGTATATATATATATAAGTTGCGCAATAAACCCCGAATATAAACGCAACCTCTCTCGGCGACTCGCATCTTTCACGCGCGCACGCACCTGCGTGTATATTTGCATAACCCTCTGCGCCCGTGTGATGCGCGTATGTACAACGACATTGCTTATTATCAGGAAATTCGACGGCTCTTCGCGAGCGATCGCGGCGGGCGAGCAGCGAGCTGCTGCTGCAGCGCTGGAATTCCGCGCGCGCGCGCATCGCGATAAGCCCGGAACATGTGTGCCAAGGTGGCAGACGCGCGCGCGCTGCTTGTATATGTGACCACGAACCCAATTAATAACGACTCTGCCGAATGATGATTTTGTTCGTGATTTTTTATCGGCATTCATATTGGTAAAGAGTAAGTAAAGTTTGTAGGGATGAAATTGACGATTTTCTTGTATAGCGTGGTCGAATGTTTTGTGGGCGTTCGATTCTCGGCGGATGCTATGGATCTTTATTTGAAGACTTTCTCCAGTTCCGAATGGGAAGATGGATGTGCACAGGTTGCGTAATGTGGGATAGCGCGAGCGAACGCGTGGATTCCTTTTGATTGATGTATACACTTTTGGAGAAGCGAGTTGGAAGAATGAGAGCCGTTGGATCACCTCGTTGGACACGCAACGCCCGAATGAAATAGATGGTTGAACTAATGGGTGAAACGTTGTTAGATAAGTGGGTTTATAGAATGTTATGTGGAAAGAATCCTGACTTGTATTTGTATATAATAAGATAATTCTAAATTTAAGAGAAAAGAATTGATTTTTAAAATAAGGTGATTTCATTTTAGTTATTCATTAAACATTTTTCATGTCAATAAAAAGTTTCTTTTACTCGAGTAAGCTCACATTCTTTTCATCCGTCACACAAAGAATAACATTTTTATAACACGTCAACTTGCAAGTATTTTATTTATTTATTTCTACAACGAATTTTTAATAAAAGTTAGTATAAGGCATTAATGCTTTTTAATTACAACTATAATTTTATTTTAGTTAAATTACATTTACTTAAGAGGATATACAAATATTTAAACAAACTAACACTTTTAATTTCTATAACAGCCTTGAATTAGATATTAACCAGTTTCGTTAAATACAGGTAGAAACCAAACTTTCCTTATTTTCTTTACAATTTTATAACTGAAAAAGTACATTCTCATCCAATTATCTTTTTTAGATGTATTACAGTTGTATGCCAGAAATTCCACATAATTTTTCATAATATCGGGGTCGACTCGCGCATGATAATTATCATCGTAGTAATTGATCTCATTACATATCAAATATTCATCTCTGAGTTTTTTAAATTTGAAGACTGAAAATTGAACAAGTTGAAAAGTGAACAAGTTGTTATAGGTCTGAAGTTTGCAACGTTGGAGTGCAACGAAATAAAAAAAAATAATTCATTTTACTTCAAGTTTATACTAAATCATATTAATTTTGCGTGTAGATTTAGTGTTTTATAGTATAAAATAACTTTATAACAAAGGTTTAGATAAAATTTCCATTGTTTAATAACTTTAATCAATCGTAAAAAATTATTTCGTTGCATTCCAACGATGCAAACTTCAAACCCATAAGTTGTTCACAAAAAAATCTGTGGTTAAAAAAATCTTTATTCTCACAAAAAATGTACCAAGTACGTTTAACATACAACCTCTTATGAACAGGTCATTTTTTATTCCCTTGAATTTTTGAAGATCATAAATATTTTTATGTAAACATTTACTTGCATTATTATTACTACTTAATATTTTATACTAACTTTTACTTTTATACTTACAGTATAACAAAAGCAATTGAAATATACTAAATTAGTATTAAATAACCTTGAAACAATTTAAACAAATATGGTTAAATTTAATTATGTATGCGGCCTACGTTTGAAAGTAGAAGTAAGCCTTATCTGCGCTATCTTCGTGATTGACGTTGAGAATGTGAATTAGTATAATGAATAGAATAATAGCTAATTTTTTTTAAAATTAAATAACGCGATCCAAACGTTTTCTTTTTTTAAGGAAATATTTTTGAACCACAACATTATAACAATAAAAAGAATTTATGTTCGCGGTCAAAATGTCTTGGCGGTAGCTCGAAATACAGAAATATCAAAGACACAAAACGCTTCAGCCAATATTTACTTTTCTCCGCTCAATTAACGCATCCTTTTATACTTATTCATGATTCATTTTCGGAAAAAATAAAACTAAAAATACCTTAACGGCCGCAGCAGCTCATCGCGTCTGAGTCAGTCGAAATAAAAAAAGACTCGCGTGCTCAATCGACTCGCGCCTAAAAACTCTCTCACGTTGCACCGCGCTCAATAAATATGCAATCGCGCACTTTAAAGCGCGCGCGCTATTCTCTTTCAAAACAATAGACCCCGAGAATCCCATTTTCAACGTCTGCGTACCACCACGCCACGTACCTATATATACAACAATGTGCCATTGAAGAACAAAAAACCACCAGCCGCGTTGTCGCGGCTGTTTGAAATGTTGGGTGCGATTTTTCGCGCGCCGCCTAATGAGGAACAACAGCAGCGCGGCACGTGACATGAGGACGCGCGCGATTTTAATTTATACGCACATTTCTTCTTCGTCGCTTTGGTATCGTGGTCACGTGGACGCAGCAGCAGCGCGCCGATATTATCGCAATTACGTGCGGCTTTCGACGTTCCGGTCTTGTGCGTCGGCGTCGCCGTGCACGGGAGGAGGAGGGAAGGAAGAACAAAAGTGGAAGCACACGCGAGCTGATGTTTGTTTTGAATTGGAACTCGGGGAAGAGTAGAGAATCGGAGAAAGTCTTGTTTCGAGCTGGCTATTTGGGCTTTGATAATTGGAACGTTGTTCGTGTTTGAAAGTACATGTATAAGAGATTCTCCGGGAATGATAAGGTGTTTTCTGTGTTAGATACTATGAATTTAGTTATTCTCGTATCTCGAGTGTACCGCAATGTGAAGAGCGATGTAGCGAACGTTTATTATAATAAAGTCTTCTATCGATGAAGATGATTAAATTGTTATTTGGTTGATAATAACCTTAATGTGAAATAAAATCTACAATCAAGTTTCAATCCACAATCATCTCACTTTTTTCTTCACTTCTCAAAGATTTCAATGAATCCAGGGAGTTCCACTCGTACACGATATTATCATATTTACCTAGTTAGCTGTTTGTCTTGATGAAGATATCGGATGCACAATGCAGCTGATTAAAGAAACGTTTGCGCAACAACGTCCGACAACTACTTACAGCAGCCACTCTTTTATCACGAAAATTATCGGGACACTTCGATTCGATTCATATAGGGGAGAAAGATGAATCGTATTATCGAAAGCGAAATCTGCTCGCTCAAAAGTGGCTCGCGTTAGTCATTATATTATTCGTCGTCGCCCAATTGCTTCAATTTTACAGCACATACATATAATATATATGCGTGTACGCACGCGCGACGTATACATCTATGACTAGGGAAAAAAAGAGAAATACGCAGAAATAATAAGATCAAGGATTGTGCCACGTGGGATGACTTCGAGAAAGGAAACTACACGGGGGGAATAAAAAGTCCTCGAAAAATGCCGCTGGCGAAGTCTGTCGGCAAAGGAAAATTATGTGCGCGTGTTTATACATACTTTCGATGCTCAGGCATATATACTGATAAATGGAGTTTACTTTAAATATATATAGTGAGAGTTAATTCATTTTTTCTCTCTCCAGACAGTTAATCAAGGCCAGTGCTGAATCAAATCAAACACATTTATTTATACCGTATAAATTGTGTATAGTATTGAATTGTTTGCGTAAATTTATGTAATTGATATCGTCATTTAATAAACGTATTTTTATATAAATACTCTGATTCTAAATTTAAATCTATAATAATTATAAGAGCAAAGAAGCAGAAAAACAGCATTTATCGATGTATATATGCCTTGATTTTTATTGTACTTTTTTAATTTTCCAGGTTTAGTTCATTACGAACCTTTTAATTTTACAGCCTGGGGAAATAAAAATTTACATCTCCGCTATAAATTACATTTAATGCTAATTTTATCGCTTATTTTTTAATAAAAGAAGAATTTGATCAATTTCCATAAATCGATCTGTCACGTTCTGCTGAAATTATTATGATCGAATCTCATTCATCGTTGTGAGTTTTATTACGCTTAATTCTTTTATTTTATTTTATTTCATTTTTTTGATATTCCACCAAGGCTTCCTCTAAAAGCATACCTGCCGAATAAAAAGTAAGGAACTTTAAACATTTCTTTTGACACATGAGAACTTTCTCAGACCATAACCAAGCCAACCAATCCATGCTTTTCTCGAAGTCAAAAATCGTGTATTGTCACGCCCGAAACTCAACTCACAACGTTGCCCCGCAGCCACGTGCGTCAGACTCGATTCACCATCTTCATTGTCATCAGTGAGAATCAGTGTGACTTTCTACAGCCTGCAGCCCACGTAAAAATCAGCCACCCTCGTCATCCCCGAACACAATGCGACGAACGACGAAGCACCGGGGCAACGCAGCAACGATGAAGACCGATAGAGAACAAAGCCATTGGTAACCTCGATCCGTCGACGGCGGCGTCGCGTGCATGTAAAAGTTGTAAAGCAAACGGTATCCAAATTCTGATGCAAAACAAGCATTAGTATGCCATCCGAACCGGATTGGAATTTCTGGCGAACCGACATCTCTCCGTGCGCGTGTGCGTGCAGCATTTGTGTATTATATATATATATATATATATATATATATATATATATATATAGTTGCGACTGTGCGTGTATATAACACACGTGCGCGCACGTGTTGTATATACGAGGAGAGCCGGAGATGGGTGATGACGAGCGTTAGGTCGAGTATATAATATGTGGATATCATCGTTTAGAGCTTCCACTGACCTCCGACATTAGCGCAGCCTTGTAAACGCACAATGTTTGCAACAGAAGGTTAGTGTGGAAATAAATACGAGATTTGGAATGTGCTTATTGTGAGATTTTTCTCCAAAAGACTTATGTAAAAGTTATAGGTATAAGATTGCGTTTTATAAATATTTCATGAATCGAAGCCTGAGAGATACCAGACAAGTGACGTGCGTGGCTAATTGCAGTTTTGGAAATTTGACATTATGTATATAGGTACTGGGTTCATGAATAAAAGACACGTAATTTCCATTATAAACGTTTAGAATTAATTTTAGTTAAAATTTAAGCTTTTGAAAAAGTAAACAAAGTTTATATTTTGGAAACGGTGCGACCACTCGTGAACAATAAGTGGTTTAAATAGCAAAAGAGAGATCTTAGTTTAGAAATCGCTATAGGATAAGTTGAGTCCACAGTTTTCACTTTTGAAGTTTGCACTTAGAAGTGTAAAAAACCGTTGAAATGCCGCTTTAGCTAACAATTCTGCCAAACAAAATTAATTAAGATGATAATGTGCTCATCAGTAAGAAGAGAAAGTTTAACTCGTCTATTACAGGATAGTGTATAAGCTGCGTACAAACAAAATTCGTATTGTTTATGTAACTTCATGTAATGACCCAAAAAGGCTTTTAAATCATTGGAATTATCCAATAGTAAACATAAGATATTTATAACTGTTAAAAGAATTGGATAAAATCCGGTTTTTTGTTTAAAATGCAAATTTGAAAACCACATCAAAAAATAGCTTTTGTAGTTATCTATGTGAAATATTTTGTTTCCATGTAATTTTAGAAATTTTCTTTTTTTTTGTATTTGGACATATCAATAAATTTTATAATAAATATTCCAAAAAAGGTTCTTAATAGTCTCATTTTTTCTTAAATATACTTACATAAGTTAAAATGAATACAGAAATTTGAAAAAATCTTTTATTGTACTTTAGGTACTTAGTGAATATAAAAAAATTGCCTGTTAAAGCATAGAGAAAAGATTTATTTAATCATTTAAATTAAGGGGATGTGCAACCATAATTTCAATATTTTTTTATTCTATTGATATTTGCGTGAGTTATGCTCGTTTGAAAAGTAGGTCAATTGTAGATTCCTACTTACCGATAGTACGGTTTTTATTTAATTCAATAAATTCTCATCATTTTTTTGGAAAAAGACGTCTGTCAAGCACTCCGTACACGCAAACACTATATGCAGATTTTTTTCTGGATAATTCTATTGATATTTGCGTGAGTTATGCTCGTTTGAAAAATAACGTCGGTACTCACATCCCCTTAACTTGTTCATTCACTGGCTATAATGAATTCAATCTGAAAAGCTATTTCAATATAATACAGATTTTTGTAGTTTATTAACCTTTTTCAAAGGTCCGTTTTAAACAAAGAATACAATGTAAAAACGTAATAAACCTCAAAAAGTATCGGCACATAACATAAAGATTATTAAATTATGAAAATTTCCACAAGGTGCGATCACCTTGTTTTTTTTTTTTTTTTTTTTTTTTTTTTTTTTTTTTTTTTTTTATAATAAAACAAGTTTCTTCGGCAAATTTTCAGCTATCTTTTACATTTCTATACCACGTATAAAAACTTTTTTCTTACCCTTCTCCCACGTTCAAAATATTCTAGAATCTATAAATTTTAATCCGCATCCTTTTAAATTTAAAGAAAAAAAAAACCACGTACGATTCCACCTCAATATCACGACAAGAAACCAAAGTCAAGCCAGAAACCGTGCGCCGATTTCTACCGATCGACCGCTCGCGCTATTGGTATATAGATGGGTAACTTCATGTCAACTGTTCAGCTCAAAATTTAAAAATTGCTCAACATTTTTTTACTATTTCCAAATTAGACCCAAAACACAACCCTAGAGTTTTAGAGCAAAATATTCAATCGTTCAAAAGTTGGAATTAATTCAAAATTTGAAAATTTTGAATTTTTTCATAAATCTTCAATTTTTTATTTTTTAACTAAAAAACTTGAAACTTTTTGTATAGCATATTAAATGGGAAAAAGTTTCCAAATTATAAGTAGAATTGCTCAGAATTTTTCCAGATCGATGCCAATTATTTTGCTAATTTATATTTGACAGAACACCATTCGCGACCTGGATAAAGATGGAAATAGATTACAGAAAAAAGTATTACGGGCAATTAAAACTGTCAAAAGAGTGAAAAAGCCCTGTTTTTGGTTAAAAAAACACATGATCATCGGATAATTTTGTTTTTGTGTTGCGCCTTCAATATAATATACACCACAGCTGTAAAATATAATTATAAAAAATATTTATTGCATTAATAATATCAAACTATTACATGTAGCACACGTAACATGTTGCAAGAACTTGTCTGTCGACAAATTGATTCTCTACTACTTACAAGCGCATAATTCTTTTTTCAACATTACCTAAAGTATAAATTTAACTACTAAAAAGTATTTTTATTGTATAATAATTATAAATAAGTAGAATACATGTCATGATGCAATAATAATAAAGAATAAACCTATTCTCGTGTCACCTCTTGCTTTGCTCAATATATTTACACTAAAAATTAGATAATTAAATTAAATAAATCAATAGCTAATTACACAAAGCTACACAAACTCTAATACTTTTAGATACTAGATTTAGTAATACAAGTACCGTCAACACAAATGACTATAAATTTATAATTTAGATTATATAATACAATAATTTACTGTGACAATAGCTATAGCATTTAAAAAAGTTAAAGAACATTTTTTTGGCCTTTTGCACAAATTTAAGTTGCTTAACACAATCAATAATTACTAATTTGAATTGTTTATTTATAAAATTTAGCAGATTTTTGTAAAACTATAGTCTTATACAATATAAACACGTTCAGTACAAATAATGTATAAGAAAAAATACATTTAGTTTACAAAGATAAAATGAAATCAAAAATATTTTCAGTTTTAGTTATTCCTAATGATGTCTATTATTATGTCTGATCTTTAGATGTTTTTCGTTTTACAGCAAACTAAAGTATGGCAAATTTCATAAGTCACAATTTTAATCCCAGTAGTGGCAAGTCAATATCATTTTATAATACGTACCTTAAAAATTGTTTAACTATGTTTTCAGACTAAATAATTTGAATAAAAACTGTTATTTCATGTGATACTTTTTCTTACATTTCAATTCTTGTATCCTTATTTTACTTGTCAAAAAGTAGTAGAGAATCAATTTGTCGACAGACAAGTTCTTGCAACATGTTACGTGTGATAATTTGATATTATTAATACAATAAATATTTTTTATAATTATATTTTACAGCTGTGGTGTATACTATATTGAAGGAGCAACACAAAAACAAAATTATCCGATGGTCATGCATTTTTTTAACCAAAAACAGGGTTATTTCACTCTTTTGACAGTTTTAATTGCCCGTAACTTTTTTCTGTGATCTATTTCCATCTTTATCCAGGTCGCGATTTAAAGGTAACATTTTTTACAAATTTTTTAGCCTTTGGTGAAAAATATATTGATATAGCATATTTTGAATGGTGTCAATATTTGAAAAATACTGATACGATCGCCTTAAGCATATTTTGAATGGTGTTCTGTCAAATATAAATTAGCAAAATAATTGGCATCGATCTGGAAAAATTCTGAGCAATTCTAATTACAATTTGGAAACTTTTTCCCATTTAATGTGCTATATAAAAAGTTTCAAGTTTTTGAGTTAAAAAATCATAAAAATTAAAGATTTATGAAAAAATTCAAAATTTTCAAATTTTCAATTAATTCCAACTTTTTAACGATTGAATATTTTGTTCTAAAATTCTAGGGTTGTGTTTTGGGGCTAATTTGGAACTAGCTAAAAATTTTCAGCAATTTTAAAATTTTGAGCTGAACAGTTGACATGAAGTTACCCACACACACACACACACACACACACACACACACGCGCGCGCGCGCACGCACACATCCGCACACATCATATGCGCACGTCTCGTGCCGATCGCATTAGTCAAACGAGACGACATCGCCTGCCTCGGGTTCACTCAACCCGAGGAGTCGCCGTCGCTGTATACGTGGTAACAGCTGCACCAGTGCCTCTCTCTCTCTCTCTCTCTCTCTTTCTCTTTAGCGCTCGGCTAATGACTTGTTTATCCGTGAAATCTACAGGTGGAATTTGCTTCTTCCCTTTCTCCACGCAGCGCGTACGCGAGTAAACGCGTAAACTATACGTATACGGGCGTGTTTGTGATGAGAGATCGCGCGGCGCGTTGGATCGATAAAAAGCGATGCCGATATTAAAATACAGACGAAGAGAGCGTTGCGAAAGATAGCGTCTGGTGCTAGTCTTTTTTTTCAGAGTATAAATGCCGATCGTGATGAAGTAGATGTGCTTCGCGTATAGATGCAAAAAATGCGCAAAGTTATAAAAGATCGATCGGTTTTCTTTTTTTTTTTAAGCTTTAGAGAAATATGTGGGAATAATAATAATAGCTTATTAAAATCCAATAATAAATTATTGTTATCTAAGCCTGAAAACTATGTTAAAATTCTCATTTTATTGCCTTAACTTTTATAATTATAATCATAAGAGAAATCCCACCTACCATTATTTTATATTATAAATAAGAAGATCGAGATAATCCGTTAATAAAGATCGTAAATTAAAATATATTATCAATGAAAATTGAAATTAATCAACGACGATTATTTACCAACCAAATATTTTCAGGCATGGTGTGGTTTGTGCACATAAGAATTATGCACATATTTATTGTGCACACTTTAGCATTGGAGTATACACATAGATATAGATATACACCAATGCTAAAGTGTGCACAATAAATATGTGCATAATTCTTATGTGCACAAACCACACCATGCCTATTTTCATACGTAATAAACCTTTTAGTTTCCATTACTGCATATAAATTTTCCAAGAATTTCCAATAAGTTCGCCTATTACACTTCTCTCATCAATCGATCAACGCACAATTAAAAAAAGAAATACTCACTTTTCCTCCGGTTACTTCAACAAAACAATGCCAAACTACCTGCGCGCATTACATAAACCGAAGCTGCTGTAGCTATATGGCGCGACCGTTGCATAAAACGATTTTCATTACGTTTTCCCGAATCGAAAAAAATCCCCCCCTCTCTCTCTCTCTCTCTCTCTCTCTCTCTCTCTCTCTCTCTCTCTCTCTCTCTCTCTCTCTCTCTCTCTCTCTCTCTCTCTCTCTCTCTCTCTCTCTCTCTCTCTCTCTCTCTCTCTCTCTCTCTCTCTCTCTCTCTCTCTCTCTCTCTCTCTCTCTCTCTCTCCGCTCTCTCTCTCGGTCTCTCTCTCTCTCTCTCTCTCTCTCTCTCTCTCTCTCTCTCTCTCTCTCTCTCTCTCTCTCTGCCGTATAACTCCTGAGAACTATATCTGATATAAGACTCCGCGTGCGCAAGCGTGTCGATCGCGACGTCGATATTGTCCCGATATCGCCCTGATATACTGCGGCACGCTCGCGCCGGCGTCTATTTACAGTAGCGGCGTGTAACGAGCGGACTGAAAGTTAAATAGCCAGAAGGAAACATACAGAGATAATGAAAGAGAGCGCTAGATGTACATATATATATTATACGTGGACCAGGCGCCGGCGTCCTTTTCCACCCCCTCCCCCTCTCTCTGTCTCTCGACCTCGAGGTATACTGCCCACGTAAGTTTTAGTCTCGTCGCGCCTAGGGACTTTTTTTTCCTCTTCGTCGACATTTGCCGAACCGCACCAGGAGATCCGGATCCGGTTCACACGCACGCAAGCGCATACATGTCGTTGTCTATTTAACCAATTGTTTGCTCGATTTTTGCAATTTCAGTGGGTCCTTGTCAGTCGTGCGGGAAGGTTTCGTTGGAAAGGTACCGGAAATGCGCTTTTTCGGCCCTGAGATTTTTGAATCGCGCGCGTGCGTCTAGCCTTGTTTTCGAGTATGGAACCGTGTACGTACGTTTTGGAAGCTGTGTATGTGGTTGCGCGCTACGTGCATATATATATGCCAATATACTTTCACATTTCCGTGTGCGGAAAAGCATTGCGGCGAAGTCCGTTTGGTAATTGCTCGGGCGGATTTTTAAGCTCTGTTTTATCTGATTGCTTTTGGTTGTTTGTCGCGAAACATGCGATATTGTGGTCTATTTCTATACAAGTCAGTCTGAATATTTTGATTTTACGTAATTCACATTTTGTTCAAACGAAAACACACATCTTGATTTTCTTAAGATAGATTAATTATAAATAATGGACAGTATCCACAATGTTATTATAGTTCGAAATTAATGCAAAAGTAAGAGTGATTTATTAGAGCTGATTTTTAAGAACCGAATTCTTATCGAAATTGAAAGTACCCGTATATCACACCGCTAGCTCACCGAATTGCGTATCGTACGAGGAAAACAATGATTCCGCAAACGTTCACTTGCGTTATCCTGCAATCCCTGTATGTACGAAACAAACGAGTTCCCTCGACAAAACAAAATGAAAAAGCTTTAAATTTAATGCACCATTTTCTGCGCCACGTTCTTGGGCTCCTGTAACATGCGCACGGAACTAGTTATTTCGTGATTGAGCACGCGTGCATATGTACGCTCTATTCGTCGCCGGCGTCGAGATTGCCGATTGCAAATAATTAAAGAGCACACAGACACACACATATCCATGCTCGCGCGCCGTTAATTATTCCGCCTTCATTGCGCAATTGGCGCGTCTATGATCGATCATTACTTGTGCAACGGAACTATAATAGCCACAGATTCTTTTTTTTTTTTTTTTTTTTTTGAGCGACGGGAAAAATCTACTTCGTCCCTTAATTTCACAATAAACACGTGCACGAGTAATTTACTTTTAATTCCACTATGCCGCGGAATCATTACTAAATCTTCGACAACGAGAAAAAAGCTGCGGCGCGCGCATCCTTGACGTAATAATCGTCATCGCAGTTAAAAACAGGCGCAATGCAATTTATCTACATTCTCCGTAGAAAGTCGCCGTATACACGTACTTTATTATATCTAAATTATTCCGCACACGCACGCGCACTATCTGAAAAATGTCCACGCAACGACATACTTCTGCTGTAACGTATAGAGAACATAAAAAAAAAACAGGGGGAAAATTCATAATCGGGCGTTCGCCGTTCCATTTCACGAGACGCCTATAGCGCGTGCACACACGCACGCATCTACACTGAGAGAAATGTTGTAGTAAAATTTATTATAAACATAAGAAAAATTACTATATTTTGTAGGAACGGAGGGACAAATCGAAATTATAACAATTTTTGCTATGCAACATAGTAATTTTTATGAATGACCTTAAATTTCAAAAAATTAAATTTTTTCTCGTTCTTTCTGTTTTCAGAACTATTTTCAGACTCTAATCATACAATATTTAATGTGAAAATAAATTAAAATGAGAAATAAAAATATTTTTTTTACGAGCGTTGGGATCGAACCTGCAACTTTCACCGCGGCAATCGGACGCGCTAACCACTTATCCAAATAGGATTCTTGAGTGTAAAATTTTGGAACTTGTACATGTCAAACCATCGATTTCAAGAAAATTTCAGATAATATTAAATAATGACAATAAATAACTTTGATAACACAAAGAGACTTATCATTAATGTGCATAATATAAAAATAAAATAATTGAAGTACGGTTTTGAATGTTTTGTAAACTTAAAAGCAAGACAAAGTGAAATTCCCGTAGAAACATAACCTCAATCAGACACGTGGGCGCCTTGATCTGCGCAGAAAGTACTAATGTTGTAGCAATTTTTACTATGTTGGATAGCAAACTTTCTTATGGCCTGTAGCAATTTTTGAATGTGGCACTTTTTACTATGTTTATAGTAATTTTTAATACGCTACAAAATAAAATTTATACGCTACAAAATAAAATTTAAACGCTACAAAATAAAATTTATATTCTATTCTAATAAAAATTAATCGCATATATTTTAAATTTTATTATATCACAGTTTTTGCTATGTGTATAGCAATTTTTCTTTTATTTCATAATACTTTCTAATCAACAACTGTCATAAAAATTACAAGAAATTTTGTAATTATTCATACAATTATAATAAAAATGCAGCATAAAGTGTATTTGTCTCACCATTCCTATACTTTATAGTAATTTTTATTACAGTTATAATAAAATTTACTACAACATTTTTCTCAGTGTACCTATATGCTCTCGGCATTTCGTCACCACGCAAACTCTCGACTTTTTGCGCGTACTCGCTTATTTCCTATACGCACAGCCCCCGGCGCTGTTCCTTTTAATTCCAGCGTATAAAACACAAGCCGGCTTACCGATCGGCGATTTTCCACAGCGCCTCGTCCTCAGAAAACAGAAACACGCGCGCCGCGCTGAGAGATCGGCTAAAGCGCCGGCGAGACTCGCTATACACAGATATAAGCTCTGCGAGTGCGCGTAAATACATGCACTAACGATACGTGTACCGGGGCTGCCTCTCGGCCGAGTGTCAAGATCATTTATTCGCGTGCGCGTGTGAGAGGGAGAGAGGGAGAGCCGGTAATGAAGGTGTAATACTGTAATTGAAATCGAGCGACTCGGCGATCTGGTCGTTTCCAGCTCGAGCGCCCCGGCTCACGCGTTTTGAGAGAGCGAGCGCACAGTGGCGAAACGTTCTGTTACCGCGCGCTCGCACGATTCGAGAGCGTGAAAAGTCGAGTGCGAAACGTGGATATATATGTGTGTGAGTAATGTGAGGTGGGGGCAGGTGGAGTTTTGAATGATGTGTTGGTGCGTGTGTAGCGAGAGTATATAGTGCAATTGAGCTTGGTTTTATCGGGAGCCGATTTTTTCGCTAGTACTTGTTGATTGGCTCAGTATATTAGAAATACTCGGTTAGGGCTGTTCTTTTCATTTGAAGATTTTTAAAAAATTATTTCATTACATTACTATTTTATTACTCATTTAAATGCATTTATTAGTCCTAGTTGAATTCTAGCTATAACTATGTACCTTGTTAACTTTGAATAGCAGGTTATTACGATCACATCGAGATTAACGTATGTGGGGAAATATTTAATTTCTTAACACTTAGAGGGTTCAAAAAATACAAAAAAAAAAGAAAATTGAAGGCACACCTTCGCGACAAGTTTCTTCTCATTCTATATAGGTCATAAAATATAAAAAAAATCGTGAACATTAAAAAACGGTCTTGTGACACCGTTTTAGAAAAAAATCCATTTTTCTTATGGAAATTTAACATGGGAAAAATGGACGAAAAGTAGTCACTGATGATGAGCCAATAGTAAGCTTTTAAATGTGCTAACAAATATTCCACAATAAAGCGATTAAAGTAGAAGAAAAGAGCTTTAATTTAAGGTAAAGATCGTTAAAATCGGACGGTTCTGCGTAAAGCTACGTGCATTTGAAAATCGCGAAAAATTACCAAAAATGAGCGATTTTTCTCGAATCCACGTAATTCAATCATTTTTGGTCATTTCTCGCGATTTTCAAATGCACGTAACTTTGCGCAGGACCGACCAATTTTAACGACCTTTAGCTTAAATTAAAGCTGTTTTCTTCTACTTTAATCGATTTTTTGTGGAATATTTGTTGGCACATTTAAAAGCTTACTAGTGGCTCATCATCAGTGACTACTTTTCGTCCATTTTTCCCATGTTAAATTTCCATAAGAAAAATGGATTTTTTTTCTAAAACAGTGTCACAAAACCGTTTTCTAATGTTCGCGAGTCTTTTCATATATTTTATGACCTATAGAATGAGAAGAAACTTGTCGCGAAATTGTACCATCAAACTTTTTTTTTTTAATTTTTTGAACCCTTTAAGTGTGGACAAATTAAGAATTTCCTCATACATATAATTGAAAAACTTACGATTATTTTCCGCCCTTTAAAATAAATATTTGAAGTCACTTTTGTGAGAGTGAATGAATCTCGCACGCGGCAAAAATCTGTTTCATGCATGAAATTTATGAACCGCACTCTATTTTGATCGTTCTTTTTAACCTCATTTAAACAAAAAATTCAATAAGCTAACCTGACGCTCCATAAAACCCTTCTCGAACGTCATATCGGTAAAAAATTTCACCTCACATCAGCAGCGAACAACAGCAAAAAGTTCCTACTATGCGCTCAATTTTCAAAGGCCAACGATAAATTGCCATTTTTACCGGGGCAATTCGATATGCGCATGTATCATTGCGACATGCGCGACCGAAAGTTCGAGGAGTATGCGAAGAGAGAAGAAGGGAGACGAACGCGAACGCAGGGTCGCACGGGCGGTGACGTAAAAATTTACGCGCGACGTGACTTCGACACATGAGGACGTGTTTTCGCGCTGCGCCCTTCGTCCCGCATAAGATATTTCGTGCCATGCGCTCTACCTCTGATACATTGATTAATAAATCTGCGAGCCTGCGAAGAATGGGGATTTTATTTTTGAGAGATTGCGTAACCAGACCAATGGATTTTAACGATGACTTCTTTCGATTTTGCTGAGCGGTAGATTGCGAGTGTACACTGAAAAAAATGTCACAGTAATATTTACCACATATGTAGCAAAAAGTTTCTTATGTATATACAAATAATTGTCATGTATCTAATAAAATTCACTATAAATACCCTTGAAAAAGATTTATGAAATGTGACAAAAACTAGTATATAATATAATAAAAATTTATTATTTCAGAATTTGTTATAATAGACATTAAATTTTACTATACGTATGGGGAATTTTAGCATATAATATAGCAATTTTTGCTACACAATATATTAAAGATTATGTTCAAGGAGTGGCGTCAGGGGTTGAGGAGGGGTTGAGGAGGGGAAGAGGAGTCTTGGGCGTGCGTGGTTAGTTGTCCGACTGGCCGCTAGGTGGTAGATGCCTTGTACACCCTAAGAATTTAGTACTCTCGCAAGTGGTCAACTGAGGCTTCGGTTAATATATAAGACCGCATAACGATAATGTACTTATGGCGCGTGGGTCAGTGCTCGCTCACTTTAATTATATAGTTTTCTAAGTTATGGATTTATTATTGGGTTAGGAAGGGATACACAAAATGGTGAGAGCGTCTTCTAAAAAAAATGTTAAAACTATAAATCAAAATAAATACAGTTGTAAATTCGGAGAATTAACTCTCCATACCCAGAAACCAATACACATAGTCTTTTTTTTCATTTCAATAAATTTAATTTATTTATGAATATAATAAAATTTGCTATTTTATATAATAACATTTGCTACTTGTATAGTAAAAATTAAATTAAAAAATGTTGCTATATAGAATAGTAATTTTTGTTAGAAAGCGAGTATACCCTACCGTTCCTATATTATATAGCAATTTTTGTTAGATATATAGTAAATTTTACTATGACATTTTTCTCATTGTGTCGTTGGGTTCAAGCGGCAAGAGACACATGGGTTATTAGCACTGATCATAGAAAGCTTTACGGTAAATTTATGCAATGCTCATGGTAATTTACGCGTGTCGATGTAACTTTAGTGTCAGTTCGATAGTAGCGTAACGCGTGCGCAATGATACTTTGGCAACAATATTTGAGAATTTAACGGCGCTTATAGTGGCGAGCGAACGGGTGTGTACGCAGTCGTAAAATTATACAACGCGCCTATATACTGCCTCGAAAATTGAAGTTCTGTACGTGCACGTACGTAGGTGCCGTGTACGCATGCACAATTAAGCGCGGAGCAGAGAGACGTAACCGCAATACCAATAAACGTAAAATTTTACTCTCCGAAAAAACGATGCGGAGCGCAGCGAAGAATGCACTTTGCCATCATCATCGTTCTAGTATAGGATCAGATCCATTATAAGGTAAAGTACCCAGTACTGGGTCAAAGCCAATTTTGGAACCAGTATTGGGACAACAGTAAAACAACTATAATAAACGGTTAATACAATAACAGCATTACTTCATTAACATTCTTTATAATGTTAACTATGTATCACTTCATTATTGTGTTGATTTACTTCGTAAATTAGTGTATAACAATAAGATATAAATTTTTCGAGGTTAGGTTTCAGAAGTGTGCATAGCGAAAACTTTGTTCCACTTTAGGTGCTTCTTAATTCCCGTATTACAATAGTGGGACACGTTTAAAAGTATAGTCTCACTATTGCACTGAGAGAAATGTTGTAGTAAAATTTATTATAAACATAAGAAAAATTACTATATTTTGTAGGAACGGAGGGACAAATCGAAATTATAACAATTTTTGCTATGCAACATAGTAATTTTTATGAATGACCTTAAATTTAAAAAAATTAAATTTTTTCTCGTTCTTTCTGTTTTCAGAACTATTTTCAGACTCTAATCATACAATATTTAATGTGAAAATAAATTAAAATGAGAAATAAAAATATTTTTTTTACGAGCGTTGGGATCGAACCTGCAACCTTCACCGCGGCAATCGGACGCGCTAACCACTTATCCAAATAGGATTCTTGAGTGTAAAATTTTGGAACTTGTACATGTCAAACCATCGATTTCAAGAAAATTTCAGATAATATTAAATAATGACAATAAATAACTTTGATAACACAAAGAGACTTATCATTAATGTGCATAATATAAAAATAAAATAATTGAAGTAAGGTTTTGAATGTTTTGTAAACTTAAAAGCAAGACAAAGTGAAATTCCCGTAGAAACATAACCTCAATCAGACACGTGGGCGCCTTGATCTGCGCAGAAAGTACTAATGTTGTAGCAATTTTTACTATGTTGGATAGCAAACTTTCTTATGGCCTGTAGCAATTTTTGAATGTGGCACTTTTTACTATGTTTGTAGTAATTTTTAATACGCTATAAAATAAAATTTATATTCTATTCTAATAAAAATTAAAAGCATGTATTTTAAATTTTATTATATCACAGTTTTTGCTATGTGTATAGCAATTTTTCTTTTATTTCGTAATACTTTCTAATCAACAACTGTCATAAAAATTACAAGAAATTTTGTAATTATTCATACAATTATAATAAAAATGCAACATAAAGTGTATTTATCTCACCCTTCCTATACTTTATAGTAATTTTTATTACAGTTATAATAAAATTTACTACAACATTTTTCTCAGTGTGGGTTCAAACAGGCGCACCACTACTGGTTCCAAATAAGTTACCGTATCCCACTACACCAGTCGATAGTTATTTTCTTTTAGTGCGATTATTTTAATACACAAGCAACGAACGAAGGAATTTTTTCTTAAAATAAACCTTGAGACAGGAGTTATCTGCTGAGGGAATTAGTATTATGTATTATGCTTAGTTTTGATAATAGAAACGATTATAAAAAAAGTATGGTAAAACTGTCCCAGTACTGGGTACTTTACCATACTATAATAATAATAATGTTAATCGTCAATCGAAATGTAGTTCGTATAGCAAGTCCGTTACCATAAAATTAGGAAGCAAAATAGTACTGTAAAATGCAAAACACGTGCTGGGACATTCCCGAGAAAAAAAAACCGTAAGGGATTTACCGGCCACGAAAAGAAAGATGTAAACAAATGCATCATCTTCATTTCTTTAAAAAGTTGATTACTGTAAATGAAGTTCCCTCAATATCTTATAATACTTTATAGTGGATGACATGTAGTGGCCTTTTCAAGTACGCTTACGTTATTCGCTTTATAAAGATTGAGCTCATCGCCGTATATCATGTCCATAACCAATGATGTACATATAAGATAATGGGACATCTAAAAATTAAGCCATTATTCATTCACGGGACGATAACAATATTTTCAGCTATTTTTGTATTACTCAAGTGTCAATTGTCGAGAGGATAAATTGTCGAAGGTGTGTGCAATTTAACACGTTGAAAACAACAATTATAAAAACAATAAATCGTTTTGAAATCACTTCATTTGAATTGTTTCGACTGGCCGTTTCGAAGTGTTCGCGTGTGCTCAATGTAAAAAGTGCAAATGGATGCACATTATAAGTAGGGCTGTCGATTTTCTCATTCTTTTTTAAATACCTTTACGAAATTCAATTACAATTCCACTTATCGCTTATAAAATTTTAATCGCCAGATTGCAGATTAAAATTTATCCTTCGAGTAAAATATAAACGCATACACAATTTTCTAGCTTTCCTGACACAAAAATTTCAATTAATATGAAGGAAAATTATTATTGAACTTTGTTATCTAACGCCGGAATTTCTCTTTTTCTTTGCATTCAACAATTCTCTAATTAAATAACAATTTCTCCTCGATGCGAAATAAATTATTCCTCACTATATGCCTCTGAAATATTTTACACGCACAACAAAAGAGAGACAGAAAAAAAAATCCGTTTCATTATTAGCTTAACAGGCACGATTTTGCCTGAGAAAACATATTGCTCGCGCGCGCACAGGCACTTGAGAAAAAAGCCTTTTTTCACATTTAGAAACGTTTCTTCCGTCCCAAAAAATTACGCAACGACGATGTCCCGTAACTCGGCAAAGTAAGACGTGTCACTCCCAAAACGACCAGAGAGAAAGAGAGAAAGAGAGTACATACGAGCTCATCTCTGAACGTTATCTCTTTCTCGCGACCTTCTTTTCTTTTCTTTCTCTGTTTCTCCGCGCACCTTGCGCGATAAGCATCTCTCTCTCTCTCTTTACACGTATCTCTCGCAACCATAGTAATATATGAGCCGCGCGCGTGTATTATTACCAGCGCACGTGAGGTCGTGAACTCCCGCGCGCGATATTTGGCGACACGACACCCTTCGGTTAGATTGCGGAGGCCGCGCGAGATATATTTCCTATTCTAATTTTTTTTCAAAATTCGCGCGCAACTTTATGAGTGTTTTGCCGGCTGTTATATGCGCAGGATGGTGTCCAGGGTCAGTGGACTCGCGCGCGTCTACGGGACCAACGGCCGGAGATCGGGCGGATGTGTGTCAATGCTGGTCGTGCGTTGTATTATATTTGCGAACGTGCCATTGATTAGGATCGTAATTGGATCGTATATATGCTGAAAAGAAGGAGAATCCTGTCACTCTCAGGTAAATATGTGCGTGTGTGTTTTTTTTTCGGAGGTGATCGGGTGTAATATACGCGAGGTTACGGAATCGGTGAGTCGAGATTCACGATGCATGGGTGTATTCCTATGAGTAAATATATTTGCCTAGTATGAATAAGAGAAATGCTTATTTAAAGTGTCATTCTTTAGTAGTCGGATATTGCATTAAATTATTATAAATTAATAGCTTGAAAAATGCCGAAAGGTCAGAGATTGTTATAATAGTTATATACCTGTTTGGTTTGGCTCGCCTCAAGAGCACTTCCTTGTACTCCTCAACACATTTTCTCGAAATAGCATTCACCTATAATAATCGCGGTTCATTGTATATATTTATCGATCGTGCCTAACAGCGTACCGAGAAACTTTTATGAAAATCGCGTGAAAAACCGGTAAAACATCCTTATATCCCTCGCACCGCCTCGTTAATCCTTCGACTAATGCTTGAACAACCTCCAAAAACGCATCGACAAACGTCAACGTATATTATATTATTATCCAACATCAGATTGACACAACTGCAATGATCCCGCGGACATTCGCAAAACATACACGCTAAATAATACACACTCACCATTCCCGCGGTCGCCGAGATGGGGCTGTAGCTGGTGCAGGTGCGCGTAGTAGTGGTGGTGGTGCAGTATGCACTCGAGATCGGTGCAGTTGAGCATCTTTCCTCCGCCCTTAATCTCCCGCACTTCTTCGTAATATTGATATACTCTTCCGCCTCCTCTTACTACTGCTGCTACTCACACGGTTAATCTATCTCTAAGAGCACTACAACGATGTATGTATATATATATATATATCGGTTCCTCTTAACACACTGTCGAAATACACGCGCGTGCGCTCGCGGTACCCAGCGTCGCGGCAATGACTCCCGCGCGCGCGGGCGGTGAATATGCAAACGACGACGACGCTGCTCCTCTTCTTCTTCTCCTCCTCCTTCTCCGCCTCCTCCTTCTTTGGGCGCGTGTGTTTGGCTTGTCGGGACGATCGGCAGAGGTGCGATCGGCAGCGATTAGCGGCGATTCGCACTCCTCGGCCGCGCTCTCATCCACACACACACACGCGCGCGCGTCGCAGCCTCACCGTGTCACCGCGCAATATGTTTCTCCGTTACGGCCACTCTCTGTCTTATACTCTAACACAGCTCGTTATTGCCTCCTATCTCGACGCGTATGCTTATATGTGTGTGTGTGTGTGTGTGTGTGTTTTTATTATGGCACGAATCTTCCGAACGACGGCTGGCGCACCTCGCGGTTTCAAATCAACCCATCGTTTAGCCACTGTGTCCTATCGTCCCCTCAAAACACATACCCACAACTTCTATGCACCTGCGCGCATAATTCGCGTACGTATACTACATACACCCCACAGATCTGTCAATCCTTTACAACAAGAAGAACAAGAACAACGATATGCGTATAAAAAAAGTATTTATGTATGTACGCGCGAAAGCGAGCGGACCTGTCGCGTGCGCTCACTCGCAAGGACTGCGACTGCTGCTGGACATTCGTCAGCTCCGCGGCTCGCTCGCGACTGCCGGGCCGCACGGCTGCGCTGATGCCGGCCACCGCCACAACCGCGACGGCCGCCCGTTCGGTCCCCGAGACATCATCCTGTTGCTGCTGCTGCTGCTGCTGCTGCCTCTCACTCTTTCACGAGCGGGCGAGCGAGCGAACGCCTTTCTTCGCTCTCCCCTACTACACGCGCACGCGTGTGTGTATGTGTGTGATTGTTGTGATGCGAGAAGAGGTGGAGGTAGATTGGCTGCTCAGGTCTCGCGGTTAGGTCGATGTCATTTCAGCCGCGGCGCCCCTCTGAATTGATGCCGAGACTGGGATTTTTCGACTTGATATTCTGGGATCGCTCGTGTGGGTATGTATACGGATCACACACGTATCCCCCTCCGGCTGCTCTCGCGTTGCTCCCCTTTTGACAGCGGCCCGAAGGCCGAACCGATCCAGCAGTCGTCCGCGTGCCGATCGATCTCACACAACCGCTCGAGAGAAAGAGACAGAGACATGTATATACATCCACCATGCACATATACACAGCCACACAGATACGGTGGGGGGCTTCCTCCTCCCGCGGCCTTCGGCGCTTTCGACGCGCGGTGCCGATTTGAAATTCACAGCAAAAAGACGATCGGCGGCGGCGGCAGCAGCGGCGGTGGTAGCGAAACTTTCGCGGAATCCCAATGAGAAAACACTTTCCTCCTTTCTTTCGACCAGCGTATTATATATACATATAACCGCGCGCGCGCAAAAAACGCTATGTCGACCGCCGGCTATACTACCGACCTTTTTCGATCACCACCACCACCAGCAACAGCATCATCTTCTTCTTCTTTCTTGCAAAGTTATCCATACGACATGTACACGGGAGTGTCGTATATATATAATAAAGACGCACGCGCGCACGCACGATATGCACGCACGAGCGACAGAGACGGACTACTCGTCCCTCTCTCCGCACGTGGACGCGTGACTGCGCTGCACGACGCGCGGCTCGCTTTCTAAAAGAGCAGCGATCGGGGGACCGCGCGTCTGTGTATAATATATATACACCTGCATATATATACCGACATCGCTCGTCGATTGTAAGTGCGCCACCTGCGCGCCTTCGGAAAACTTTCTTATTCCAGCGCGTACTTGTGTGTGTGCGTATGTGCGAGACTGCAAGCGTGTGCAATAACGTGTGTGTATATATACTTACACGCCGCGATCGGCCGATCGATCGGTTCTGTGCGTATATATTATATGCGCCAGCTCTATACCTCCGAATCGACGATATAATACTGCGTATATGCACCGTTCGAGCGTGTATATAGTTTTGAAATTTCGGTGTAGATCTCCTCGAGGTCGGGCACCAGAGAGCTGTCGAAATCCATCCCATTAATCAACTACCTGCGTCGTCCTCATTTCTGACAGGCAGATGAGTCCGCAGCCCACAACTGTATTATAGCTGTACAATAATAACAATAAAGCTAATATTATAGCTATATATACACGCTCTGCAAGCACATCGCCGGGAAGAAAGTCCCACACTGCAGACCTCCGAGGTACTAACTATGTATAACAACACCTCCGAGCTTGCGCGGTCCGTTACAGCTTCTCTATCTGCAAATACACGTACACACTTTCAGAAAAGACACCGCAGCGCGGAGCCGTCGCGCGCGAGGAACGGTATGCGCGACTTGTGCCAACCGCGTGTGTGGGTCAGCGCTCGTTAGTCACACACCGACACTGTATAGCATATATATTATATACACACACACACACACTTTCCAGCCAACAGCGGCGCCATGTTGACACGCACACGCGCGCGCGCGCGCGTGTGTGTGTGTGTGTGTGTATATATAAGGTCTATATAATATACGCGCCGAGTCGTTTAGCTATTCGTACTCCTTGCGCAGAAGCGCGATTTCTCGCCTCATTATGTAAACGCGCGCGCGCTATGATGTAAGATATAATTTGCACGGGGGGATCAATTTTTTTTCCTCCTGCGGCGCGATGGAGGTTAAGCTGCGCATGCGCGAGAGTTGTTTTCGGCTGGTAACAGGTGACTGAGTGGGCGGGTGTGGGTCGTCGGGGCAGGTTTTTTTTCGGTGCGGGATAATATATCGCGTGTAACTTTTGATGTAATGCGGTGATGCACACATGCATAATCTGTAGATCGACGTTGATTTTGTCGAATTTTTATAACCTTATTGCGATGATGCGCTTGATAATAACTTCTTTTCTTTTTTCGAGCTGTCGACACTTTCACACGAGAGTTGGACACGGCCCAATTATTTGCTCTAATTATTCGCCACGATGGTGATGCGCGCCGTGTGATATACAAGAGATTCATTAAGTGCTTCTTAACTCACGTTTTAATTTTTTTTTTCTTTTAAATTTAATTAAATTAATTGGTCGCGGTTGGCGAACTTCTTCTCGTCGGTCGAATTCCTTCTTCAATAAAGTCTGAGCATAATTGAATTGAATTTTTATGTCGAATCGAAGGAGATTTATGTGACACGTTTAAATAAGCGTGATTAATGGCGGAACAAATAATTGTTGATTAATATTTATAAAGTACAGCGTTTATTATACTGGTAAGGCATATGAGACCGCAAGCAAATAAGCAGATAAAATTTTATTACAATGCGAGAGTTTTAATTGAAAACGGTTTCTCAATTACTCGCAAAGCGAACGTAAAGCCAGTGTAATGACGGATAAAGGCTTTTCATTTGACAACGTCTGTTACGGAAAAAGTCACGTAAAACGGCTCTATTTGACATCGTAATTTTTTCTCGCTTCGAAACCAAACCAAAACATCACCGCAATAATATAAGTTCCTCATGCGCACTTATCGCGCTTTCTGTTAACCGCAGCGGATTACAAATTAACATGAACGCGCGCGTACAATTATGGAATCATCGTACTCACTCTCGTACTTCATATATACGTGTATATAATGACTTTAATCACGAGAGAGTAATTTCGTTAACCTTGGCGCAGATCATATACGCGCGTGCGCTCTGGTCAACAACCTAGCGCGCGGGCCGCGGCGCGAGATTGAAACGTCTGCGAGTATAGTACACGACGCAGTTGCTCACGCGCATTTGTTTTGTCTGCGAATGGACATTCGTCTCGGTCGTTAAGTGTACAGGTTGTGCCTTCTGGATTTGAAGGGAAATTAAACTTCCTCTATACACGTGTACACTCTAATACAGTCGTAGATTATATATTAAAACTCGTTTAAGGTAGTTATCCCCTAAAACGATTTAATTGGATTTCTTTTGGAAACTTTCAGTAAAATTAATTTAGATAGTAATAAGTATAACCTTCAAATTTGAGAACGATTTACCGTTTACTTTCTGAGATATGCAAACTTCGACCTTTTTTGCATAATTAGCATTGCGATTAACGGCGTTGACAAAAAGACATTGCTAATATGAAATAAAATCCATCGCTGTAAATTAATTAGATTCGAAAAAACGTTGAAACTTGGAACAAAACTAGTTCAAATATTGAAGAATCAGATATTTTAAATAAAAAAAGATTTATCGTTTAGTTCAAAAGTTATGATCATTCAAAGTTTGAGGTTAGCCGAAATTTTGAAATGAATGTAATTTTATTTTCAAACAAATAGGTCCAACGGTTGTAACAAGACCAATTATAGTTACTACTCCTACTTAATAATAATAAACATACGCATAAACATTTATTTAGATAAAAAACTTTGTTACACATGTATACCACGCTGGTCAAATGTCGAACACTGATGTTTTGATTTACGTACTTGGGATATAACTACCTTAATAGAGAGTCCGAGGCTCAAATCTGAGAAAGTCACGCGTAGTCCAGCGGCTACAATAATGGTTCATAGCACTTCTATGTGGCCGGCTACACCCAAGTTATTCTTATGTATTTTGTCCCACTGAATCTAAAAAACTTGGGTCTTTTAGAATAGAATAGAATATCTTTTATTTGTGCAATACAAAATAATAATATGTATACAATATAATACCTTCGATACATAGTCACTTTTGCAATTTTCAGTCATACAGTTTTTACATAATTTTAGGCAGAATGCCACGTCTTAATACTACGTCTTTGTTTATCACATTATTGCATTTAATATTAGATTAAAATGATATCACAGAGATGTTTGTCAGTCTTATCATTTTAGCGTTAGACTATCGTCGGTAATTTATTTGGTATAAATAAAATCTACGTCGCCTGACCTATATAGGAAGTGCGTTCTGATGGCCGTCTTAAATTTACGTATCGAGGAAAGATATTTAATATTTCAAGGGATCGAGTTCCAAATATGCGTGCCTTGCGATCTAAAAGAATTCAACCGTGTCTGTGCGCGACGATGGAATTGTGAGCTCCCTACAGGGGGTCCTACCTGAGGCTCTAGCTTGATACTTTTGAAAAAGAGCCGCCAGGTACGTGGGCTGGCCTAGGTTTATAGTTTTGTACATCAATGCCACTGTAAAATACGCTCTTCTTCCGTGTAGGTCCAGTCATTCAAGCTTGCTCCACACACGTATCTCGCACATGAGTTTTGTATAATCTCTGCAGTCTGAAGCTCGCCTGACACACCAAGATACATCAACGAGCAATAATCTAGATGAGATAGAACAAGAGCGTTTGCAAACCGTTTGCGTAGCGCCTCGGGGATGCAGGATCGAAACAATCGGAGGCCATAAAGGGCTCTATTAACCTCGGCTAACTGCATCTACTTGTGGTTTTCATGTTAGCTTCGAATTCATTACAGCACCGAGATTAATTACCGTGTCGACAAAAGGAACAAAAACGTTGTCCTGAATCTCAATGCCAGGAAGATGCATACTTTTTAGTATCTTGATGTTGTAATTTGATCCGAAAATGATAGCCTTAGTTTTCCCGACATTGAGACCAGGGTGTCTATTGGTAAGAGTATACAAAATTTAAGGAGTTTTTAATGACTTTTAAGGAAAAAAATAAGATTTTTTAATGAAGTCGACCACCTAGACCACGTATTGAATGCGGTTAGATACCTATAGACACAAAAGCTTATAGAGCGCACCACCTAGGCCACACCAAACACCTGGACCATGCTGTATGCGTTTCCATGCCTAGACTAATTTCTAAAGAAAAATCAATACTTTTAAAGCTTAAGCAATTGTTAGCTATAAAAATTAGTTAATTTAGAGCTAACGAATATCGGTTGTTGACGGATAAGCAAAAATTAACGATATTTTAGCTAAATTATAGTTAACAGAGTAGCTTATTTATAGCTAAGAAATATAGCTAATTTATAGTTGCTTAGGCAGAAATTCTGGTTAATTTTCTACCAAGGACTTTTAAATAAATTGTAAAATGCCCATTTTTATCCCGGAAACACTTGCTTTAGCTAAATTGGCACATTCTGAACAAAAAAGGTCCTTACATATTTTTTCGTAAAACCCTTAGTTTTTTTTTGCAGAATTCAACCGTTTATTACTTCGATACAATAAAGCGAATTTTTAATTTCCAGGGCTCAAATAGTGTCGACTCCTGGGGAACCCTGAAGACCGCACGTTTTAGGGCGCGCGAACGCTGATTTTCCGTCTTCGCGCGCTTGTATCGATATAGGGAACGCGCGATCTCAGGGTTCTCCAGGAGCCAACACTATTACTGCCTTAAAGTTCAACAAACATATTTACAAAATTCAATATTTGACGAACAGTTTGAGCCCTGAAAATTTAAAATTGCTTATAAGTGCTATACGAACCAATATTGTGGCTGCTGAACTAGCGGCTAATAATGTACACGCGGGATTTCGAGTGTGGTATAATTTTAACGCTTCGCCATCGAGAAGGTAATGCAGTTTTGGTAGGTATACACGTTCCTCGACAGGTGTAGCCTGGCATTATGCTAATTTGAGAGTGTGTCTGTCCCGACGCCATTAGCTATACTGTGACTAAGCGTTGAAATAGATATCTTCTCAGATGATCATTTTACGTGATAGAAACTACCTATACTAGTTTTGTATATGTTATTCTTTTGCATAAAAAAAGTCTTATAGCTAACAAAACGAAGAAAAAAAATCGTTTAAGGTGGCTCCGGTGGACCGGGCTGTATGAGGTGCCCCGTGGGGCAACAAATTTTTTTTTGTCAAATGATCATCAGTAAATTTTTATTTATAGTAGTACAATATCATGCACTATGTACATATGGATCTATTATATGTTATAATACATAAAAATAACCACAATGCATGCGCGATATATATGCGTGCAAAAAGCATTATTTTCGATTTTTATGAAATCAAATTTTAATTTTACTGGTGACTTGATATTTTCATTACAGAATAAGATTGTGTTGATCTGAGACATTTCTTATTTTACTGGCCTTTACATCAATAAAAAACTTAAAATTCATACTTTCAGTGGGTATTTTTCTTATCTCTTACCTATCGACTTCGCTAATTCGCCGGAGCCACCTTAACAGCCTGCTAAACTCGCCAATTAACAACCATTCCGATGCTTATACACACACACACACATTCAACTCCGCAGCGATACTTTTTAACGGTCAATAAACGTTTCAAAGCCCAAAAAATCTACGCAAACCCCTCACGTCCGGCTACAAATACAATTCTCCCCTCCAACGAGTATCCCTCGAAACAACCCTACCCCTTTTTTTCCTCCTAGTACGACCAAATCAACGCTACCTACGCACAACTCGTTGCACGTATCCGTCTCTCTCTTCTCTCCCCGCACGCGAAAGTAAGTATACGCGAAAAACAAAAACAGAGGAAGCGACTTTGTCGTCGAGACCACGCGCGCGCGAGCTGGCGATAAGATCCGCGAAGGGAGAGCATATAAGCGAGCGAGTGAGACAAAATAAAAGGAGAGGCGCCATCAAGGCCTTCTGCTGACATTGGCCCTCTCGTCGCTACGCGCACGTGTGTGCGGTTTTATGTCGGAAGTCCCGCTCGTCGTTGATGTGGAAAAGTACAGTCGCGCCAGCGCAAAAACTCGGCATTGTTTTGAGTACTAAATTTGATTATTGTATTTACTATGATGAAAGTCCAACGGGCTTTGGGTGTAGCACAACCGTTTATACAAAAGAACCACTTGATGCGCCGAGCGACCTTTTCTCTGTCCAAGAGATCTCCCTTATAGTACGATTCGCGACCGAATACGGCGAACGCACGCGCATTATATACAGTGAGTCAGAGCGCCGCCGATGCAGATCGCATCACGCAGCCTTGGCGCGCGCTGCGCTCTCGATGCTTTAGTTTGGCGTGGCTTTACTTCGTTTTTCCTTCTTTTTCAAGAAGTGTGTATATACCACGAGCAATGTGGTCTTGTTTGTCCGTTGATTGGTACTGTCGTCGTCGGTGAAACTTATAGATACAAGCGCAGTGTGGTTTCTGTGTGTCTAGAAGGTCGGCCGAGAGGCGTCCGGAATCTCGCGAATGCAGTTTTCAGCTTGCTAATGGATTTCCTTAATAAACCGCCACTATAGATGCTTAAGTAAATGATGGTGTTTAGCGAAATTTTGTGGGACTGTGTGTTAGAAACGATAGAGAGGAGTAATGGCGTCATTGCGTCACTAAATTTTTCTCTTATGTTACACAAGTAATGCGTTCTTTATATAATAGCAGTATTAAACCCTAAAGTTTGCTTTTTAAATAATCGTAAAAATAACATTAAAGCCGATATAGAATCGGATTACAATTCACCTATTCCCGCGCGCTTCAGTGCCGCTCTCTAAACCCCGATTTCACCCATATCACAGCAGCGGCGCGGAGCTACCATAAACCACCACCATCACCACTAGCAAAAAAAAAATAATAAAAATCCTCCTCGTCCATCGTTTTCTACGCCAACTCTTTCCCCCTTCCCCGCTAAAATATACATCATCGATACGTCAATGTCACTCGTCCCGTATATAGAAAGCCCGAACGCGAAGAAACTATCCCATATCGCTTTGTGCGCGCGCGGCCATTACTGCGGCGGCAGTGGTAACGGCGCGGTCCGACCAGACGCGAGACGAGTGTGCTATCCGGAATTATAAAAAGTCGAGACAGTCGAGGTAAAAGTTATACGTGCGAATGTGTATGTGCGCTCGTCGTGTGTACAAGGAGAATATATATATTTTTTTTCGAGAGCGAACATTTTCACCGGCGCATTATATCGTTTTCTATTCTGCGCCGCGAAAGAGAGCCGATCGTAAAATTGATTTCCGTTGAATGTTGCATGAGAGCGTATAATATGGGCAAGGAGGTGAAACGGGAAAATCATGAGCGTGAGAATGAACGTGTCAAAAGTACACAGCCTGATCGTTTGATTGGGTATACGTTAAACGCGATTATAATTTCTATTGTTAACAATTGACACAATTGTGTATAGGTTTCTACAAACATACTGCACTGAAAGCTCACTTGTGCTCATATTAATTGAAACAGTAACTCATAAAGACAATCTTCACGAGATCTGTTACACGCATCCGTGTCCCTTTAAAGTGAAAGTTTGTTTAAAAACATCTCAGGTACAGCACACATATACACTCATACACATACAAGATCCCTCTGCGCGTATATATAATAAGTGTCCTATTGCGAGGCAGTTGACGCCCACGATGACTGGGCAAGTGCGTGCAACGCCAGCGAGTAACCTAAAAACAGGTGCTTCCCAAGTGTAATTTCTCTCCTTGGCCTACTCGTAAAGCGAAATAAAGAGTAAATAGCGTAGTAACGATCTACGATAGCCGGGGGAGTTTACGACTGTCTCTTGTATTGAGCTGTGAATATTACGGGGCGTTCGGAAAGAGGAAAGAGGCTCAAGCGTTTTTCCCGAAGGCCTTTCGCTCGATGTAATCTTTTGCCTGCTATTTAATCGCTATAAATCAAACGATTAGACTTCGTATATTTTAAATTTGCAATTTATCGAACTCTCTGCGCGAACCAGATAACATTTTTAAAAAGAATGTGGTTACCTATGTCGAAAAATGTATAAAGTTCTAAATAAATTGAGAAAATTTCTTAAAAACACACGACCAAAAGCTACGATAATATCTATCACCTGAACCCACAGCAAAAAGAAAAAGAAAAAGGATCGCACTATCCACCCACCCACTTTTACCATTACCGAAATAAAACCAAATAACCCCCTCGCCTTCGATTAACTCCCCGTCCAACGATATTTTTAACCCTCATCCACACGAATATAGCGACATAGGGATCTATCGCTTGCCGGTGGGAGCGTCTCCGCGATATTGACTCTCTTACTCGCCGGGCGTCGTATACTTATATCCTCCCCTCTCCAACTTGTTTGCCCGAGTCTTTAATCAGCAGTCAGCGGCGCGCAAGGCCTCCTTCGCGGGGTCCGATATTGTCCTCGGCGTCCCGTGTACATATAGATGTATATATATACACACCGCGAATGACGGTGCTCGGCACTAAACGGGGAAGTGACTGACGCGGAAACGCGCGCGCCCGAAATAGACCGTCGCGACGAGAGTGAAAGTGGGGGTTTTCTCACGGGGCTGTGGCGTGGCTTATAGGTCTTGCACAAGTGGATGTGAGGAGGTTATAAAGTTAGATGGCGTGGTAACTTTTACATAGTTAAAAAGTCTTACGAAAATTACCACAAGTACTGTCTCTTAAAGCTACCACAGTCTGCAAACCCTCAAAATATTACAATACCGATACGGTAAATTTTCATGGATGTACAATACATTTTACTGTACGGTATTTTTTTTTATTTTTGCAGTCTGTGATAGCTTTGCGAGACACAGTATGATAATAATTTTGGCAATTTTTACATTATTGTCATTTTTACGAAACCATTTTCTCAGTGAATCATTTTCGCGATAAATGATTTCAAACGTTGGTGATGATTAATTAACATAAGGAATTTCAATAAGGACTAAATGGGAACAACTTGTGTTGAGTTAGATATAAGTTGAGAATGTAATTGATACCTATATAAAATGTTTAAGCTGCGACGTAGGTACACAAATATGCCGCAAAATCACATACACTCATTATGCAAAAATGGCATTGACACTATGTATCAGTGAGACCTATATTTATGTAATTATTTTATTGCGATAATATTTTAATTTATTCGCTTATTTATGGTGTTTGTACACCGATCAGAATTGCATATAGAAGTTACACGTGCGCTGTGTCATTCTGGCACATTTACCTTGTTCAATTGCCGTTGTAAAGTTCAACATTCTGTGAATGGATAAAGAACGTTCATAATCTTGAGAAACTACTGAAGCATTACTCTGTAGCGTTAGGTATACATGTTATCGAATGCGTTTAACAAATTTTTTTCTAATACTTGAAGAATTTCTACAATGTTTGGCTTATCATAAATATTTAAAAGATAAAATATTAATAAATAACGAAACATTCTTTAATGATTCAGTGTTCAGTACTTCGTATTATAAATAGTGAGATTTATCTGTAATATGAAAATAAATGGCTTTTATACTAAACATAGTTTTGTAAGGAACCTGTTTTCAAATTAATTGCTGAGCATATTGTTTTCCATTAATGAATTAGATAATACAATCGTAGTAGCACACTTGCTATATTTATAAAACCAATTACACGTAAGTACTCTAGCATTCTCTTATGCATCAAACAGTATAAGTATTCACAGCGCAAAAAATTAGAAAGAATGCGTTTATCATACTTTCAATTGTTTTCCTATCAACCTCAATATTTATTTACAAACGAAATAAGAGCTCAAAATCCATCCTACCGTACCGCAAAACAAATAGAAACACGTATATCACGAAGTGAAGTCGATTCGACCGGTTCCAAGATGCAACTTCACCCACAACCTCGCGCGCGTACTTTCTAAAAACCGCGCGCGCGGCGATTCCCGCCGTCACCCCAAAGTCAGATCAGCTCGTCGCTGCGTGAAAGAGTAAAAAGCATTTTTCCGTACCAGATATATTACATATATATACCGAAAGCCGAGCGGGATATTTCAGCGCACTCTACGCATTGCATCGAAAAAGGAGCAAAGCAAGTCGCGTATATATGTATAGTGACCGGCCTTGGGATTGTCAAACGCGGCAGACGGAAAAAACTTTCCAGCCGCGTTTTATAATCTGCGCTCGCAGCTGCTTTGCCGGGCAACTGTATTCAAGGGATATATCAATGAACGCCGGGGCTTATCTCTGCGCGCACGCTATACTAGAGGTATTCGAGTGCACAGGCTTACCTGTGCTCATTGTAAGATGACACTTGTACGGTGATTTATGTTTCTCGGTGATAATTTTAGTTTTTTTTTTTTTTTCTTACTTCATTTGTTGGTAAAGGAAACGGTCTTGAAATTGCGAATTAAAAGTCGCTTTTGCAACTGAACGCAAAAAAAGACCGAAGTATATCTCGGAGCACCTTTTGTGTGTTTTCATTGCATACGTAATGTGTAATACGTCAAAACAGACACAATCTCGCGCGGTATTCGGGTTGGTAAAAAAAAGAAGAAAAAAAAACGGATAATTATGCTTCAGAATGCGAAAAAAAAGCAACTTGCATCTCGAGTGATTTTGAAACGCGCTGCGTTCTCGCAGTTTAAATATTTATCAAAACGTAATTTGCATTCGCTTTTGCGCGGATTTAATAATTCAAAAATTTCGCCGATCCCCCGTGACCTTGAACACGCTAAACCCATCCCACCGATAATATACATATATCGCCATTTTTGGAAAATACATTTGTCAACGCTTACAACATTGTTTTGTTATATTAACCAATCACGACCAACATATACCTACAATCAATTTCGGGGATGACAGAAAGTTTTTTAAGGTGGTTCTTTCATGAATCCCTAGTCAAAGCCGTGCTAAATGAAGAAGGTACCTAAAATTAAAAAGACCATAGTTGAAATGTGATTTATTTATTTAAAATGATAGAGATAGTCAATGTATTGTAAATAAAGTGTATTTTACATGACTAAGATAGCTTTTTAACAAAATGTCGATATTTTAGAAACAGCACAAACAATTATTGATAAAACATCTTAATCTTTTTTGTTTCTTAACCGATTTTAATTTTCAAGGTCTCATTTTATTCCTTAAGTAATTTCATGGGGACTTACCGAAGGAAAAATTTAAAATTATTCAAAACCAAGAAAGTTATAGCCAATTGTTTATAAATTCATGCACGGGTTTAAAAAAATATTTCTTTTTAATTGTCTATAACTTTCTTGGTTTTAAATAATTTGAGACCTTGAAAATTAAAATCGGTTAAGAAACAAAAAAAGTTAAGATGTTTTGTCAATAATTGTTTGTGCTGTTTCTAAAAAATCGAAATTTTGTAAAAAAAACCTATCTTAGTCATGTAAAATATATTTTATTTACAATACATTGACTATTTCTATCATTTTAGATAAATAAATCACATTTCAACTATGGTCTTTTTAATTTTAGCTACCCTCTTCATTTAGCACTGCTTTGACTAGGTATTCATGAAAGAACCACCTTAATGACATGCCTCGCGCTATCTATCACCGACTGCCGGACGTTGCGATCGATCGACGAAAATTAAAAGTACCATCGTGAGAAAGTGTGTCCTATAATCACTTCCTCAGTCCTGCATACATTTTACGCATGTTATCATCGCGCGTCGCTACGGATCCTTTCACTACGCGGCACGCTCGCGATCCCCTCGACTGATGAGTTTTATGGTCCGACCGCCGCGGCGATAATCACTGCTTTAATAGTGACGATAAATCACCACAGCCAGATTCGATCGGACGTAAATTCACTCAGCGCGTATAACAGTCATCACAGTTACCACCAATCGCGAATAACGCGCTTTACCCAATAAAGCAGATTCGTTGATCCCTGTAATAATACAGATATAACCATAATAATAATTATAATAACTCGCCCCTCGCCCGCCCGCGCGCATGCCAAAAACCGCCTCGGGACTAGACGTCCTCGAAGCGAATAAGCGTCCTCTTACTCTCTCACACGTCGAGTCTATCCATCTCTCCCTCTCACCTTATTAAATATACCTCTTGTTCCGTCACGCGCGGAGACGCGCGCGAGCGCGTTTCGTAATCGGCGCAGCCATCAGCCATCATCGGCAAGCTTTTTTCCCGGGCTATGTGTCACTTTCACCCGTTTAACGGTTCGCCTTTGGAAGAGAGGAACATAAGGCTATACGCGCGGAGAGACAGAGTGCGTGCGTTATTGTGTTTCTTCCCGACGACGAGAGATTGTGTCTGTGCGCAGTTTATTTTTGTAATCGGATTTCAGGTTTTCGGCAAGGTTATTAAGCGCGGGATCGCGCGCGTCTTATTCCCGGCTGATTGGATTTTTCGCCACCTTATACATGGGCTCGGATATTGGTTGTCGATTATTGAGGCGGCAGTGTGGCCCGCGTACACATTTATTGGGTTTTCGTTGATGTTAAAAGCTTTGTTTATTGTGGTATTGAAAATTTTCTTATTGTTAAGAAAATTAGAAAATTGTATCCTCTCTTAAAAGAATGATGAGGGAAATGTGAAGCCAAAATAAAACCTTTGCGATTGGTTAAGTTGTATCCTCTCTTAAAAGAATGATGAGGGAAATGTGAAGCAGAAATAAAACCTTTACGATTGGTTAAGTCCGTTTAAAAGGGGCCCGTGATTGGTAGACGGTGACCTTAGCTCTTCGCTTCAGGTCTTAGCTGATTAGTCCAAATAAAACCCACAAAGTTTGAAATTATGAAATATTTAAAATAAAAATATAAGTCATAAATAGTATTAATGACTTCAAATTTGTTTTTGTATAACAAAAAAGTATTAAAATTTTATTTATAGTTAACAATCGAGGTCTACGTACTGTTCTGATTATAATTAAATTTCTAACCTCCAAATGTTTGTATTGTAGAAATAAACCATAATAAATATAATCCAAGTTTCAACAAAAAACATTGGATAAATGTGCGGATGTTAAAAAGTAAAATAAATTTTAAATTCATAATATTTCAATATTAATTGTATAGGTATAAGCAAGGCAAAGGAAGAGCGCGCGCAGCGCGCCTGAACTTACTAGTAAGATTATAAATCACAAACTATATATGTTTGATTTCGAGCACATGAGTTTTTTAAAAGCTTATAATAAGTGTAACGATATAATATTTATTACACAAGAAAAAAAGTCGAGATATCGTTATTAATATTGTCAACTTAGCAGTGATTGATTTCACTATATTATCTCCGATAAGAAAGTGACTTATAAAACATTACACGTTTAACGAGCCGCACGTATTGATATTAATTACTTTTACTTAATGATGTGTTTGATAAACAAATTGATAGATAATAGTTGCGATTATTGTTAGACTTTACACGTATTCTTACATTCGCGTATGCACGTAAGTTAATTTACATATTAAGAGTAAAAGTGTCTGGACGAAAGGTACGCGTATAAGATCTAAATTTATAGCGTTATTAATTTCCAGATGGCTATCTGCACAGAGAAAAGAAAATCTTTACTGTTAACGAACGGACGTTTGATGGATACGAACAAATGAATGTTCATTTATAATTAGACAAATTCGTTAACAGTTAAGTCACGAATCGTTTGAGTAAAAACAACTCAAACTTAACTGTTAATGAATTTGTCTAACTATAAATGAACATTCATTTATCATGGGTCTGAAATTTGCAACGTTGGAGTGCAACGAAATAAAAAAATAATACATTTTACTTTATTATTACACGTTTATACTAAATAACATTAATTTTGCGTGTAGATTTTGTGTTTTATAATATAAAATAACTTTATAACAAAGGTTTAGATAAAATTTCTATTGTTAAATAACTTTAATAAAAAGTAAAAAATTATTTCGTTGCATTCCAACGATGCAAACTTCAGATCTATCATTTGTCCATATCCAGACGTCCGTTCGTTAACAATAAAGATTTTCTTTTCTCTGTGTGTAAACAAATAAAACACGTGTCCCGAGGAAAACGCCTTTTGAGTACTTATTTTTACAATCAAAATCAATGGCTTTCCATTGATTAAAGTCGACCGTGACATGATTTTTATCGGATCTCGATTTCGATTAGATCGCGCGGGACAAAAGGCCGCGCTGTTATAGATTCGATCGTTTCAAAATTATTTGAATTTTCACGAATAACGATGACGCATGTGATTTTTGAAAACGTGAACCGTTCACTCCAATCTAATCTTTCATCGCAGAAAGAATGTCGTTTAAAATGGCGACCACCCCCTATTGACGTCTGCATTAATTCGTCAACAATTAATTTCGCGTTGTGCGCGCAGGTATAGGTACGTTAAAAATCTTCATTGATTTTCATTACAACATTGCTTTAAAGATGTGCCAATTACATAAAATCCCTACTAAACGTAGTTTTTAATATTAAATAAGTATAACAACTATGGCAGAACTTTTTACCAATATACACATTTCCCTTGAAACCGTTACACCAATGCATGATCAATTCGACACTCGCACACGTTAAAATTTCTCCGAAAGCATTCGAAAAATCGCCAGACCTCCTTACGTGCTTTTCGTGTCGATAACCGCGAGAGGCGGTTAGTTCTCTCTCTTACTCTGCGTGTAACGCGCGCAAGGCCTTCGGGGATAATTGAGATAATTGCCGTCCTTTGCCGGATAACCGCGCGGTATGCCGCTCTGCTGTGAGTTGCATGCACTCTGAAATCCTCCGCGCACTCTCTCGCCGCGACGTCTGTCGAATGAATACGCATTATACATTTTCGAGTGATACGAAAAATTCTTCCGTCCAAGGACGAGCGTTTATTTGTGTTATATGAGGATATTTTTTTTGTCCACACTTAGAGGGTTCAAAAAATTAAAAAAAAAATTTGAAGGCACACCTTCGCGACAAGTTTCTTCTCATTCTATAGGTCATAAAATATACGAAAAAACTTGTGAACATTAGAAAATGGTCTTGTGACACCATTTTAGAAAAAAACTCCATTTTTCTTATGGAAATTTAACATGGGAAAATGGACGAAAAGTAGTCACTGATGAGCCAATGGTAAGCTTTTAAATGTGCCAACAAATATTCCTCAAAAAGCGATTATCCACGTAATTCAATCATTTTTGGTAATTTTTCGTGATTTTCAAATGCACGTATCTTTGCGCAAAATCGACCGATTTTAACGATCTTTAGCTTAAATTAAAGCTCTTTTCTTCTACTTTAATCGCTTTTTTGTGGAATATTTGTTGGCACATTTAAAAGCTTACTATTGACTCATCATCAGTGACTACTTTTCGTCCATAAGAAAAATGGAGTTTTTTTCTAAAATGGTGTCACAAAACCATTTTCTAATGTTCACAAGTTTTTTCGTATATTTTATGACCTATAGAATGAGAAGAAACTTGTCGCGAAGATGTGTCTTCAAATTTTTCTTTTTTTAAACCCTCTAAGTGTGGAAAACAAATATCGTATAATACGATTAAAATGAAACTCACGCTAAATAAATTATATTTATATAAATAAATAAATACCTAACTGCTTACAAAGTACGTAGTTTTTTACTCCTTAATATTAGAAGAGTCTGAAAATTGTGAAGTATTTCAGTGTTTAACGGTGAGTGATATATCTAATAAATATTTTCCTCTCAGTGACACACAAAAATTAAGCAACGAAAAACTTTATTTTGGCGGGCAGTGCTGCGTGCAAAAAGGAAATATGAAAATTTTTTTTTCTCGTACCAGATCTGTCCACAGCTATATTTATTACATCTCTACAGGAAGTATTTTTGTATCTAATATATATTATTATGTATATATGTAGATTACAATTACTTATATTTGTACTCTGGTTAAATAAATAAATAAATAAATAAAGGTTTCTGATTTATGCCGTCGAAATCACGCGCAAACAAACAACTCAATCATAATCTTCTTAATATTTCTTAATCAGCACTTATACACATCCAGAAATACAAACGCTATTATTATATCATCCGCACTAGTAATAATTTAGAAAACTACTCGCAACGAAACCTCGCACCTACACATACCTCGTGCAGTGGACATACAACATGCGCACACACGCGCGCGCGAGCATCTCGCTCCTCAGAACCGCTTGTATGGACTTCCGCGATGTCGGCGGAGTATATATCGCATCGCGAGTTCTCCTTCCTTTTGGCAATGACCCACATCGACTCGCACGAGATCGCGAGCGCTGCGACTTCGCAGTATATAAGACACCCAGACCAGCGGACCTACTTTTGGGATTTTTTTCTGGGGCCTTCTTTCGGTTTTTGTTCCTCTCAGGATGTGCATTGAAGGGGAGAATAATGCGGTGGTAAGAGGATTATATTGACTGAGGTCGTTACTGTGTGAGTTGGTTTGGGGTCCGACGAATAGCCACGAGTTGATTGGATTAGCGTTGGAGGTCTGGTGAAGCTTTTGAAGATGCGTTACAGTGGCGTTTGTGAGTGGTGTGAAGTATCAAGGTGGAGAATGGGTCTTGAATTGTTATCAAGGAATTTTTTATTATAGTAGTTAAGTTATTAATTCACCTTCTTGTAAGAAGTCTGTGTATGTATACCTACGAAGAATGTCAAAAGAAATATTGAAAAAATTCATTTGAAATAGGATTTCTATGCATACAAGTTTTTTTCATAACAAAAGAAATGTTTTGTTTACAGTAAAAATTCTTATAATTGATCACTTTTATATTCAACTACAATGAATTATATTTTTTTGTAAGAATAAATAATTCTAAAAAATACCTGCAGAAAAAAAAATACTGCAAAATATCAAAGTACACCGATTTCGTAATAAAAAGAAAATTCAAATTATAAAAATAAGTTACTTATAACATATTATAAATTATTATTATCGTTTGTATAAACTAAATACATTATTTATAACAAACTAAGACGAAGTAGCAATTTAATAAATTCAATTATAATTATTATTCAATCAACGAGACATACCAGCGTTTATTTATTGTATGACAAACAACTGCATTAAAGAAATCAGTTCATTTGAAAAACTTCAAGTGTACACATTATCAATTATTATGATTACAGATATAAAAACTTCATATCTTATTTAATATTGTAAGTATGGAAAATTTAGATATAATGTAATAATTATATGTTGAACTTTTTTTATTAAATTTTATTAAAAAAAAATCATTGTAGCTACTTACCAAAACTGGTGTTTTCTCAACCAATTTTCGTTGCAATTGACACATGAAGAAAAATCAGGCACACAGCAACTTGTTCTTTTACAAATAAACAGGAAAAATAATAAAGTAAAGCAGTATCCAAAGAAAAATATAATTGTCACACATGTATTTAATTATTTAATTTAAAAAATATATATTAATTCGTCTCACGTCATTCAAATACCCTTAAAAAATATGCGAAAAAGATTTAAAATACGATACACTTCCAAGGTTGAAATGTTTATGCTTTCAGCTGTCACCATTTTCTATCCATTAGGTATACATGATACATCACATCTTTATGCGCCATTATGAGAAAATAGTCATCAAAATCGTCTACTTATATATTAAGCATATAGTTATAAGCAGACTCAACAAGTTTGAATAATCCTGACACGGCACGCGAAAAAATTGCAGTTACGTATAATTACGATAATCATCGCAGTGAATACGATATTACGATGATACCTATTACCTCTAATTTAAGCATCGATTCAGAAACCGTTATGTTTATAGTCTATGCAAGCGTGATATATGTAATGATAAAGATAATTATTAATACTTACGTTAGATTGTAGTGGAATCACGCGCTTTTGCTAACCAGTAAATCAGTTATCATCACGCTGTGGTGTAGGATCGTGGATCGTTGCTCGGTTGCTCACGGTACTGCAAAACAGCGAAAAAACAGCTTAGTTGTTAGATACGGTCTCCATTTTATCAGCTGTTGGATCACCCCCTCACTCCTCAGTTGTCACATGCTGCCACCTGTGGAGCGACAAGTAAACTCAATCTTCAAATTGTTCGAATTTTGCATTTTTTTTGCTGGATCCTGGATACAGTGGATACAATCGAGAATGCGCAATTTTCTGCATTCTTGCGTATGACATTCCGTAACAGTATACCTACACTATCAGCTTAATAGTTTCACGCATCGATATCAAGGAATGATAGTGTTGTCGTGTCTGCAATTGACAATCTCAAATTGGCACGACATAATTAAATAATTTATGACGAACCGTCATCATCGGCGAGTCTTTCATATCGGCATTGAAGAAGCGCTAAGCCCTCATCTTGACGTTTTAATGTTTGCCTTGTACCAGAAGCGCCCCGCCGCGCGATCGCAAAGTATTACACACGCGCTCGACACATAATTGCAATTCTCTCAAAAGGCACGTGATCGAGCTGTTCAACAACCTATATCTAAGCATCTACAGTGCGAGAGGTTCTAGGTATACAGCACCTCTGCATCACCTTCCAGACGACCAGAACGCGCGCGAGAGAAAGGAAAGTCCGGATGATCAGGCTTTGGCTACCTGCCGCCTAGTTAGCGCTGGGATCACGCATACACTGATGCACACTTATGCGCAGCAGCAGCAGCACTCAGCAGTCCTTTTGTTGCGCGGCGTGCAATCTTCCAATTCACCTCCTCTCACTCGCACGCGGGGGGCGGACCGTCGTGCGTATACGTTCTCACTTTGCATGTGTGTGCGTACGTGTTGTGCTACTGCTAACTGCTCCGCGTTTTTCCCCCAACACACTGTGCGGCTCGACGGCGGCCATCGAGGAACATCGTCGACGACAACGAGGAAGAGGGTACGGGAGTTTGACATGTCGTCGCGCAAGGACCCAGCGTGACTGAAGAAGTGAGTGAGAAAGAGAGAAAGGGAGATTCAGAGCGTGTCGCGCGCGCGCTGAGTGTGCCTTTTAGGGCGCGATTGCGCAAATTTTTGTGAACCAGCGAGACAAGTAGAAGAAGACAATTATCACGGCGACAGCTGACTCACGGTGCTGCTGCTGACCCTGCTGCTGCTGTTCGTCGTGCGAGAGGGACAGCACTCTCTCCCGTGCACGCGCTTTCACCTCGGGCACTCTGGAAGACTCGGTGCAGGTGATAAACACGCTGCCGCCGCGTCGTTAACTTACTGCTATCGTCGTCGTCGCCTTATGAACAAGGTGGCGACTACCCCAGCAGCAGCTGAGATCATCTCCTGGCCAAAGGAGAACAGCGACTCTTACGAGGTAGGAGGAAGAGGCTGATCTTGACCTTGGGAAGAGAGAGAGAGAGAGAGAGAGAGAGAGAGAGAGAGAGAAGCCTCACTTTGGAGGAGAGTAATGGTATGCTTCTGTTGTTCTTGCCTATTAGAGGAATGCCGATTATGAGTACAATCCTACTCGATCAGCTCACAGCGAGACATTATGCCTTGGTTGGCCTATGCTGCTCTAATGCGTTGCTGTAACTGGCCAGGTTACTGTTGCGGAGATTATCTGGGAAAGACTGTTGCTTGACTATAACTATAGATACTGCAGGGATATTATAGGTGTTCTTCAAATGAAAATATTTTGAGTATGGAAGAAGCATAGATACAGTATTTTTAATAATAAATTTTAATTATCTATACGTAAAAGGTGAGTCTTACAGTTTTCTTTCTACTTTGATTTTTGAGCATTAACCTTTAGAGGACGGGGATTTGGGTTTACTGTTTTCTCTCACTTTTCTATAGAAATCGAGTTTTTGTGATGTCTCACATCTCAAAACTAACACATGTAAAGGGTCGATCATGGGCATGGCCCGTATAGGGGCCATCCCGTCCTCTAAAGGTTAAAAGTCAATGTACAATGACGATGGACTGATAATTTGTATAAATTTTTCAAGTGTTCGGGTTGCTTTATTAGAAATTTCCAGTAACAAATTTTTTTCTGATGAAACTTAATGATAACATAAAATTAACAGTTGACTTATCTTTCCATATGTACATTACAGCTGATTGACACCTGCTTACTTTCAGATAAATAAACACAATGTCTTCAGTAAACAGCGTTGAGTCCTTGGGGACCCTTCAATGGGATATGATTGAGTTGGCTGGGCATTTACGCCAAGAAAGATTATTTGTCAATTCTGAACAACAAAATTTACAGTCTCTCAATGAAAAAGTAAGTAAATGATATGAAAATATTAAAGACAGATCTTTAGAAACTCACCTTATGTTTTATGTATTGATATGAAAATTTGCATTCAATAAATATTCAAGACTTTCTAAACTGGAAATTAAATTATTCAAGTCTTTTTAGTTATTTAGGCTATGAACAGTGGTATTTTTTTATAAAATTTTTTCCAATATTTCAGGTATTATATTTATCATCAGATTTGGCACAACAAGCATGGATAACAGCTCAACAGAGAGTGAATCTAAACCGTTTAATAGTATCAAGACCTGACTGTACTCCAGCATCATGTTGTCAAAGAGCAAATGTGCTTGAAAATTCACGTTTTATCGATGCATTTAAATATCTACATTACCAACCATGCATAGCCTATGGAGAGTTTCTGAACAAACTGCGCACCTCGCCAAAACTCCTGGCATCGTATTTAGTTGAAGGAGACAAAGTTGTGCAAGAGATGATGCCAAGTGTCATACAGTCTCTAGCAAGTGGACTTTACGGCAGCTGTTTACTACCTGAAGATAAAATTTTAGTTTTAAAGCTTCTGAGGCATTTAATGCTTCTACAGATTGTCCCATCAGACAATCCTAGGAGATTATTGCGACATGGAACTTGCGCTTTTTCGAGATTTTATTCCGTATTTCACGAGAGCCTTTTCTCCGCTAAGCTATTTTTAACCGCTGCTTTAAATGGTCCGATTATGCAGTTACTAATGGAAGATGAAATGTTTCTTGACATTGATCCAGATAAAGCACCAATACGATTCCCTCCTAGCGAGAGACTGAATAAGTTTGGCAAGGAAGGCACTGTTGAGTACCAGACTAAATTACAGCGATACAGGCATTGGACGGTAAGTTGTTTAACAGAACCCATTAGTTTTAACAAAGAACATAATTTATTAACGCACTTTTCCGTTCAGGTGAATTCGTTAGTGCGCATAGCACAGAGGTTCATAGTGAGCATCCGCGAGAACATGCACTGCTTCCCGGCGTGCGTCTGTTGGCTGGTGCGTCAGATGGCCGGACTCCTGCACAAGAGCGGCAACGTCGATCCCAAGGAAATTCACGCCATGTGCACGGACCTTGTGTTCACCTATTTCATCTGCCCGGCTATCGTGAACCCGGAGCCCTACGGCATCACGGACGCTCCCATCAGCTACGTGGCGCGATTCAATCTCATGCAAGTCGGCCAGATCTTGCAGATGCTCTCGCTCATTAAGTACCAGAGCATCGATCCCAAGGTGATCGACCTCTATCGCAGATTCGAAAAAGACTCCGTATCGTCCATATTGGACGCGATGCTGGACGGAGCTATGGAGGAGCTCGAAGAGGAACCCAGCATCATCGACGCGAACAAGCTCCAGGGCTTGTCGCGCTCCGCTGCTTTGTTTACTGAGAGTGAGCTCAATAATCTCGTCGCGTTCCTCCACTCGGTCAACCGTATGGCGATGTTCGCCACGAGGGACGACCCCGCCACCATACCACTATCCTCGTCCTTCGATCAGAAGCAGCTCGAGCAGATGCTTATAGGCCTGCCGACGAACGTTGGGAGCGTTAACAAGACGACGAGTCTTTTCCCGTCACCCGAGACGCCGAATAAGAGAAGCCTTTTGGGAAAAGGTGAGAACTACGATAGATGTTTTTTAAGCTTTGAGTTTTTACATATTTCAAGGAGAGTTGCAATCTCATTTGATATCGTATTTTGTTTTGATACTCTAGGTTGCCGTAGATTTTATTTTGTTTTCGCTAAAAAGCTTATATTCGTAAAGATTCCAACAGAAATGGGAATTTCCCATTTGCTTCGATAGTTTTATTTTTATTTTGTATTCATTCCTTATAAGATATCATGACTCATTTTTGGGGAATATTTTTATTTTGACTCTTGATTTAAATCTACATAAAAAGAAAAATACAGCTTTTTATTGTATTTTAGATAAAGCAATTCATTTAATATCAATGTATCACATCATTTTTCATTACGTTCATAGAAACTAATAAATATTGTCTTTCTTTATCTAACTCGTGCAATTCTTTTACATTGCATCATTGATTTTTGCAGTTAGTAGAGGTCGGGGCGCTCGAGGTTCTAACAATTCTGCATCAGACATTGGAGATGATACAAATGGAGCTTCAGGTCCGGAAGATGACGGATCAGATAAAACTCCATTGGGAGTTTTGATAATTCCGTTCGGTCCAAATACTGGCGAATCCGTTGGGCTTTTAAGTGAACAAAAGGTAAAAAAACATTGCTAATTCATTTCATTGAATATTTTTGTTTAATTAACAAAATATTTTGATTACAGTAACAAAATTTCAAATTATACTTTTCAAATAAAATTTGAAATGATCATGAAAGCATAATTTTTTAATATTCAATTCCAAAAACTTAATTTTAAATCGTTTATTTCAGGTTTTATGTATGCAAAGAAATATGGATGCTGAATCTATGACAATAAATCTTCCTGAGGAATTAACTAATGGCCATAGTCGAAATCAAGAAAACAACAGTGATAGAATTGAAACACAAGAAAAACGAACCCGTTTCTCATTGTCGCACGATGAAGGTATGCTTCTACCAGTAACACATTTTTAAATGTACTCATATACATATACTCACCGATGGAAAAATTCTCATCAGTTGATACATATACTCACGTATAGTATAATATTTCCAGTTCTTTTCGAGGGCTCCATCGGCAATACTTCAGATAATTTGGAAGCTGTGTCCGAAGCAGCTTCCAATCATAGTGTTGCCTCTTCCTTAGAACTTGAGACTGAGGACCAAAATGACAATTTATCAGATATGGTTTCGGCAAACGTATCTGGCAGAGGAACACCAAATATCTCAGGTAAATATTGCAACGTTTATCCTAGTACATAAAGAAAATCAATTTTACCGTTTGAATAAATTAACAGGCCGAGATACCCCATCCTCTCAGATTACCGAGGGCGATGAAGGTCGAGGTGTAGGCGAGAACAGGCAACTCGATCTGGCTCCACCGACAATATCTGCGAAACAAAGCAGATCTGAAATTGATGATAAATTTTGCAAATTCGAGATTAAAAAGCTCATGGAAGGTATGGAGCCTTTTTCGCTATTCCTATTATCTTTTCCTTTCAATAAGAAAAAAAGAGAATGAAGCTAAGAAATAGAACAGTATAAAAAGAACTGCGGAGATAACCATTTTTAATGTTAACAAAAATAATTTTTAAAAAATCTGTTCTTTAGGGGACGAAACCATATCTTTGGTATCGGATACGTGGTCAACTGACGTACTAGCATCGGATAGTGAATTGGTGGAGCAACAGGAACGATTTCCATTCCTACCGCCACCGGAGCAACGACCACCGCCTGCGCTCGCTCCAGAACCCACGCAGGCGAATCTCGATGTCAGCGAAACGGCTTCGGAAGCGTGGAGCACAGACGTGCTGGCGAGCGATTCCGAGAGGATGACGGAAGTTGATACCGATGATACGGCTAGTGTTGCTAGGCAAGGATAATTCTATCATTATAAATCTTAGCACGAAAAAGATTGTATTTAAAATAATGTTATTTTTTAATATCATTTTTAGGTCCGATGATACGGCAAGGTCAGAGATTGAGAGCCGTGGCGAGCCCGAAGGTGGAGAAGATACTCCGCCACCTGTGAATCAACGTAAGTAGAACTCTTATCTTGTTATTCGTAAAAGAAGAATAAAATTAATAAAATCAATTCAATTATGACATTCCATTCATCGCAGTAATGGACAGCTCGACATCGTTCTTCCGACCGATCCGAGATGAGACGCTTGGCCGGTGCATCGTCACCGTGCCCTCCTCGCCCACAACACCGCTCTCACCCTCGTCGTCGAACGTGACTGGACGCGGTGGTACCAGGTCCGACTACCGGCGCAGCACCATGGAGTACGTCGACAGCAACGCCAACAGTATTAGCAACGCCGCGTACGCCAAGTCGATAGGCGAGGACAGGCTCATCCACCTCATCGACAAATTACAGATCGACAGGGCCAAGGGTAGCAGTGGCGTCGGTGATGGGCAGGAGGCCGGTGCTGCCAATCACATTGGGGCCGCAGCCGTCGCACCCGCGCTGCTGCTGGCGAATCACATCAATGCACCGACGACGTCAAGCCAAAAGCTTCCTAATGGCGACATTAAGACGGTGAGCGTGTGAAAGAGGTTAAATGCAAGGTTTCATGTTTGTGGGAATACCTTAGAAAACTGACAGAGTTACAACTACACTATTCGTGGAACCTTGCATTATTTTGCAACAATGGCGGAACTGTCATTATTTAAGAAATTAAGGTGGTTCTCCGAAGTCAATTGAGTGTATACAAATACAAACTAAAATTGTCTTGTTAGACTTGTGTTATAAATATTTATGAAATTCAGTTTTGAAATGTAAATTAGTTTAGCACAGTATTACATAAAAAAAAAATTTGCTTTTACAGAAAGAATTCTTCGATGTACAAGAGCATGATTTACGCTGTTAGTTAAAGACATGTTCAAAACGGAGCATGTAATGTATGTTGAAGAACAGGAAAAAAATGCTAAAACATTTGTTTTGATTTAAAAACTAACATAATTCTTTGATGACTTTGTGTAGTATTTAGCATTTTCATATAACCACCTTAATGAATAAAATTCAATAGATTATTCGTTTTATTTTTGGTATGTTATATATATATGTAATGTCTTAACAGAACGTTTAAATAACTAATTCACATTGCTGTAAGCATAATATAAAAACTTGAAATTAACTTACAAAAACATATTTAAACATGATTTATTTATACAAAAATTCGCATTATTTATGCTTGGAAACAGGGTCTTGGCGATCTAATGACCAACAACAGTGATGTGGTCGTGCGGCTCAGCACAACCAGCCTGACCTCGAGCAGCAGCTCGGGCTCCGAGCCGCGCATCGTAAAAACCACCAGCCAAAACTCGGACTCAGGCGTGCAGCTGAGCGTGAACGCGGCCAACACGTCCATCGCTAGCAGCAGCAACGGCGGCGGTGGCGGCAGCATCAGCAGCACCGACACGACTGACGGCGGCGGCGGTGTCAGCGGCAGCGCGAGCAGCCAGCAAAGTAGCCCGAAACCTTCGACCTCCACAGGCGCCATCCCCAAGAGCATTAGTTTCGACATGACGGCTGAACGCGGGGACAAAGAGATGCTCGACGACGACCAGAAAGCGAAGCGTGGCTTCTTTGGCAAGCTCAAGATGTCGCTCAGAAATCGCAGGGGCAAATCGCTTCGGGGTTCCGAAGAGCTAGCCAGGTGCTACGAGAGAGGTATATCTGACTCGGGTAACGATGTGGCCGCCGGCGACGGTAGGCATCGGCTGCGTAGAATCATGTCCGAGGATGCCACGTCCATGTGCAGTGTAAATAGCGGTGAGTGAAAGAATTTGAAATGTTTACGAAGGAAAATGATTAAGGAGAAAAAATAGAACGTAAGTGATAAATCAACCCGTCGTCGGGTAACATTTTTAGAGCATATCTTGCATATACTTTAGTGAAAATGTTTTTCAAGTCCTTTATTTTGCCGTTGGTCGTCAATTAACAGGCGAGCTTGAACGATTCGCTCTCATCTAAATTTTAATGCCGTATTTTTAGAATGTTACGCTTTTCACTGTAATTAAACATGCAATTAAAGCAAAATCGATGTTCCACCTGACACGGCAAAGCGACCCATTAAACCTGTCTAAAATTAAGGAGAAATACGATAAAGCGAAGTAGGTTTGAATTTTATGTTCAATTAAATTGCAGCAAAAATACTTTTCTGTAATTTATTTACTTTAATCAATAAAACATTTTTGTTTGACGTTCTCGATTTCAGTGAAGATGTGAATTCCAGAATATTTTAAACACGAAAGAGATAAAAAGAAGACAAGAAAGAATATGTTTTAATAATAAATTGTTATACTATATTTGAAAAAAAAGATTTTTCCAAAATAACGATCAAATAAAATTGTGAAAAAGTCTGGCATTACTTGATTCCAAAGAGAGAAAAATCTGAGTTTCTCGAACTTGATGGAAATTGATTTGATAGTTAAATAATGTAGGGCAAAGGGATAAACACGCACATGTGAAAGTAAGAAATATGAGGCATATTATATGAGATAATGGTTTATTCAACAATAGAACGTCATAATTTAAATAAAAATTCGCGTGAAATTTTGAATGAATACGAGAGAGCAACCTTCAACTAGTTTTATTCTCGTGGTGCTGAAAATTTACGACCCATTATGTTCTTAATGTTTCAATCTTCATGCATATCAACTTGGAAATAGCTTCGCTTCCTCTATGATAAAACTTTTTTATTTTCGTTCATACATAAAATGATCTTTTCAATGTTTAAATTATTACAGATACAACAGATGATATATTAGCGAAGTATAGGAGGAAACCGAGTGCCAACAGCGATACAGCATCAGTCGAAAGTACGCAATCGCGAGCGAAAGAGCAGACGGAGGACGAGAGACTCTTCATAGACCCGAACAATGTCGAGATTTCCTTCGCCTTCGCGGACGCCAAGAGAAAACTTCGGATGGTTCTCAGCACCGCGGACTTGCAGCATGTTCCATACACCAACATCTGTGAGGTACGACATACCATTTACTCGAATTAAAAAGGCGATAAATACCTTTTGAATAAATAATGTTTATTTTCGTGTAGAGAAACTCGTGGATGCAAAAAGAAAACGAGTTAGTTGCCTTCCTCCAGCTTCAATTGGCTGAGGCTATAAATCTGCAGGATCGAGCGTTGATCGCGCACCTGCACGAGACTCTACGCTGCGTAAGATTGTTCAATGAGGACGGCTGTAGAAAGCTCTTCAAGTCCCTCGGTGACGATTATCAGAAGCGATCGCCGTACATTGCTTATTTAATCAGATGCCGACAGGGTTTGCTATCGACGATAGCGCACTTAGAGAGGTAAGTCATCTTTGCTGCCTGCATTATTCTTGGAATTGGACAATTTTGCGCCCTGCGATTAATTGCGTGCCTTCGTCGTTACAGATTAGGGGAACGGGTAAAGTGCGATCGTGACGCTATAAATAGTCATTTAGTATCAGTATGCGTCAGAGTGTTCTTAGAGAAGCGAGAAATGCACGTCCTAAGGTTTTGCGAGGAGTTCAAGAAGCTCACCGTAGCTGATGAGAAACAGGATCTACTGGACAACTTCTTGAACAGGTTGCATACGGAAATGGAAAACGATCCAATCTGGCAAGGTATACCAGGTGCTTTAAATTATGCTCGGTTCGAAGAGAATAGACAATATTCAACTAAAAATGTTGCTAAAGTTTTTGCCTTATATTACTATTTTTTCATGCATAATTTCAGTCGTCATTTGACAAAATATTATGTAACAAATAATCCAGTTTACCGAAGTTTCTCATTAGATCTCTGAGAAAAGAAGTTTTCCTCATGCGGAACAGTCGAGTGTTAATAAAAACAAAATGAAAATTAAATTTACAACAATATATTAGCAGCTAAAAAATCGATTATAACGTAGCCACTAACAATCCCATTCTCCCAACAGCCGCCAGTTGCGGCCAGCTGGACTTAGCGCGCACGGTGGTGGAGCGTACGCTGATGGCCTCGGTCTACACGAATGCCCTTTACCCGAACGGTGACGGCGACCTCCACCGCGACCACGTCTTCCACGATCATATTCGCAAGCTCGCCAAGATCGTCACGCCAAATCACAAGGATCTGCGCATAACAAAGATCTATCATTACGAGTGTCCCTGGCCGTGGGCGCAAGCCGAATTGGCCGTTATATCGGCGTACAAGACGCCGCGCGACAAGCTGCTGTGCGTCTCGCGCTGCGCCACAACAATTATGAATCTGCTGTCGATGGCCTCGGAGCGCGGCATCCCAGCCGCGGACGATCTCATACCGGTACTCGTTTACGTCATAATAAAGGTGAGTTAAACGAAAAATGTTGTTCTTAATGTTATGTTTTTTGTTTGGTTGGTTGAATGATTGATTTAGGTTGTGTTGGTATAAGTTAAAAAGGCACGTATAGGTGAGCTGTCGGTGTTAGATATACGGTTTCACTGCACTGTATTAGGTAAACCTAGTGCTCTAATGAGAATAATCCGCTCTTTTATATAATGAAAAGGATAATGTTTTTTCATGGCCGCGACTTGGAAGCGATTTGTTTCACTGTCGTACGGTTTAGTTAAATCTTCCGACGCCTATAACGCGAAAGAACAGCAGTGTACGTAATCGATTTTTCAGATTAATTAAATAGGCGTTTAGAAAAACAAACTCTATATGTTTTTTCATATCGATTTTGGTTGATTCAAGTACTTTATTTCTTAGAGAGTCAAAATAAACGTTTAAATAATTAAATGTTTGCAATAATGAATTGCTCGTGTTGCAGACAAATCCACCATCGCTACTTTCGACGATACAGTATGTCGATAGTTTCTACGGGGACCGCCTAGAAGGTGAGGAACAATACTGGTGGACACAATTCTGCTCTGCAGTTGAATTCATCAAAACAATGGATTAATATTTTTTAATATAATTATAGATATATTTAAGATCATTATTATTAATTATTACTGCTATATTGTAAAGAGATCTAAGCACTTGTATTTGTGCAACAAAGAAGAGTATAAGATATCATAAAAAATATGTCTTGTATAACTGTTTTAGAGTATACACTTTATGAGAAGTATAAAAAAAATTCTAATTTGACAATACTTCGTGAAGATAATGTTTTTATTTTTGTTTTTTTTTTCTATGATAAGTATACACAGATGATTGTACGTTAAGAATTCCATGATCATTCAACGACTTTGAGTGGCAGAAAATCACGTGAAGGTGCTGTGAAGTTTTCTATTGATGTAGAAAGGAAAAATGCGAATATTCAAATATAGTGATAAAGCGGAAGCAACAGGGAATGATTTTATGTAATTAAAATTTATTAGTATAACAATGCAATTAATTTATTGTCAGTAGCATGCAATAAATAGCTTGCACAGTATTCCGCACGTTAAAGATTTAAACAAATTAAATTTTTATTCAAAAATCGTTTTCACTTTTCTTGAAACCTTGATTTCTTTCAAAAATCATAATTCATCATCAATTGAAAATTACCATTGAAAAATACCATATTCGTATGTGCATTATATTATTATAGCAATGTTAAAATATTTATAGTTTATTTCATTTCAATTAATTTTAAAGAAAAAATATTATACACCGAGAAAGTTACTAATGACTAGAGATTAGTAACATAATAAAATACTACAATATATCTCCTTTATTAACTATTTATTTTGAGTGCTAAGAAGTTGCTATAAGAGCAAATACGTTTTTGTGTTAGTTTTTATAGTATAAGAGAAGCTTTTTTAAGTATATATATATTTTTTCTATAAATGTACAATTAGAAATAATGTGAATTAAATAAAAGACTTTATTTGAAAAATATGTATTGTAGTTTTTTTTTCGTTATTATGTACACACGGAAGTAAACTAATACGTTATCTTTGTTATTTCTGCTTATTATAAAAATTTATGCTTTAAAATAAAATAATAAAAAAGAAGTAATGAGCTTATTTAATAGAAATTCTCGTGAAGCAAAAATAACTGATAAGAAAATATACAGAAGATATATAAAATTAGATTTGTGTTCAAAGTTCGACAAAGGTGTAATATAATCCTGTGCCAAATGTTGCCGAATGTTTACAAATATTTCTTACTACGTGATTATGAAATCAGACTTCAAAATTAACTATCCATAAGAAATAATACGTTTATTTTTAATATTTATGTATGTTTAAAAATAGATATTTACTGATATAATCTAATCTAAAATTTGTAATGGAACAAACATTTTCTACGAATGAATTGATGTTTTTTTTTCACTAAGAAAATATATAAAATATAATTCATAAAAGCAACTAATTTTACTAAGCGAATATTTTAAGAAAATGAATATCACCTTTAGTCTAGTAAGTGTGAATTCTCGATTCGTGAAAAATATAAAATCAGTGATCGAAGAATGATACAATTTAAACAAATTCACAGTATTGTTATTAAAATTGGAAACAATAAATAATAACAATTTAAATATTTTTTATATAGTTAATAAAGTAAATATTGATCTTTTTATTCAGTAATGTATTTTATTATTTATAAAATAATATAATTCATATATTTATTTTTATATTTATATCATCTGTTGAAATAGATAAAACGCTCTTAATATATCTTCTTTTATGCATGCAATTCAACACTTTGAAACAAAGGGAATTTTATATTTATCTTGTAGAGAATAAGAGTACTTAAGGACATTTATAAATAAAATATTCAAATTAAAATTCGCGGAAAAACTAATATACGCATCATGAAGCTCGTAAACGGAAACAAATTAACATCCTATGATGAGTCACCTGAACGCCTACACATTTCCATACCGTAGAAAGATTAAAATATTCGAAAGCTGCAGTCATGATTAAAAATAATAAGTCATTGAGAGCTTCACCTTAACTCGTTTGAGTCACACCAATCATCGTGACACAAACATTTTTTTCAACAAAATCTCCATCATTTTTCGTTATTAACCGTTCCCATTTCCAACGATTTTCACCTTCCTAAAATTATAGAATTTTAGGAAGGTGAAAATATGGTTTCAAATACGGCGAAGGTTTCGATGGTATAGACCATCGAAACCTTCGCTCATCCGCGACTAAACGAAATCCCGATCAAAACGTCCCTAAATTCTCCACCAAAACCAATTGAAACAGCTCCTTTCAGTCCTCAAACAGGCGCGAGAAAGAGAAACCCTGTCAAAGGCACCCCTTATTTTACCTCCCGTATAGTGAAACGCCCCGCGTCATCGCCACAATATACCACCTATACACGCGCTCGAAACTGCATCAGCCTTATTGCGTTCACGGACGTTCGTTTCCCCAAAGTAGTGCGTGTGCGTGCGTATATGTCTGCACAGTGCCACCCATCGATCGGCACAGAGGCGTGCGCGCTCCGAACTATAGCGCGCATTGCTGCTCACTAGCGATGCATTTCTTCTTCGTCGCTTTGATCTTTTGCGTCGATAATGAGATTTCTCGCGTGGCGTCACGAATTTTCAAAGGGAGGGTGCGGATGGTTCTCTTTCTCGCGCTCTTTGCCTGCCGTCATTATTGCCCTCGTGCGCTTTTTAATTTCACTCTTCCGCCCCCTTTCGTGTGAAGCAGTCTTTTCTTATCTTCTTCTTCGTCTCGACGTCGGTCACAGTTTAACGCTTCATTTATGCAGCAGTCTCTTCTTCTCGTTCCGCATTGACCCCCCCCCCCCCGCCGGCGTAGGAGGAAAAAATTAAAATACGTGTACAACGGAGCTCTTCGTCTCTCGCTCTCTTTCAATAAATCAAAAACTCGTTTTTTTCGTCTCACATGATTCTGTTCGCAGCCTCGTGGTCGCAATAATTGTGTGATGTATATATGTATTACGCACGACGTGTTTTTCTCTACATATACGCTGAGAAAACAGGAAAAAAAAATATAGAACGATGCGACAAAGACGCGCGTTTCGTTGGCTGGCATGAATTATCCAAAGGCGCTTTTCAGAAAAATGATTGACGTTCGCAGTGTATGTAACCAACAGCAGTAGCGATAGCAGCAGCAGCAGCAGCGGCAACGTTAACAGCGACAGCAGCAGCAGCAACGAAAACAAGCCGTTTTATTTTTCTCTTTCGTAGTGTGCGTGTGTAAGCTCGTGTGTGCTCCCTCGAAAAAACGCAAGCAAAAGGCGAAGCAAAAAGAGTATACGTTTCTATTGTAAAGCCAAGAGGGAAAAGCCACAAAATTTATCGTTCTAAGTTTGTAAAAAAAAGTAGAACGTATTCGGAAAATTCGTGTGTTTATCTGAGATATTTCTCCTTGTACGTTACTATTTTTCGTCTCTCTTTTTCTCTGAGAAAAAAAAAAAAACAATTTGTAGGGTAATAAGTATATGCCGTGTTTCGAGGGGTGCGACAAATCCGCGATGTTATTATTTTTATGAAAATTTCTTTCGCTTCTTCGTGTTTCAGAATTTCTTTTTAATCGATAGAGTGCCATGTGCTTTATTGAAAGATTCATCATTCGCCATACATAATTGTCGATAATCGCCGAAATATATTTGAATATTAATATATAAAGGAGCATTCGCCAAGGAAAGAAACAACATGTCTTGTGACCTAAAAATGACGATACATTTATTTTGCTTTTCTTTTTTTAATGATCAATGCAATCTAGGTCACCAGAAATACAAGTACGTTCTTATCACTTTTTATTGTTTTTTAGCATCATCAACCACCATCATTATATCACCTTATCATAATCACCATCAGCATATCATTTCATCATCATAATTCATCATCACCATAACTTTTCACGTTTTAAATAATAATTGTAATAATAATTAATAATAATAATTAATAATAAGTAATAATAATAATAATAAGTAATAATAATAATAATAAAGGACTATGGAGGAATTCCTGTTCACTTCATTAAATTTAATTATATATAATATATATTACATATATATTATGACTGAACCACCGACACATTTGATGTATTTTTTTTTATCATTCGGTGTTTTGCTTTGCTTGCTCGCATTCATTTAAATTGTTCTTTTTACTTCATATTTTTTTATTTCTTTAAGTATACGACGCGTTATCGCCGTCCCGGGCTTAAGCGGGCCGGCGTATAAAACGCACGCGCGCGCAAGTCTCGTTTTTTTTTTTTTTTTTTTTTTTCATTTAATAATCCGCCTGCATTCGTGACTGGCATCCCCTAGGAAGTGCACCAACCGATTTTAAATTGTTTTTATTTTTTATTTTGTTAAATCTCTTTCTTACGTTCTTTTGTTCTCTCTGCCTCTCGCGCACTTGCTCTCGCACTTGTTCTTTCGTTTACTCACTCTTTCTCTCGCGCTGTCGCCCTCACACTTTCACGCGACCGTTCACGCTCTCGTTCTTTCGCTACCTCTCTCTCTTTCCCTTTCGTTCTTATAATCCGTTTCGTGATTTTACGAAAAGTGGTGTCGACGTTATTTATTTATTTATTTATTCCATTTTTTACTGCTGTTGCTCCGTTTTTATTCCTTTGTCTTCTTCATTTTTTTAAATACACACGATTTTTATTTTAAATATTCTTAATTCATTCTCTCATCTTGAAGAAAAAACGACGCGAAGGAAGTGAACATGCACAATAATCGCGCATCCCTCTTTGCTTATTTATTTTCTTTATTTAGAATATTCGAGAAAAATCTTCAATATAGGAATGCCGAGGGTTCGATCTAGATATCTTTTTTTTTTTCCCGTTAACTTTATATACGAAATTACCGCTATCTAAGTTTCGATCGAAGAAGTGAAAGAAACGATTTTTATAACAGATACGTAAAGGCAACCGACAGACAAGATTTGCGAGCCGACTGCTTTTTTGCCTTTTCCATTTTTTTTTTTTATTTTTTTTTATTTTTTTTTTATTTTTTTTTATTTAAACTCGAACGAGCTCGATGGAACTTTGAGACATGGAAACACGTTTTAAAAAAAAGTCGAAATCCAGAATGAAAAAGGAAGAGCTTCGACTTTTCGATGTTTTCATGCTTTTACTTTTAAATTTATATGTGTGAAAATGCGACGCTTTTGCAGCACAAAAGTTCACATATAAATTGTAGCTCTATCAAACTCCTTCAGGCTTCACACAGCTGCTCTTCACCTTAGAACTTTGTAATAGTTCGTCGATACGATATTTTATATTTTTTTTTACATTTCTCAGCGTGTTTTACTTATATAAATTAAATTACCAGACACTACACACTTTACTTTAGGATATCGTTATGAAATATCGAGCGAATCCGTTTTGCGAAAATTTGTTTATTTTTATATCCACTTTTTTAAAAGTTTATTACTCGAGAGATCTTATATAACCAGCATTACAACATTGTATGTTTATTCAGACAAGTAAATCGGATGAGAAAGGCATTTACAAAAACGGAAAAAGTTTACTTCTAATTGACTGCGAAACCAACGGATGACACAGTACGTTTTCATGACAATTATAACACTTTCTTGTTGAACGGTTAATTCCACAAATTTTTTTTTAATCGCAAATACAATTTTTCATATAATTTTTGTTTTACAAGCGTGAGGTGAAGAAAAAGAGAAAAGAGGTTTCGGAAAGCTCGATATGTATAGCAATAATAACAGTAATGGGAGGACTTAATCCTAATTTATTTCAATATGCATTATATTTATTTAAAAAATTACACTGCCTTTGAACAAAATTTGATGAATTGTCGCAAATAAGATTTCATCCCCCTCTTTTTCATACGCAATCTTTCTCTTTCATGTGTTTCAATTTTCCATCTAAAATGCTTAATCATTTTTTTTTATGCCTTTGCAGCAAGTGTGACGCGTCGTCAACCTTCGACTGGGAAAGCGCATCAAACTTTATTCAAAGAAACGTGAAGGAAAAATCTACTATACTATATTCACTTTTTTGTTTTTCTTTAATTACGATTTCACTTAGCGCGCCCGTTCCTTTTGCTTTCCCTTTTTCGCATTAAATATGATATATTTTTTTTCGCCAAAAAGGAGAATTCGAGGAAAGAGCGGAGTGGAAATCGGGTGAGTAAAGTTTCGGAAAGGAAAGCGGAAATGCAAAGTTTTTTTTCGTTTTGGTTGTTGTTGTTCTTATTTTGTTGTTGTTGCGTGCCCTCGTGCGATACACATAGACTCGAATTTTTTTGCTGTTTTATATCATTACTTTAAAAGTTTGTTTTGTTCAATATCTCGTTTTCTTTCTTTTTTTTTGTTTATTTGCAAATAAAAGCATATTGACGACACATTTATTAACAGGTGTGTGCCCGCGTGGCACACGCGCACCCACTTGCTAAAAAAATGGCTGATTGGTAATTTTTTTTTTTGTATTTTTTTGTATACTTAATTATTTTTTTGTTTAAGTTTGCTGGTAGACTCTGAATTAAATAATATTAATTGCCCTTATTACTTATCGTAAACGACGATTAATACATGTCGAACGGGACATTAACATCTCGTAGTTCAAGACTCCTTTGCATCCTGATACAAGACTTTTTTCCACTTTTTTGGTTGAGACGTTTTTATCATTTATGGTTTTTTGTTATTTTTTTTTCTTAAATCGCTTGATTTTCTTCATGTGTGTGTGTGTTTTGTTTTTTTTTTTTTTTATTCATTTAGTACGTCAACACCACTCTAAGTCGCGAGTTTTCCCAAGCACATTGGTTGATTCACTTTGATGTCATCATTGTGACGAATTCTGCAACAGGCAACAAACATTAAAAGCGTTACATTAGTCATCATCCTCGTACTCCTCTCGTCGTCGTCGTCGTGCGCACACGTCGTTGTCGCCGCTGCGATTAAATTAGTCATCGAGGCACGCGAGAGAGCGAGCACGCGCGTGCACACTTGTTACATAAAAAAAAAAGAGCAGGCATGCGCGCGCGCTCCTTCGTATGCGCTTGCTTACGTGCGCATCGTTTAACAATGCATCCTCACCTTCGTAATTAACCTGGCCGTCGCCGTCGATGTCCGCCTCCCGGATCATTTCGTCGACCTCCTCGTCGGTGAGCTTCTCGCCCAGATTTGTCATGACGTGTCTGAGCTCGGCCGCCGAGATGAAGCCGTTGCCATCCTTGTCGAACACCCTGAAGGCCTCCCTGATCTCCTCCTCGCTGTCCGTGTCCTTCATTTTGCGCGCCATCATGGTCAAGAACTCGGGGAAGTCGATTGTGCCGTTGCCTAGATGAAACGGACACACAAGCACACCCATCGTTCACCGTTACGTTCTCATTTTGCCTAACACCTATGTGTGTGTGTATGTACGTATAGCTATATACGTGCGTGTCTCTGCATCTTGTCGCCGCGTCGTTTTATCGACGACACTTATCGTTCTATATATTTCGCGATGATCTAAATATCCGATGGACAAATACTTCATAGAGCGGCCTTTTGATACCACCGCGCGCGCCTGGTCATCCTCCCATTATTCAATTAGAGATAACGTTTTGGTAAGACGAAAAATATTTTATCTGCCTGTGTGTATAAGTGTATTCTTGTAACGACCATGATTTATACTTTTCGCGACGTTTCCAATCTTTTTTCCTCCTTTAAAATATATCGAAGACAAAAAGAGCAAATGACTTTGGCCGTCGCGGCGAGCCCGTAACCCGTCTAATTGGATTTGCTTTCATACTTTAATTGCAAAAATTATTTGTCGTCCTTTTCATAATGAAATGGGTAACTCGCCGCTTCCGACACGGCCGCAATTAAACCCGATCAATGACGAATGATTTTTAAAGCTCATTCAAGAACGCTTTCGTCCAATCGTCCGTTACACTCCACTTTCGAGTCCCCTTCAACACGCCTATCCTCCTTATCTCCCGACTTTCATCGAATCTTTCTCAACTTTCGAAGGCAAAGAAAAAAAAAAAAATAAAATATTCTCACCGTCAGCGTCGACCTCGTTGATCATGTCCTGGAGCTCGGCCTCTGTCGGGTTCTGTCCGAGCGAGCGCATGACCGTGCCCAGCTCCTTGGTGGTGATGGTGCCATCGCCGTCCTTGTCAAACAGCGAGAACGCCTCCTTGAACTCGGCGATCTGTTCTTCCGTCAGTTGGTCGGCCTGCGCAACAACACACAACCAGACGATATAACACATCACAAGTGCCCACAATTGTTCATCAGTATATCAGAGAGAAAAAAAATTGACAATTAACGCACACGCGCAGACACACATCGCAATTCGATTCGTACGTATACGGGGGACGTTTTCATTTGTCGCGCGTACGCGTCGCTAATTGCATATAGCTTCGGGTATTGTAACGAGTCGTGATTTACGTCGCTGCCGTTTTAATCCTTGCGAAGTAGTCGTCGGCTTTATTTTGCCATAGACGTCTTATCATTTTCGATCGGGACAATGAGTTGTTAGTACATCATCTAATTACGTCGCTTATGCGGCGTTGCTTTTCTCATTCCGCGAAAATGAGAAGCCACGCTACGGGAGAATGATTCAGCCTCTCGAGCGAGCTTGTAAAAATAGACGCGCGCGGCGCTCATTGGTATCTCAATATCGCGCATGCATAAGTCTTCCAACATCGCACGCACACACAACACCAAGCACGCCTCAAGAATCTCCGGTTATCTCTCCTATACTATCTTACATTCCTCCTTGGATTATTACCATACTATCAGTTCGCTAAGGAAAAAAAACCTCGCCAACTCGCGGACTCATCACCCATCTGCGCACCTCCAGTCACCCGAAAATGTGAACGTCTCGCCGCTACAGTTTCTTTTGTCGATGCCGCCGCTGCCGTCATACATCGGGGCACACAGTGCGCGCACGCCCGGCGACCTAGAAAATGCGCTGCCAGACGGTATCGATCGGTCCAGCCCCCCTCCTCCACCCCCCCGAACGCGCATCCACGCACTTAAACACGCGCGCGTATACTTATACGTAAGTCAAAGGGCAGCGTGTGTGTACCTGTGTGTAAGGTGTGCATGAGACCTTGGGATTAGTTTTATGACTCGGGTTGGAGAACTAGTTTGGTGGGTCGTGAGAGGTCAGTGTTTTTTGTTCAGTTTAATTAGTGAGCGCGCGCGCGTGCCTTGGATTTCTCGTGGTTCGTTGTTGACAGCAGCGATAAGGCGCTGATGATGGTACAGTATACACGAATATCTGTCTATACGCTCGAATATGCTCTTGAAGTTGAAATATATATATAAGAACAACGTCAGAACGACTGATAACAGCATATGATTTTAGCCTCGCCTGCACCACGCCGCAATAACAAACTCGCTTTCGCGAATATCACATTTTTTCGCGAAAATCCTTCCCGTCGCCGCTTATAATTGTCACACCCAATCGCGTGTCCTTCTCCTAACGGGCGTCCGCTCGCGCCGCTTTCGCTTGACTCTGACATAATTTCAAGGGGAAAAAAAAGCAAGCGCGCTATCGAATCGCGGACGTGCGATAACCCGCCTCTCGGTTTCCTGTTGTCGCGGCGAAGGTTATATACACGCGGAGCGAAAAAGCGGACGTTCGTCGTTTTTTTTCTAGTTTCGGGAAACTCGTGACGGAAAAAAACGCAACAGCGAATCGAGGCGAGAGATACGCTGTGGGAACATTCGGACGTTGAGATCGCGAAATTGTTTCGCGCGAGATTAGCGCGGAAGTAGCCGCAGTGTTTTTCTCCTTCTTCTTCGGTCTTATTTTTACATGAGGATACAAATGTACGAGCCAGTTAATATTAAACGGCGGAGGCCGAGTATACATCTAACGCAACAATGTCGCACTACTACAGCCACGGAATATCCACGTTATTTTTTTTTTTTTTTTAATCGACATCTGACACAGATTCTCGCACTCTCTCTCGCTCGGCGCTCTAAAAAGGAACAACCTTTGCAGGCCGCATTGTTTATGCAGTTATACATGGCTTAATCAAAGCGCGAAACGTACTGCTGCTCGCGAGCGCATGGCGGGCGACTTATCGCCCGACGAGATTCCCGGAACGACTTGTACATTTTAACGCGGAGATTCCGATAATGTGCGCGCGCTCATGAAAGGAAAAAGGAAAGAAAGTAAGAGAGAAAAAAAAACATCTAGAACGAATCAATCATCCGCGGCGTGCGCGTTATATTCTGATAACGAAAAGAAAAAAAATAACGCGGCGCAACTAATTACAAAGTCAAATTCCCCATCGCTAGATCGAGTTGCGACCGCATTAAAATAGATTTCGAGCGCGCGCGCGAAGTTTAACGCAGTTAACCCTTTAACCTATGACGCGTGACTGGTTTATCTCGATTTATCCATAGCCGCGCGCACACTTCGCCGGTGCGGTGCGCCGCCGGTCGCGAGATCGATGAACACACGCGACAAGTAGGTACGTATACGTACATACATATATACATGCACACACGATTGAGTACTCGAATTAAAATGCCGTCGTGTAAGTTTTGCAGTGTTGGACCGCGACGGCGGCTGCGCCGTTGTTACGTTATACGCAGAGTCACGGTTGTGTGTTACGTGGAATTATGCAATTTGTGGCACGCGGAAATGTTTTTGGAAGTATTTATATTGGGGATCGCGTGTTTATGTGTGGTTGGCTATTACAGATCAATGGATCGAGGGGGGTCAAAAATAGACGCTTGATGTAGAAAAAAGTCGAAATCGTCTGTCAAGGCGAATTAAAAGTATACCATTCTATTAATAAAGCAGCAGGAATTGGATAAATAAAAACTATTATGAGAGGGCGCTCCTTCTCTCTCGTGAGTAGTGCGCGTGGCGCGATATATACTGTTTATTTATGTTTGGGAAAGATTCGAGATTATTAGTATCACGTGGAATATAAATAACTCCGATAATAACACGAGTGATTTATTAATTTATTATAATTGGAAACAGTAATTGCGACAATAAACAAAGTCCGCGCCGCGAGCACCGTAATGAGAATTCCGAAACGAGCAATTGTTTACTCTAAACCAATTTCACGAGGGCAGAAAGTAGTAGCAGTAGCCGCGATAACGTCGGGGCACGAAATCGCGTGTATTTCCACCCCTAGAATATGCAATTTTTCACTGATTCTCGGCTTCGCGTACGGAGGAATCGATATTTTGTTTTGAAACAGCTCTCGAATTAACTCTTCAGGGCCAGCTCACACACGCGCGCGCGCGCGCGTCCTACATGCATATTTTCCTTCAATTTTTTTTCGTGCCCACTTGTCTCCCTTCTTCACCGCCTTGCGGCACACACGTGCGCTCGGGTATACCAATATCAACGGCGCGCGCTCGTCTTTCTTTTTTCATTTTCATCAAACAGACATATACTCGCCGCGACGCCACTTCTTTTCTTATTTTCCGCGTCATCGGATCGATGGATTCGCAAAGCATTTTGCAGGAGCGCCTCGCATTGTTCTGGGGGGAGGGACCAAAGTTTGCCAGCCGGAGTTGCACAATGCAGTTGTATCGGATTTCAGTGATCATGAAAGTTGCCTCGCAAGGAGTCTAACATTTCATCAACACGAAAGCTTCGCGCACATTCATATATTACATGCTCGCGCGCGCGCGTGTGTTTCCTTTGTAGAATAACACACGGGGAAGTAGGGAATTTCGCAACTTTTGTCACTCAAACGCGAATTCGAAATTTAAGAATCTAATAAATCAAAGCGAGAAGCGACGAAAGCCGATTCATCATCCGCCCTGAGCCCTGCCTCGGCTATATGACAACGAGTGCGCAGAACAATAATTCCATCCGCCGAAATGATTTCCGTTCGCGAGTTGCCAAGCGCGCGCGCGCCCACCCACGCGCGGCCCCGATAAAAATTCTCGTGACAGCATTTCAATTTAACATCGGCGCGCGGGAAAAGACGAAATAAGCGATGTGCCGTCCTCCGCGGCGCACCTGCGCGTCCCGTGTTCTCTCGTATTTTCGTCGTTTATGACGGACTAAGTATCGACATAACACCATTTTATATCTTCTCACTTGCGTGCTCACACAGCCCCCCTGAAATCGGAGGAAACGTTCATTCTGCGCGAGCTCGCGTGCATAACATCGATTTTCTCGCGCGAGGAGGAAATGGATTACGGATTGTTTAAGAAAAAGGACGAGGGAGTGACGAGGAGACATGAGATGTCGACGACGCGATAACAAGAGGGAAATAGAGAATGAGAAAGAGAGAAAGAGAGGAATCCTGATGAGACGAATAGCGAGGGATAAAAGGAAGTATGGTTTCGAGTTAGACGCGCGGATTACGTGTAGACTTGTTTGTTATATTTTTTTGTCCGGAAAAAGAGCTTCTCTCTCTCCCGAGTTGCTGCTTTATTACACGGCAAAGCCCCGCGCGCGCTACAGATGACTTAATAACACGCACACACACACGTCTATTCTCGTTTTAATAAACAAATAATCGATATTTCGAGCCTCGAGTTTTATGCACAAAGAGTGAGTCAGTGATAGACAGAGAGAGAGAGAGAGAGAGACAGAGAGAGAGAGAGAGAGAGAGAGAGAGAGAGAGAGAGAGAGAGAGAGAGAGAGAGAGAGAGAGAGAGAGAGAGAGAGAGAGAGAGAGAGAGAGAGAGAGAGAGAGAGAGATGCGCGTGCTTAGGCGCGAGAGAAAGACAACTACGGAGAGAAACGAAAACAAAAAAAATATTAAGAAGGTATAAATAGCAGCGAAAGACTGTAAAACGTTATCGTCGGAATAATTAACGAACGCGTAGTGCAGCGGGCACACGTCGCGACGTTGACGAAAATAACTCGCTCCTCTCTCCGTTTCTCTCTCTCTTTCTCTGAGTATAGCGACAAAACTTTTACTCCGGAGTGCCGATATAAGTAGAGAGAACTAGTGCTAGAGTGTGGAAACGCGTGCGCGCGATAACGAGCGTGCTTATCTGGCCGGCGAAAAATCCGCGGACGCCGCAACTTCCCAGCGAGGGGGAAAAGCGAAAGGAGAAGGGAAAGAGGAAGAAAGAAAAACACCGAGGGAAAACAAGAGATTAATCTTTACGAACTCGACGAGTCCATCATCAGCAGTTTTCCCGCCAGCATGCGCTCGGAAGTTTTCGGGGCCGAAAAAATAGTATATACTATTACTACGCCCCCTCTCGACGCGTCGTTAGTTTTCGCCGCGAGGGGGAGAAAAAAATGCGGAAGAAGTTTTAGTGCGTGGCTCGTGTGTGTGTATATATATACAGTTTTCCTGGAGGGTAGATATAGCCCGACATAATTCAAACAGTTAGGGGCGGCTGTAAAAAGCTGGAGATGCGGAGGAACGAAATTTCGGGGGAGAAAACTATCGAGAGCGCGTGTACAGTGTGCTGCTGGGAAAGTTTTTTCTTTCTAGTTTTGTGCTGGCCGGTGGGAAATAGAGGGACGTTATGAGGTACGAGCGTAAGTGAAGTTCGCTAACTTTCTTTCATGTGGTGGAGTTTCGAGTAGATGATTTTCCGCTTTTCTCGGAGGATAAGAAAAATATTTGGTTTTTGGTATTTGCAAGTTTGTGTAATCGTTGCGCTGTACGAAAGCGAGAAAAGCACGTGAATAATTTTTCATACGAGCGTCACTGACGAATGGATTCGTATAATTCTAATTTATGAATTTGCGAAAAGATCAACTTATATTTTTAATAACCGAATAAATTAGTTCGTGAGATTTTAATTTCCATTTGCTTCCCACGCTGTTTGATTTCCCGAACAACTAATCTGTATTTGTTTCAGATATATATGTTGAACGCTGGCAAGTGTTTGAAAAGTCAAATAATGTATTTGCGCTCGATCAAGTTGTAGTGAATGAACTTTACAATCGCCTCAATCAAAGAAAAATGAACTGTTCATTGAATGAAGAAGCCATATATCAGTTTCAAATGAAGCTTCTATTTGCCAAAGAGAAATGCAAACATTAGAGAGGAGAAATATCAACGCTTGGCAAATAAATCAAATGTGTACTCACATTTATGTTTTACATATTAAATGATTCTAATCGAGATTTCTAAAATAGCATTTTGGAATTATTACAATATATAAAATTACTATTGCATTCAAGATATTTGTAGGTCAGTTCTCAACAATTAATTCAAATTTCAAATAAAAGTATTTCATACAATTCAAAAGAAAGTTAATTTCCAAGTACAATCCATCATCGCCCAAGCAATGTTTTATTTATAATTTTCTCGGCCAAAAGTGTATAAACTTAAAATAAAAACAATGCCTTAATTAAATGACTTTTTTCTCTCGAAATGAGTCATCCCTTCTCATCATACACACATACACCCACACACGCGCGTGCGCTAACACCGGCGGTCGCCTCTGCCAAATTCGCATGAACTATAAACTTGGATTTCCCACTAGATCATCATTAATTAGAAAGGTTAGGTCGCGCAGAAAATGTATGTGCGCGCGCACCGAACGCTGACGACGCGTAGCAAATAGACACGTATAACGTTCTCGCTCCCTGCGATTGCTCTTCACGGAATACCTGCGCGCGCGCTAAATTAAATTCTACCGACAATTATTCAATTTTCCAGCTAAAACGCACGACGATTACCTACATGCCTTCTCGTGATACACGAGCGTATGTCAAAGACACGCGAACGACGGTGCGGGAAAAAAAAATTAGAAATAAAAAAAATTATGCGAGCTGCGCGAGTGCAATTCATGTTATTAATCCAGATGCAGACGCGTGTGACGCGCGCGCAATTAACAATTTTGCACACAGACGATAATCGTAATCGTGACGTCAGCTCCCTCCTCTCGCGTAACGATTAAACCTCGTTTACGTTATTAACCCAATTACTTATTTCCCCAGCTTTTGAAAAATACACACACGGGCGCACGCGTGTGATCAATCAAAATCCCCTATATTCTATCACCCCTTGCGCGCGCGCCCTTCCCAATCTAGTGGCGAACGACCAACCGTTACTAGGCTCTTTTTCTCGCTTGGATGGGAGAGATAAGTGCGCCTGCATACGCGTGTGTACATGTACGTATATGTGCGTGAATTACAAACGATAACCGAAACGATAATGGAACAGTATCAATCAATTAGCCGTTCTTAGGTCTCTCTCACTCTCTCTCTTTCTCTCTCTCTCTCTCTCAACCATTGGTTTGTAAATAAAAGATACATAGGTGCTGACTCTTGGCACGCGACCGCAAAACTATCTCATCGTCGTACATTCACATCGGCTTCGATCATCAATTATTATTAGGTCTCTCTCTCTCTTTCTCTTTTGTATTTCGGAGTGCGATATTCTCGAGGCCGGAAAAAAATAGTAAATAATCGTAAGTTCGCGGTTGGTGTATACACCTTCGACGTTACGATGACTGAATTTGTCCCGAATAAAGTTTACCCCGAGCGACTATAGTCTCTCGTAAACTTCATCGCTTTATCTATTCATCGCTTCATCGACTATAAAAAAAGAAGCGTGTGGAACAAAGTACGGCGGAACGTAAAACCGGCCACGCCTGTTCAACGCCCCGATTTTAATAATGATGAAAACAATCCCCAGCAACAATCATCTGACCGACCCTCACTACCCCGACAAGCCGCTGTTATACCCCCTCACCCTCCCCCAACCCACTCGTTAAATGAGAAAATATAGCGCAACAAATGATCATCGTGTCCGACCCCTACACACACAGTATTATAGCTGTACACAGTCGAGAGCAGAGCTCTCTCACCCAAACCGCATGAATAATCGAAAAATCAGCCCGGTCATGTACTATCCTATCTACATTCCCCGGCGACCAGAGAGTGCCAATCGACTGCGCTAATCCCGCACCTACATAACACACACACCCTCGCCGTGCGCATCAATAATTCCCTCGCTGCATATACACACGCTCACTCTCCGCCCATTATTTACTCCGACCTCCACGGTGCCAGTAAGAAAACGCACGCACGCATCTACCCTATACTCTCTCTCTCTCTCACTCTACTTTTCATCAATTTTTAATTCGCACCCCATTGCGACTCGCCTTAATAATTCCGCTCTCGCCGGGACGCCGGTACTTACCCGAAAAAAAGAAGAAAAAAAAAGAAGGCAGGAAGAGAGAAAACGCGTAGCAGTATAGTATTATATATATATATATATACACACACACACATGCGAGTACAAAGTGAGGGAACCCCTGCAGGGGGTGGCTCTCGGCCACGTAAGGAAAACTCGTTCGCTGTGTGTCGGGGAAACGCAGCGACAGCGAAAAATCAATACACGAACGCGCCAAACGGGCGAGCAAGCGAGATAACCAGCAGCTCGGGATTTTCGGGGGGAGAGTGAGCCTTATAACACGCGCCCCCGCTGCTTTATCGCCCGTGAACTATACCACCCCACACACACACGTATACGAGGGGGTAACGGAGGACGTCCCGGCGGAGACGTCCGCGTCGAGGTTGCGCACTCACCGAAAATCGAAGGGGTGGGGGCAAACAACTCCCTCGCTCAGCGAGCGAGAGAGAGAGGAAGTCGGAGGGGGTGGAAAATCCGGACGCCGCGACGCTCTATGTGTGTGTGTGGCGAGTCGGAGAGAAAGTGGGTCAAAGCGTCGACACGCCGCCGCGGTGGCGGCGATGCGGATTTTCGAAGGGAGCAGCAGCCCCACCACCACCACCACGGGGAGCACACACGTGCACACACTACCGACGTTCCTGGTGCACGAGCGAGGGAGAGAGAGAGGAGGGATGAATTTCCTCGCGGAGTAAATAGAGGCTGCTGCTGCTGGCACCGCCGCTGCTGCGTGTATCGATCGGTCCCCGCACGCGCGCGAGAGAGAGAGAGAGAGAGAGAGAACGACGGTGTTATCGTCCTTTTTTTATCGCTCTTTCTTGCTCGCGCGTTATGCGGCAGGTAGGTATAGCGGCGCGGGGTGCGAAAAGCTTGAGGAACGACGAAAGGGCGCAGCGATGACACACTTCGAACATCACCTCTCACACACACATACACACACACGCCCGTGCCAGCAAGCTTTATTATATCGATCCGCGGCAGCAGTGGCACATAACGGTGTGTTCTCTCTCACCCTCTGCTTACAGAGGGGAAAAAAGTAAATAAACACGCACCGCTGCCTCTTACACGCGCAGGTATAATCAGACACTCACACACACACATCGACTTTATCACACGCGTTTATATGGTTACTCTCTTTACCATATCGTCCTGCTCCTCGTCTTCGTGTCTTCAGCTGCTTGTCGTCGGCCTCCGCGTTCTTATACTATACACACAGGTATATGCACAGACACGCGCGCACTGCAGGGGTTGGAGAAGGGCGAGAGAGAAAACACCCCTCCGTATTTATTATCCTCTCCTAGGGTCGCGATCCAACTACTCCTCCCGTTTGTACAGGCCGCAGTTGTGAGCTACAGAGAGAGCAGCTTTTCGGTATAGCAGAGCTTCCGAGGAAGAGAGGGGCGAAAGGTCTGGCACACGACTCGACGGCAGGTAGGTAGGTAGTTCGCGGCTGCGCCACCAGAAGGCCACTGCTCGGAGGGAGCTCAGAGGGTTCGGACGATAGGCGGCACTAACACACACACATGCGAGGTTGCTCTTGCGCGCGCCGTGCACCACTGACTGACTGACTTTGTGGACACGGGGGATGAGAAAAATAGCACCAGCAGCAGTAGTTGACGCGCGCGTGCGTGTTATGTATAGACTATGCGTAGACGTAGAAAAAGGGACTGCTGCTGACTCGGCGCGGTGCTCGCGGTTAAGGAGCCGTGGTGCGACTGCGAGAGGGATCCCCCCCCCCCTCACGCCACCGCCTTGGACGTTTCCACCCTGCGCGCGCGATTTTCCCTCTTGCTTGCTCTCACCCCACCCTCGCTTCTGCCACGCCGACGTCGACCTCATCCCTTCCTGACACTCGCGCGCGTGCTCCTCTCTCTCTCTCTCTCTCTCTCTCTCGCTCTCCTCGTTAACGATTAAACGCGAAAACCGTTTCACTTCGTTCGCTCTCTTGCCAGCCCTGGAACTTTCAGAACACAAGAGAGAGAGAGAGAGAGAGAGAGAGAGAGAGAGAGAGAGAGAGAGAGAGAGAGAGAGAGAGAGAGAGAGAGAGAGAGAGAGAGAGAGAGAGAGAGAGAGAGAGAGAGAGAGAGAGAGAGAGAGAGAGAGAGAGAGAGAGAGAGAGAGAGAGAGAGAGAGAGGCCAGTTGCTTCGGCCGATGTAATTCAATTCCCAAGTGTCTTAATTAGCGGAGCGAAGCGCAATTTGTTGTGTTTTAATTGTTGCCGTTTACGCGCGGCCAACCCCATTATTCTCCGATGCAATTCTCGAACCCATTGAATCAATTGCAATCGTCGACAATGTGTGTGTGTGTGTGTGTGTGTGTTGTGTCATTGCGAACTCGTTCTCGTGAAAAACAGAACAGAGCTTGCGTGAGAAAGAACGAGAGAAAGAACGAGAGAGAGTGAGAAAAATGTGTTAACTTTAGTGTTGTCGCATAATGAGCAAGCGAAAATTTTTCGCTGCGCATGAATGAATCGAAGCGGCGACGGCCGCGTGGACGGTTGTAGGTAGGATTGTCGACGAGTAATTGACGCGAATTTGCTCGCTCCGATTTGCCGGAAGTGCTCCGATTTGTAATTTAATGACCTCGCCGAAGTGATTCTCTCTCGAGCTTGCTTCTTGTGTTGAGTACACACTGACGCTTCTTTATCCTATTGTCATTGTTATCATTATTATTATTATTACGTTTATCACGCTCGTTATCAAGCGCAAGCAGGCACCGCGAAATAATATCCTTCAAGAACCTCTTCATCGGCTTTTCATCAGCGTCGCGGAGTCTCAGACGACGGCTTTTCTCGCTTTCGATGTGCTGCTGCAGCGTCGAGCGGTGGCGACCTTTCGCGTCGGGTTTCTCTCTTACGCGGGCGTACGTAATTGGAGCGAATTTACCGCGTCGAATTACCAATTTGCGGTTTTGGAGCTGCGGCGAGTATGCAGAGGTCGCTCTCTGACAGTCGTAAACGCAAATTTTGAATGATGGAACGTATATGAAACGATACAATCGTGAGGGCGAGCGCGCGCATGCGTGCGTCTTTTAACGGTTTTTCGAATGACCCAGCTTCGCCCGATACTCTGTCTAATTCACATTCCATAAAATTCATTATTAGCACACGGTATACATACACACACTACGTACGTATCGCGCTTGCACACATGCGCGATATAACACGGCAGCGGCCATTTCACGCAGCGCCATCTAGCTGCTCGCAGAGCAGAGCAAGACAACAGTGTAGTAACAGCACACGCACGCCCCCCCCCCCCCGCGATTTCAAAAAAGATTCCACCGTGAGATACCCGAGTCTCTCGCACCTTTGCCCATTTATGCAAATATTTTCAAGCCGTTCAAAGACGTTTCACGTAACAAGCCACGCGTATGAATTTGAATTTGCCGCGCTTTCTCGGACGAACGATGACGACACGAGAGAAAGGAGAGAAGTTCGCGCGACAGCTGCCATCGCATGGCTAGCCTATTAGTCACTCCGTTACAATTAGTTGCGTGCTGTGTGCGAGAACGATGCCGCACATCTCTCTCCTCTCTTTCTCCTATCTCTCTAGCTACTCTGATGTTTTTACACTTGGCGCCAGGCGAGTGTGTATGTGACGGACGCAGCAGCGGCGACAACGGTGTGGTTCACAGACAAACCGCTTTTGCGAAACTTGCCGCTCTCTTTAGGAGGAGGGCGACTCTCTGTCTCGATATAATGGGCCAAAATAGCTAACTGAATCGATTTTAGCTGGATACACACATCGCACAGCCGACTTTCATACGTGCGTCTATATATATGCGGGGGGCGCTCTCCTCTCTCACACACACGTACACTATCTCGCTGTCTCGTAGCCGTTGAAAAACGCAGAGAGCCGACGACGGATGGTAGTGGACAGCGGAAAGAAAGATGAAGGCGAGACTCTCGTGCACACACAGTCATACTGGCAGACGTACATACATACAGTCGCCATTATTTTCATTCAGCGGAAGGGAAGAAGACGGCGAGGAAGAAAGTGCATGCGAGAGCGAGCCAGAGATGTGTGGCGAATGAGCGCGCGCGTAAAGGCGCCGCAATCCTACGCAGCGGCGAACCCAAGAAAGCTTTGCTGCTGCCTGCTACGTGTACGCTCGCTCGCGCGTATACATGTATATGTATGTGTCGGAGAGAGAAAGAGACAGCGATAGCGGCGAAGAATCCGAACTGGGTGCGTGCAACACCGCGAAAGCAGCAGCAAGAGAGCAATTCGCACGCGAAGGATACCAAGTACAAGCGGAAGATAAAGGCGCGTATAGCTATATATATGTGTGCCGCGAGCGATGGAAACGTGCTAACGGGGTGTTCTCACGGAGCAGGGCTGGTTCTGACTTTTTTTGGAAATATATATTCCACCTCCGAGAGCAGCGAGAGAGTTTGGAGTACATACACACCCACACTCAGACAGGCGCATACACCGAAATTAGCCGCATTTGTCTCGTTCGCTCTCTCTCCCCCACGCGCGCGCACACACGGGGGGCTATTCCCGACCTCGTATACACAGCTGCGGCGGCGACGGCGACGGCCGCTGTCGTCCGGATTGATCGAGCACGTGTGCGCGAATTCTTTCGCACTTTCTCATACACAGGCACGCAGCACCACCCCGGCACGTGTACGTATGTGTGGGTCTGTATGAACGTGTGTACGCGGTAGCGATCGATCTCCTCTCCTCCCGGACGAGGCTAAAATCCACGCGCGCGCGCTCGCGACCGCTCGCCGACATGGCTGATGTGTGTGTGCACGCATCAGGCTTATAAGTATGCTCAATATAGGAGCCGCCGCGGCGCGGGCAATTATTAAACACCATGAGGACACGCACTCGCGTTTGTAAATGCCGCGAAGCACACACCCCCGGCGCCTGTTGGCCTTCTCTACTCACCATCTTTGTGTGTTTGTGTGTGGATTTTTGCTTTGAGCAAAAGTAGTAGTAGTAGTGGTTAGTAGTAGTAGGTTCTTCTTCCTACTGCTGCTGCCGCTCTGCAAGAAGAGATCCGACGATCGATGCCCGCTCGACTCCTAGGACGCTCTCCTCTCTTTTGCGGCACGAGCTACTACTACTGCTGTGCTTCCTGTGTGGTAGTTGCGCGCTGCTGCTGCTCTTCGGCGAGATAGAAAACTCGGACTGACTACTGCCGCTGTGCTCTTTCTCTCTCTTCGTCTCTCTTCTCTCACTCTCTCTGTCGCACTCGGCGGCGGCGGCGCGGCGAAAAAAAACGACGAGCGCGCGCGCGCTGTAAGAGAGCGGCGGAAGGGGAACGACGACGGCGACGACTAGCAGGCAGCCAGCGCAGCCGTGTATGTGTAGGTAAGGTAGATTTAGTGAGAGACAGAGAGGTTACAGCGACGTAGCAGCAGTAGTAGCAGCGGCCGAAGGAATTCCCCGAGAAATGGCGAGTATAGAAGCAGCTATGTCGCCTTCACTCGCGAAACAGATAGACGAATGTTGTAGATTGGTTGTGTGACTGTAGTAGTAGTAGTTATACTCGGAACGGTCAGACGGATAGAGATCTTATGCGTCTATGAATATATACAAATTTATATATATATATATATATATATACGTAGTGGAGGGCTGAGACGACGACGCGATACGACTGTCTCGGCTCTCGGCTCTCGACTGACTCTCCACCTCGGGATGCACTGCTGCTGCTGGTACACTGCTACCGCTGCCGCGCCGATCTTCCGCTCAGCCGCAGAGGTGCGAGAGAGACGGATAGTACCGCGCCGCGCTGAAGAACGTTGTAGCAGCAGCAGCGGCGCGGTGTGCGAAACTTCTAGAGTGGGGATAGAGGCAGGAGAGAGAGAGAGCGAGATAACGGCCGCGAACGCGCCGCCGACGGCGCTGCGTATATTTACCGAAATGATTCTCTCTCCTTGGGCTTTTTGCAGGATCAACGAGACTCTAAGTACTTATATTTATTCTCTCTGTGCAATAAGTACAGCATTTCCTGTAAGTATATGATCACTTGTAAATACTGCGAAGCATATCACGTTGAGAAAAACTTTCGTGCGGCTATATAGGTATCACGGGGAAAGGAATTCGCGAATCCACCGGTGTTACTGCGCCAACGGTCGGCACGCTTCGCTCTCTGTGCCCTCGGCGGTTTATTATAAGTACTTATTATACGCGTCCGTCTTCGCACGGTAAGGACGTGAATATATATATATATTTATATATGTTTCTTTTTTTCATTATAGAGGTAAACGTGAATATATATGTATAAAACCGAGAGCGAGGAAGTGTATACACAAAATTATACATTCGCAAATGTCGAGCAAAATATGTGATACATATAGGGTAGGCATACCTATGCGGGAATACGCCGCACGTACGCAGCAGTGGGGGGGAAGCCGCAGCAGCAGCAGCTATCAGCCCGGCGAGCGAGCGACAGAGATAATGGAAGCGTGCCTACGCCGCGGCGAAGTATTGCCCCAGTCTCGCTGAAATCCTTCATTTTTAACGTTAAAACAAGCGCATAATAGGGCCAGGATAAGTCAAAATTAAGAGCAATGGCTTATAAACGCGAAGTACAACGGGCATCGGGCGAGAGCAACGTGGAGCAGCCCGGCGCCGGGCGCTCTCTCTCGCTCGCTCGGGGCGCGGTCCTTGTTTATACGGGATCTCGCACACTATCCATCCGCCCGTGTGCGTGGTACATACACACACACAACTTAACTTACACACCGAGAGCGCTGCGCCGAGCAGCGGCGGCGCAGAGGCCCGGCTATGTGCTGTTGGCTGCGCCGCCGCGACTCGGACGCGGCAGAAGCAGCAGCAGCGGCGGCAGCGCGGCCCTCCTGATTGGTCGGCGCGCACCTGCAATGCGTCAGAGCCAGCCGCCGCGGCGCGCGAGCGCTTCTGCGCCGTCGCGAACAGCAGAGCGAGCAAGTGAGCGAGCACAAGCCCGCAACGTGGTGGCTGGCAGGCGACGGCGACGCCGGGCGGGTCACCGAGATGTGGCGCAGCGGCGCGCTTTCTCGGACCTTTGATGAATGCTAATGGTGCTTAGCTGCGGAGCTGCCTGTGGGTGTTATGGGCGAAAGAGAGGGGGTTTTTTGGAAGGGGGCGAGGGAGGGTGGGTGAGGAATTATGCGTGGACCTTGACACACCACCGCTCTCGCTGTCTTCCGGGGGTGGTGCCTGGCAGCAGCTTGTTGTGGACGTGGCGAGGTATTGTATTATCGAGCTATATAGGAAGAGAACCGAGCGCGAGAGAGTTTATTCGATAAAATAGGCGGTTTGTGTGTAAGAAAAAGAGAGTTGAGCGCGAGAAAAGAGAGAGGAGCTCTATTCTCCGCCCCGTATAAGTGCTGTTGCAGACGCGCTTTCACTTTCTCTCGCCCTCGGGGAGGGAGCGAGAGCGTCGCGAACAAGGGTGTAAATATTTTTTTATATTCTTACAACCTGACCCCCTGCCTGCGTGTATCATACTTAACAAGTATACGTATATATAGGGATGCGGTGTGATCGAACGTTTATTCGTTTCCTATATTCTCTCTCTGTTTTTTATTTTTTTTCGATGGGAGAGGTGAGGCCAACGACGACGACGGGGTTGATAATGAAAGTGTTACAACGAAACAAATGGGCTCTAGTCACGATCAGGCAGTGCTGTGTGTATATGTATATTGTATAGGGAGAGACTCGCCTGTCCGTTCTTTCGTTATTCGCGTTTCACTAACACGAAAAATGGATTAAGAGAAATAAGAAAAAGAACGCGCAGTAGGAGCAGCAGCGAGTCGCGTAGTAATGTATTTTATCAAAATTTATGTGCGTTTTGAGCTTATCTCTGCGAGGCGAGCTCGTGCATGCGTATATGTATATATATAGATATACACTATATTTTCGCGTAGGAAAATGTACGTGATGGGGTCGTTTTCAAATGTAAAAGAGCTGCCGCGTCGCAAAATGGACGTCGTATTTTCGAATTTCGAAGTGATTATATGCTTGGGTTTGGTTTTGCGAGAGGGGACGAATTTTGATGTTGTGTTCCACGACCGAATAGCGCGAAGTGTACAGACAATCTGCAAATATCGGAATACGTTGTGTTTAAAGGGAAAGCGGTTGAAATAATCGTAATCGAGTTTATTTTACGTATACTATAGAAGATTTATTGCTACTAGCTAAATCCATGCGCGCTACGCACGCTTTATGTTCTTTTTTTATTTATTGATATCTTTTCCTTTTATTTTAATGCATCTTTAATAATTGATATAATACTGTAGTACTAAATTGATCCTTAATTAATACTAAATTTTGAGCTTAGAAACTATAGGCTTATTAAAATTTTTTTTTTCATAAAATATTACACAACATTGACATAATTGATTTTAAAGAATCTCTTTTACTTCCCATTCCAATTCTCTAAAGCTTCTTTATTGTTAAGATTAAAAAATTTGCTTGTTTTGAATTTTACCGCTCAGTTCAACAACCAATCACATCGATTTTTTAAACGAGCCACTACTTCCAGCCATCATTTTTTAAAGAGAGTAGATAACCATAACAAGTGTTTTTGCTATACCAAATTGAGGGTTAATTAATTAAGATATTATACGCGAAATTATTTTTTCCTCACACCGGGCCGAAAATTCCTCATTCCCGCCCGGCTCCGAAACGGAAATATGGCATTTTCGACCTCGATGTGAGGAAAAATAGTACACGCACCACGGGAGTAAAATTGGCCAGCCCTCAGCTCGGGTGGCAATTTACACGAGCTGTGGACTGTCCAAGTTTTTTCCTCCCATGGTGCCTAATATACTATTGTAGCTATTCACTAGGAAGACCATTTAGTACGTTTTTTTCAGCAGAAACTGCTATAATATTTTCTTCGGAAACACTAATTCGAGTTTAGTGGTTTCCTTCGTATAACTTTCCCAATAATATGATTGCAATGTTTTTACTATACGCACGTTTATTATATTCGTAGAAATACATACAGTTCACCTTTTACGTCTTTTAAAAGCAGTTGTATCAATTTTCAAAGGACAAATGGTCTCAATATTTTGAATCTTGGCATGTAAATATCAGCGTTTTTGTGTTTCAGTACCTCTAAACATACTTGAAAGGATATATTTTTTCATTCTGAAATAAATAATAATGTACTACTTGTGGAAATCCATCATTTAAAAGCAAAAATAACATTAAATGTCACGTATTTTCTACTAGATTGTAGTTTATAAATAAATTATTATTGTTGCTTTAGCCGTAAGGGTATAAAAAAATAAACATAACTTTTTTTACTGTACGCTCTATTTTTAATAGTAAATCTTTTTTTAACTTTTTTGCAATTGACGCGAACAAGCTAGCTATAATAGAAAATTATAAGGTAAATATGATATATAATATATAATATAATATATACCCGAGCTTTTATTTGCAAAGTGATCGAACGTATTTTTAAAATATACGATTTAATTAATTTCATATTTAAAAACGGGAAATCCTTTTTTCCAAAGGCCTTGCGCACATGAATCGAATGAAAAGTATATTAACGAATAAGCCAGTCTGAAATGAAAGAACTTCATTAAACTTAATCTAAATGTCATGATCAAAGCATATTTCTGCAAAAAAAGCAACTAACTCTCGTAATTAAAGTTGCGAATTCACTTCATACTCTCTTGGAAATTATATTTATTTTTCTCTTCCTCGCAATTAAGAAGCTTAGCAATAGCGCGACACAAGCATGCACAATAACTTAAGCTCAATTTTTTCGAAACGAGCGATTTTTCCCGAATCCACGTAATTCAATCATTTTTGGTCATTTTTCGCGATTTTCAAATGCACATAACTTTGCGTAGAACCGACCGATTTTAACGATCTTTAGCTTAAATTAAAGCTCTTTTCTTCTACTTTAATCGTCTTTTTTGTGGAATATTTGTTGTCACATTTAAAAGCTTACTCATCATCAGTGACTACTTTTCGTCCATTTTTCCCATGTTAAATTTCCATAAGAAAAATGGAGTTTTTTTTCTAAAACGGTGTCACAAGGCCGTTTTCTAATGTTCACGAGTTTTTTCGTATATTTTATGACCTATAGAATGAGAAGAAACTTGTCGCGAAGGTGTGCCTTCTAACTTTTTTTTTAATTTTTTGAACCCTCTAAGTGTGGACCAAAAAAATATCCTCATATACGCCAATCGGGGCCCAGTAAAAACGAAGTCCGAACGACGCTCCTTGTTAACCCCGCACGTCACTGCCCCATTCCCCCCATTTCGTTATTTCGCGTAGCCGGCGGGGCAAAGCCATTTGGCTCCTTTCCTCCGCTCTATATAGCGCGACACATCGATCGACGAGAGATCAAAGGGCGACGAGCGTTCTATCGCGCCTTTATATGTGTGTGTGTCTACACACACGCACACACACATATATACATCCTAGCAAGTCTTTCTAGCTTTTGACTGCGCACGACTTAACCCCTTCAGCGGTGCCCGTCTCCTCTAATTTTTTCCTTTCTCTCTCCTTGCTGCGCTCGATGTATATAACGCACGTCTTTTAGGACGAGGGCGCTTTTGACATGAGAAGAAGCGAGAGTCACTCAGGCCAGCTGTGAACTGGCTTTTTGCCTTTTGCGATGCGCCGCAGTAGTGTGTGGGTGTGTGTGAGTCAGAGAGAGAGAGAGAGAGAGAGAGAGAGAGAGAGAGAGAGAGAGAGAGAGAGGAGAGGGGCAGCTACTGCAGACATGACTGACTTTAGATTTTGAATTCGAGTTAGCAAGTCGGAAAAATGACTTGGGATTGTGATGGAAAGTTCAGCGCGGGAGAGAAAGCAAACAACAGCGCACGGCGTAACGGGGAAAATGTCTAAAATTGCAATTCTTACTGCTTAATTTCTGATATGCTAATTATGACAAATTAAAATACTGTGCCCTTTGTATGGCGGCGCCTCACTGTGTGACTCGGTCTACTTTTTAAATATATATTATCATAAACGCTATAATTACATAAAAATGGAGTCGTAAACACGCTTCATGTGCACTTGCACATGCTCAGGCCAGTGCCTGTTTCCATATTATTATAATTATACAATTATATTATTACTTATTCATGCAGCCGTAATCTGTAATACGCATTTATTTCCCAGTAGACTTTATCAATACACATAATTTACTAAAGTGATTAATTATTTTAAACACGCATATGTACACAAATACAATTCTTACCCTAGAAATCAATACGCGTAAATCCCTTTATTAACAAAAAAGATTCTCACCGCACTATGTGCCCTCAACAAATGATTAGTCGTGTGTGTGTGTGTGTGTGTGTGTGTCGACTAAGTGCAGAATATTTTGACCCGCATAATATATAAGGCGTATACTTGTCGGCGCTAGCTTTCTAATCAATGGAACGCGCGCACATGCTAATGCATGTGGCTGCTTATGCATGCATGCGCATAAGCGTGTCCGCAAATTATTTTTAATCTCTCTATTCGAGCGCAAAGCAATGCTCGTGCGCAGTATAGATAAGGAGATTGGAGGTAGCGAGAGAAAAAAATGTATATATAGGAATGAATGTCGATGTAGTTTTGCGGGTGTCAAACAGATATGAGGAAATCCGCGGAACCTTTAACTAATGTGATACTTTTTTTTAAGTATAATTTATTGCTGATATTAGCATAACCTACGAAGCATATAAACGAGACTGAGTGTAAAATCTTCAATTTTAACCTAGAAAACAAGTTCTGCAATCCATATCAGTGTGCCACGCAGGCTCCAGTGTGAGGATGTACAAAACTGTCTAAGACACTTGTTTTTTAGGTTAAAATTGAAGATTTTACACCCAGTCTCGTTTATGCGCTTCGCAGGTTATGCTAATAGTAGCAATAAATTACTTAAAAAAAGTATCACAATAGTTAAAGGTTCCGTGGATTTGCTCATACATTTTGAACACATCGCGAGTAAGTGTGCATTGATGCGAGGTTTGAGTGAAAACGGTATGTAAATCGATGTGTTATGCGTGATTAAATACTTCTTTTAATTAGGAATGATAACGATAATAATTGTAATACTTGTGAGATCCATAATTTTGTAGGTGTAATATGATTCACTTGGGTTTAAATAGATAAATAGCTAATGTATTTGTGTCTATCTTTCAAGTATAAAAAGTGGAAAAATACGTGAAAAATACTTTATTCGTTCGATATAGACGTCGTGGCAAATGTATTTCTTTCGAATGAAATATGAGCTTTCACTTCTGACGAGCACTATCGAGGTGATGTTTGTTGATACAATTTCAAAGTTATTCGTCCTATAAATTCAGACATATGAATAAACTTTAAATTGAAATATTCGCATTCGCTTTGTAACTATCAGGCGATTTCACGCAAACCTGAACAAAATTTTTCGCGTGCAGGAACTAATTTAGCTAAACGTTTTTTATAATACCCTACGGAGATGTAAGATAATCTGCTTAAATGTTAAATTTAAAAAGTTTTGTTTGTTTCTAAAGAATTTTAAGAACATTTAAATAGCTTCGTTAATTTCACACTCGTATTTGTTGGTATAATTTAACCATTTCCTTTGTAAGTTTATAAGCTCTTCACATTTTTGTACAAAACTAACTTTCTTAAAGGAGACGCTTTACATTAAGCAAATATTCAGTTTCGTCGTTTTATAAATTACAATCATTACTCAGAAACACGTAGAATTCAACATCTGTCTTCTTAATCTTCAGGTGCTGACAAGAAAAAAAAAATGAAAAGATAAGCTTTGGAATATTTAAAGCTTACACGAAAAGTTGTAATCCGAAAGTTTGAATGACTTCGAATTAAAGTATCACGCGCCGAATGTGTAGTTAAACGCAATAAATCAATCATCTTAAATTCGATAATCCGAAATTAAAAAAAAAAGAAAAGAAGAAATTGAGAGCGCAGTTGACATATATTTTTCATCTTCCTCCCCTAGCTCTCTCCCATCTGCCGAAAATGTGTTAATCTTGTTTTATTGATGAATCGACGCGAGAGATACATATTGAATTATGTATGCTGTATTGCTCAGTCGTATAATAAATGTCGTATAAATTTCCGTTGAGTTCTGGACATTTTTTTCTCTCACTCACTTCACTGAAGAAAAATGCACGTGGTTGCCTTGTAGGAAAAATCACTAGTACGTGAGGAAACTTTAATGCTGCGATTCTATATACGAACGTGTGAGCGATACATAAACAATGATACAACGAAAATACAATAGCTTTGTAAATAAAATAAATGTAGAACGTTTTGGAATTCAAAATAAAAATACATTTATGATAGCAACTGGCATTAGAGGGAGAGAAAATACTCCGCAAGTCTGGTCGTTGAAAAGTAAAAAACTACTATTTCGTAGCAATTTCCACCATTTTTATACTTGATTTATGAGTAGATCATGTATTATGATGATGGCAATTTTTCGTAAATTTGAATATGTTTCAGAATTACGAATTAAAATTTTGCAACTACGAAATTCTCCTCCGTGCAGTAAAATTAAGTACATATTGGCAATCAACAATACTAAAATAGGTAATAATCTAAGGATGTTTCAAATTGATTTTCCAATCGATAACTCAAATATCGTCACTTTTAAAACAGAAAAAAGCTCGAAATTCTTCTACGAAAGAGACAATCCTACCCAATGGTTACTGTCAGAGCCCTCTAAAAATGAAATGTAAGATAAAGCCCATTCGCAAGCTAATGCAACGACAACCATAGCTCCCTTTCTCTCCTCCCGCAACCCAGATCATCGTCAATTGAATTCGCCAAATCCCCTGAAAATTTCCATAACACTGACCCCCTTTCCGCCTCCGGAAAATCGCCCTCTCGGCTCCTCTGCAACGATGAGGACGACGACGACGACAACGAAGCTGCTCCCACGTCCATCCTAAAGGGCGCAATACTACGGCTCTCTCTACGGGGGTGCGCCTTTGCTCCAGCGCGTTATTAAGAAATTAAGGAGTGTGCGCCTTTAAAAGACAGAGAGAACGTATCTCCGCCCGCGGGGGAGAGGATGAATAATTCAGCAGCTCCGACGGGGTCGCACCTGATGCGTCGAGCGAGCGAGCGAGCTTCTTTCCTATTACGCGCGAGCGTGTTTACGGGTCGGGTGGGGGTGGAGGAAAGCTAAGACGAGCCGAAGGACAAAGTGAACATCGCCAGCGAGCGTCGTCTCTTTTTAGAGAGAGATTGAAAGAGAGAGAGCGAGGGCTTTAAAGGTCTCGATTTGCAAAATTATCTATAGAGAGAGAGGGTGGGTGTTTCCTTCATTTTCCGTTGTAAGGTTTTCAATTTGCACGGTCGGGCCGGAATTCTCAGATTTATGTGTGTGTAGTATAGGGTACCGAGCGATTGCGAGATTTTGTTGTTGTCAATGGGGCAATCAATTAACGGAGGTACGGCGATTTTTCTGTTTGGTGTACAATATATATAATTTTTTTTTTTTGAGCGATGTAACAGTGGCGTTCTATATACGAGTAAAGAGAAGTTTTTTTTTATCTTACAATAACCTTACTTCAAAGTTGGAAGAATTCCGCTATATTTTCACGATAATAATGCGGGAGGTTGCCGGGGGGTAGGATTGAATTATTTTCTTTCAAATCTCGCTCGGTGGTTTGGTTATTTGATGATGGAAAAAAATAAAACGACGACGCGTGTTTAGTAAGTATATGGGAAAGTTGTTGTAGAGTTACTTTCAACTTTCTTTCGCAGATGCGTAAAGGTATTTTTAAAATTTCATAGACGTAGATTATAAAGACCGGGAGGAAAATCTTGGAATTCCCTTGGAAAAGTCCTGCTGAATACTTCAGCGGAATTTCGAAGCAAATGCGCTTGAACGTGAAACATTGACAGTGCAGGAGGAAGAAGACAAATTAAATAATAATGTGATTGTCGTGTTAAGAGTGCTCTCTACCCCGATTGGAACGCCACCTACTGTCAAAAGTGTTTTTTGTTAATTAAAAAAATTTGGGGCAATATTAACGTAAAAATAAAGTTTTCCCACGTGTAATTAGTATTAAAGATACGATTACAAGAGTTTTCCCAAATTAAATTCCATTAATAAATCTGTATTTTGTAGAGAAAAATTTGGAGTCATTTTCAGAAATGTCCACTGAACGTTTGAATTTTCTCTACAAAATACAAGTTCATTTATTCATTTAAATTCATGAAACTTGTTTAAAAGTAATCCTTATTAACTTTTACACGTGGGAAAATTGAGTTATGATTAATTTAAAATTTATAAGTACACTTAAATTACTGAAAATACGTAAATGAAGTCATGGGGGCGCTGCGATCTATTCCGGAGTTGGGGTTTAGGTAGAGAGCACTCTTAAGTGTAATAGAAACCACACGAGCGACTTTGGGTAGTCTAACTATAGCGCCCTCTAGCCTATGCGAACCCTCGCGCGCCCTTTTGCCGATCACCGCTCCAGTCTCCACTGAGCGCGCACTGCGATAACATGTAACACGCCCTTTGTATTATATACTCACTCACTGTTCTCGTATTAATAAATACTATATAACTAGAACTCTGCTGTCTCTATTCATTAACAATAACAACATGTCGACACCGCTTTAGTATGTAATTACAAAGACAACGCGAATTAAGGGGGTTATCGTGATTTTAAAATGGGTTCACCATTTAATTTTTATGTCATAAATTATTAAAATATAATAATGTAAGTACCCACGGATATTATGAAAGACAAATACTTTCTGAACCGAAAAAAAACTATTGTGATAAAAAATAGTTAATCGAACGCGTAGATATTTCAATAAGTAAAAAAGTTACTTTCGCTATTTGCCAACTTTTTATTTTTCATTCGATTTTAATGTTTAACGTCTCATTTTGCTCCTTAAACATTTGTACGACCCATCCAAGCTTATATTATGAAATAATTAATAGATTCGAAGCAACATGTAATTGTTTACAGTACAGTGCAATATAAACTTGAAGTTTATTGTGCTTAAATTGTAAACAATTACACGTTGCTTCGTATATATTAATTATTTCATAATATAAGCCTAGATGGATCGCAGACAAATGTTTAAGGAGCAAAATAAGACGTTAAACATTAAAAACGAATGAAAAATAAAAAGTTTGCAAATAGCGAAAGTAACTTTTTTAAGTATTGAATAATATCTACGTGGTCGATTCACAATTTTTTATCACAATAGTTTTTTTAAGTTCAGAAAGTGTTTGCCTTTCATATCCGTGTGTACTTACATTATTATATTTTAATAATTTATGGCATAAAACTTGAATAGTAAAAACATTTTAAAATCACGAAAACCCCCTTAATGAAAATCTGAAACAAAATCAATTTCGTTCAACATGAAATAATGGTGATTGATAATTCATTTGAGTTGTTTTCTGTTATTTAATCATTAAATAATAAAAAATAGAGCTTTCTTAAGTGAAAGAAAAGCTGCATACTCCAAATTATATTTTTTCTGTGTATTATAATAAACAAAAGCTTAAGTAGACTATTGTATCAGAATAGTTCATTATGGATGTTTGAAAATTGAATAATGTTACATACTTAATAGAGTTTCCATTTGAAACCAGTAATTTACTTTATTATTCTTGTTTGCAACATAAATCCTAATTAATTGAAAATATTTAATTTAGTCGTAAATGTCATTTGTAAATTATACCGTAATTTATTTTAGTATTGGTATATCGAAGAAGTGTGCTATTAGCCTTATTTGCCCTTTGAAATTAAGTTCATTTTAGTTGCACATCTACATGACGTCCACTCTGAGTCACGTTTAAACGTGACTGCGATAACTGACTTTGAAGAATAAATTTTCGAAACAAGTTTAACCTAAATTTTATCTAAAATTAACTGTACTTTCATATACAGAATTAAAATTAACTATAGAATTAAATTTATTCTAGAATAATTTCTAAATAAAAATAGCTTTTGATTTCACAATAATATACATGCAGCATCGATCGAGTACGATATTTACTCTCCATTGTGAAAATGCGCGATACGAGATCTAAATTTTTTTCTTGAAAAAAAAAAAAAAAAAACAAAAAAAAAAAAAAAAAAAAACTATATATATATATACATATAATTTTTAAAACCCCAAGTATTAAGGCCCACTTTTGGGAACCGATTGAGTGCGAAGAAAAATTTGAAAATTTGACGAATTTCAGATGTCTGCCAAAATTGCACCAATAGACTTAGGACCTTTCACTGAAGTTGCGATAGGTTGTGACATTACTTTCAAAACGCCGCTTGGTAAATTAAAATCCATGGCGTAGGTTCTGAGATACAGCTGTTTGAAAATGGGCATTTTAGCAAAAATCGCGTTTTTTCGCATTTTCAAACTAGTGGCACTTTTTTCTGGCAATCTCAAATGATACAAAAATTTAACTGGAAGTAGTTCTTAACGTGTATAACAAAGTGGCCGGAGAAATTTTTTTGTCCCAAGCCTCTGTATACCTCATTTGAACCTCTGAAAATCGGGTATTCTGCTTTTCAAGTGATCCAATACACTCTAATAATATTAGACTGAAAAGAATATTTTATAAATATATTATTAAAGATGATGAAACTAGAGTTCAAGCCCTTGAATTTGCGCAGTGGTAGAGATTTTTAAGTGGCCTAGAACCAAAGTTATGAGGAATGTAAGACTGCTCTTCAAAACTGGATAAAATAAGCGTTCACGAATTTGGTACCTTGAATTTTAAAAGATTTGAAAACCGTCATAACTGTGGTTCTAGACCTCCTGGGGACTTTTACCAGTGCTCAAATTGAAGGTTTCTGTGTCTACTTTTGCTCATATATATATAATATCTGGTGGGGCTTAAAAATAAAATGGAATTTAAAAATATATATTTTTTTATTCTCTGGGGGTAAGGAAGAAAAATGTATTTTGATTTCATTAAATAACATGAAATTTGGAGGATATCTCGGTATGTTCTACTAATATACTCGACATTTTCTACTTAACATCGTACATTGAAATGTACATAGATACACTTCTCATGTTATTCAATCATCATCGGCAATGTTTTTCCTACTTTTCATTTCCGTAGAGATAAAGGAATAATGTTTTCGAAATGTATCATTTTATCTGGGAGAGTATAAATATAGTATGTAACACTGAAAAAAAGATATTATAGCACCGATATACAACAAGTTACTGCAAGCATATCGTATGGGTGCTAGACCTATAAACGTTTCTTTAACAATTCCTTCTTATATTGACATTTCAGGTTACAATATTTTTTTACAGTATTTAAACTTTTAAATGATAAATATTGCACATTAAGTCGGACATTCATAAATATCTGTTATCTTTATTGTAGACAAATTGAATTGAAATCTTTTTAAAGCCTAATTAATTATTTATGATGAATTGTAAATTTGGTTAGTTAATTTAGGTTATAATTATATACGAATGTTGACAGAATACGTAGATTTAATTATGGAAGAAGAATGCCACCGTAAAAATATTTCATTAATGTCTTTATGCGCGATAAAAAGCACGATTAGCTCATTCAAAGCTAAGGAAAGGTATACGCTTAGAGTGAAGTTTCCATCAACAACTAGCATTCCAAGGTTAATCGGTTATGCTTTTAGCATAATTATAATTTTGTATCCATTCCCCTTTTCATTGAAAGCCAGACCTACGATATAAGGATACAAATATGATAGCAGAAAATATTTTATATGCAATTGCATTAGTGCAAACAATAAAGATGTTTCAACACTATTGAAATTAAACAACTCGTTAATTCATTTGCACCTCAGAATCGACTGCGGGATATTTAAAAGGGTACACAAATTTTATTTCCCGCTTAGCAAATATTTCCATTTAACACGTGGCCTTATACGGGCATCGCTGCACTTTACAATTTTAGCTCCCCCCCCCCCCCCCCGCGCGGGATATTAAATTGCGAACGATGTCCTTAATCGACCAAGAAGCCGTGCCGTAAAAACAACCCTTACGGCTTTCGGCGTGGGCATAACTACCACATAAATAGAGAAAGGGCTTTTAAAATGCTCTTAGGCTAAGTTTTTCAACACAAACTCTCCCACCCTATGGACAATAAACCTTTACGACACGCGCAACACGAATCTTCGCGAAGGCATATAATAGGCGCGCTTATTGACTCAAAAACGACACGCGCAACACGAATCTTCGCGAAGGCATATAATAGGCGCGCTTATTGACTCAAAATCCTTCACAATCCTACGCGCTAAAATACGAGAAACAGAAAACAGAACTTCCTTATTTCTGCCATAAAGCGATATATGCATATTATATACTCCTCTGATAAAGAAAGCAAAAAAAACAGGCATTATATATATTCTATCTCCGCATGAGCTGCCTTGATACCAACCGCGCTCGCGATCGATTTGTATATTATATGTGCAATTTACAAAAAATTACACTCAAAACTGGTAACATTTTTTTTTTTTAAGGCACACTTTCCGGACGCGATTTTTTTTTTCTTTATCATATCACAAAGTGTACGTGAAAAATCGTATGTTTTTAAGAAAATGGCAAAAAAGCCCTCTTCTTTGAACTTCAGTCATTTAACGCAGAAACTTCCTACACAGAGTTTCAAAACGGAAAGTGAAACTAGAAAGAAAGAACTTTTGGCTTTTTTGAAAATTAAAAAATGTTGATTCCTTTAACATTTAAACATTAGAGTTTAAAGTTAAGCGTCCAAAAGGCATAAAAATATACAAATCACAGGAATTGACCCGCCTTCACTTTGAGAGTATTTTTATACCTTTTCGACGCTCAACTTTTAACTCTTTATAACTTTTTAAGGAAAAATCATCAAATGAAAGGAAACTTTGTGTAGAACGTTTCTGGGCTAAATGGCTGAGGTTTAGAGAAGAGGGCTTTTTTGCTATTTTCTTCAAAAACTTTTAACCATTAAAAAAAAGTGTCACCAAGAGTTTTTTAATTGTACATGATTGTTCCAGTATAATTTATAATACCAGAATTAAAAAAACGCGTCCAGAAGGTATGCCTTAAAAAAAAATTTAACCATTTTCAAGGCCGCCTTATAACTGTAAATTTTTTGTGAATTTTCTCATATACCTTTCGCGCTAATCGCTAACTTTCTCCTCCCTCATACTATAATCTTTCTGCACTCGCGCGCGGGGCATATATACATGCAAGAAAGATAATCGGAGTTCAAGTTTAGAGGAAGAGAGAGTCGTCGATCGATATATGGATAAAACGTGCCGGCGCGGGTGACGATGACGACGCCGATGAGTAATAAAGCGATATGTTTGTTTGTTTGTTGTGTGTGTGTGTGTGTGCGTGCGTGCATGCGTGCGTGCGTGCGTGTGTGCGTGCGTGCGTGTGCGTGTGTGTGTGTGGGTGTGTGTGTGTGTGTGTGTGTGTGTGTGTGTGTGTGTGAATTAATTTACGGGTGTCGCGGAGAGACGTGAGGTGCAGGGTTTCCAAGACAAGGTATATCGATTGAGATGCCAGTTTTTTTTTTAAATTTATTATATATGTGCAATTCTTCAAAAAGTTTTCCCTTACTTAGTCATCAAAACGACGAAAAAAAAATTGAGGCACACCTTTTTCTTGTTCTATAGGTAGATCATTCAATATACGAAAAAACTTTGAAACACAGGAAAACGGGCCTTGTGACATAGTTTTAAGGTGATGTGATACCCACGCTATTACTCAATTATCGGTTCCCGTTTTTCTCCTTCAATTTTAAACTTTTTGAAAAAAACTCTTTGACACGTTTTAAGTTTAATAAAGAACTACAACGTATCAAAGAGTTTTTTTCTTAAAATTAAAAATTGAATGAGAAAAACGGGAACCAAATTTTGGGTAATAGTGTCAGTATCGCATCACCTTAACTATCACTTTTGCTTTCTCCTAGAGGAAGCTTTGTAATAGTAAAATTTTAAGTTTCGTTAAATCGCTCTAGAAACACGAATAGAGGTGATAGAATTTCGAATCACATGATTTTAGAAAATGTATGGATGTGTGTCTGTGTATGTGCGCGCACGCGCGTATACCGTTTTATCTCAGGATCTATTCGATCGACTTTAACCGGACAGGTCTCATTTTTTTTTTTTTTTTTTTTTTTTTTTTTGTGTGAATGAGGGAAGGAAATCCTCTTTTTGATTCACCCATGCGTTTTAGTTTTATTTCGAATTTTTGATTTTCGCAAAATTCATTTTTGCGTTTTTTTAATGATAACATTGAGATATTTGAATCGGACAGATAGCATTCGAAAGGGCATAAAAAACCTATATTAAAAAAAAATACATTAGCTATTGCGGTTCTTTTGTTATTAACAAAAACGTGTTTTTTTTTAAAGCTTATAACTTCAAAAATAAACGGTCATTTTTTTTTTTAATTTTGATAATGCAGAATATAAATATAAATATAAATAAATGTAAATAGCAATAATCTGTAAAAATTTAAATCCATTCTGTAGACTAGTTATTGAGAAAAAAATTAAAAAATGCGTTTTGTATGAAGCACGTTTACTTTAGTAAAATTGACTTAATCGCTTTAAAATTCCTTGTAGAGGTAGATTTTGGATAGCTCTCGGCTAAGTTCTTTGAGCTAAATGATTAGTCAATAAATTTCAGAGATATTTGAGGTTAACATTTTTTTTAACCTTCTTTTCAAATTAATTTCTCAAGAACGGTTCGATGAATCAGCTCCAAATTTATAGACAATTTTGTGTGATATAGATAATACATGTGCGAATTTTCATCAAGATCATTCGATTACTTTTTGAGATATTTGTTATTTAAAATTTTCGTATTTTGCAAAGTCATTTTCATTGTCGTATGATAACTAGAGAAAAAAAAATTGGTTTAATTATATGTTGAAATTTTGTGGAGATGTAGAGTTTATATGTTTATCGTATAAGTCCTTTAGGTAAAAGAATTGTCTCATAATTTTTTAGAGATATTTAATGTATCAGTTAGAAATTTAGACTATTTTGTATGCGATATAGGCAACACATATGTAAAATTTCATCCAGATTATATGGTTAGTTTCTGAGATATTTGATATTTAAAATTTTGGTATTTCTGGCAATGACTTTCTATGTCGCACAATAACTAGAGTGAAATTTAATTACTTTGAAATTTGATGGAGGTGTAGAGTTTGTATATTATTTATGACATGAATTGTTAGGGTAAAAGAATTAGTTGATAAATTTCAGAGATATTTGAGGTTAAAACTGTTAAAACTGTTTTAGCCCTCTTTTCAAATCGTAATTTTTTGGGAACAGTTTTATGTATATGTTACTAGAAAATGGAAATGACGCGCGATACGCGCGCGTGTTGTTTACTTGCTTTTGTTTTTTTATTGAGGTTAATTTATAGCAAGCTCTGTAGAAACATGAAATTAGTCAGATACGCTGGCCAATTATTTTGAGTTTGAATTAATTTTTCGAATAATCGCGATTTGAAGTGAATATAGTAAGATCACTTTTGAGATAAAAATGTTAAAGTTGAAACGGTTATGGTTCATGGGCATATAATTTTATATACACTCATTTTGCCTTTAGAAATTTATGTTTACATAATATTTTATTTGCTTTTGTTTTTTATGAAGATGGTGTAATAATCATACCTCATCATTAATCCTGTTTTATCGGCTGAACATGTCAAAATCATTAATATTAAAAATAATTATTTGTGTCTTAAACAAATTGAATAAAATAAGTGTGAAATAACAACAAATTTAAATAATAAAAAAAAATATGAAATTTACAAATATTAATAAATTATTAAATCATTGAAAAAGTAAATTGGAATCGTCCAATGAGATGAGCAGCATTTTAGAATTGACTAGGCTCGTTCGGAAAAGAATCAACTTCCCTCGGATGTAAATAACTGGAGTAAAATTGTTGTAATTTTTCATTTTTTGTTAGTGTGAGTAAATTTAAAATTTTACTCGGGCAAAACTGACCGCAAGGGATAATTAAATTTAAGGTAGTTGACCGGACAATGCCGTCATAAAAATTACAATATCGGAAAAATTGTGCTATAAGCATATTATGTACACTCAGAAAACGATCTTCCTGTACCAACGAGAATCTGCCTGTCGGAGGAGGATTTTCAGTTAAAAATAGGGCCAAGAGAATATCTTCCTATGGAAGGAGGAATATCCGCTTGGTACAATGTCACATCGCGATAAGAGGAATTCCATATATATAATAATTATTATTCCGTATATATATAATTATTAACAAAAACATAAATATTTTATCCTTTCCCATCTTTCCTGTCTTTCCTTTACCACTAGTCTTGAAATAAAATTCCTCCCCAGAAAATCTTCGTGTGACAAAAAAGGATTCCTCCTGCGCGAAAAATCATCATCCCGATAGAGGAAACTTGACCTCCTGTTGTAAGATAATTCCTCCTTCCATAGGAAGATATCCTCTTGGCCCTATTTTTAGCGGAAATCCTCTTCCGACAGACAGATTCTCGTTGATACAGGAAGATCGTTTTCTGAGTGTATTCTATTATATCATTATATATATTGGGGCTGCCATTAGAATCATTACATCTTTAAAAAAATAAATAATTAATGAAAAAATAAAATTCTTATATGTATGAATGGAATAAAAAGGCTTTAGTTATTTTAAATATTTACAATAACGAAATTTTCGCACACCCATTTCAACGTATATCTAGCGCGGTCGTCCCTCAGGCTTCTTCTACATACATTGGACAGATACTTGCCTTCGGAGCGCTCCCGCGCTCCTTGATAGTAGTCCTAGTGTCATCTGTTATCAATAAAACTTATCTTACACAGCAATTTAATAATATTTATAAAATAGAGTTTTGGGAACCTAAGACCCAAAATATCATTCCGCCATTACTAACACATAATATTCTTGTAATAAAACGTAAAATTCTCCTCCTGCAGGAGGATTGGCCTCCTATAGAAGGAAACGATGGTTCCTGTAACCGAATTACGATTGTACCGCGCGGGAGGAAGTCCCTTTTATTGCAGGAAAATTTTTTCGGAAGGAATTTTATTTTGGTACAGATCGTTTTCTGAGTGTATGGTGGAAATTCCTCATTTATCGTTGTATACTACAGTGCAACCCCGGAATAAGCGCTCTCGCAATAAGCGCGTTTTCCTAGATTCTCGCTCAATTCTAAGAACAGGGTATCCCTGTTCGTCCCTGTTTTCGCTCGACTGAATAATCTGTTTACGTGCTAGTCTCGAGCCGTATTTTATACGACGAACGCCGAAATTATATCAAAGTTTTGATTTTGAGTTCAGAGTGGTATAAAGAATTTAAGATGAGAATCTCTAAAAACAGATGACGACAAAAATGAGCGATTTTGAGCAAATTTACGTCATTCTTAAGATTTTGAAAATTTTTTGTCATTTTTCGCGATTTTCACATTAACGCTCTTTTCGTCTACATTAATTTTTTTCTTGTGGAAAATTTGTTCGCACCTTTAAGAGCTTAATATTGGCTAATCATTAGTGATCATTTTTCGTCCATTTTCACAAAACATTCCATGTCAAATTTCGATAAGAAAAACTGATGTGCGGTTAAAACTGTGTCATAAGACAGTTTTCCTGTGTTTCAAAGTTTTTTCATGATTGTATTGCCCTATTGAACAAAATTTTTTTTTTCGTCGTTTTTATAACCGAGTTAGGGGAAGCTTTTTGTAGAATCACACATATAGCAATAGGTGTCTATGCTCCGTCGTGTAATTATAGATCATCAACGTGGACATCAGGCGACGGTGTCCTGAAGGGATTGCAGAAAACTGTTGTTGCTGCGTTAAATGGCTTCCTTTAATTAACGTGCTCCCGCGGTGTAAGTAAGGGGCGATTTCATTTCTGGAATAAGAAGCTTTTCCATGCAGGGGAGCAGTGAAACTAATTTCCCGAGGAATTTATTATTGCTTTTTAAGGATAAAATAATACTGCGCAGCCGCAGCATGAAAAATGAAGTTATATCGTTTTCGTACACATGTGAATGATGCTTTGTGGCGGTGGAAATTCGTAGAATGCGAAATTTGCTGCACCGCGCTGATTATGCATTTATTTTCTCATATTAAACTTCATTCATCTTGCTGTTTATTGAAAAGAAAGAAGTCGTAAATAATAAGACAATACCGAAGTTAAAAATCACACTGCCATTTGAATTTTATTAAGAATTTCAATTTCAAAGAGATCAGATGTTATAACGGTCGCGATATATATTTTGCCCATTGGAAAGATGGAAAATATCGAACACCAAGCAAGTAAGTGCGTGCCACTACATCAAGATGAAACTCACTATGCTTTTTATGAATATTATAAGACGGACTGCTCTTCTATGTTGTTCTCAGAAATCTCAAGACGCAAACTTCTCTTCCTCTTCTTTATACGTGCGCGCGCGCCATATGTCCTTGCCGCGTACCGTGTGCTACACCGGCGAGCTGCACTTTTTTTTTATGACGCGATTATCGACTTTTGCCTGTCTATATACGAAAAGATTTATATTATATACGCTATATAAAACTGATAGTTTTCATGGTCATCTTTGCTAAATCTCTGCGCCTGTTGGTGATGTACAACATATTGTTTTAAGAAAATAAAATTTCATTTTGCTCGGTCGCATGAATTCGAGGGAAATTTTAAAGATATACACGCTACCTGACAGTTTAATCTTGACCAATGAAAAGGTCATTTTTTCTCTCTCGCTTCCATTCGATGCCGCGTTCGAAACTGATGATGTTTTTGGCAGGCTTTGTGCGCGTCGGCGCCCCGCGTCAAGTTCGCCGGAAATGCAATTTCAAGTTTTCAGCGCCAATCATGAATTACATGAGCTGTGAAATCATAGAAAATCCGTCTAGAGTTGCATAACAGGCAAGAGGGTCTTTCTCTCTCTCTCTCTCTCTCTCTCTCTCTCTCTCTCTCTCTCTCTCTCTCTCTCCCCCTTGAGGGAGAAATAAAAGTTATAAGTACATTGTTTGACAGCGGGTATGTATTCTGTCTTTTATATTGGGCTGAGCAAACAATTTTAAATTTAAAGAGCGTATTTCATATAACGATGTTATACTTTTTACTACGTTAACAATATCATGTAGAAGTCGTGTATAGTATTTGAAATTGCTATGTCTCGACATATAGTGGAGGAAAGTAGAATGTGCAGGATACTTACAGCTTTGCGCTCTAAAATTTTGATGTACACATTCGTGCATCGCGAGAATAAAAAGAATTTAATACATTTACGCCGGCTGAATGTCATCTAAAAATAAATGCAGCTCTAGAAGTAACTCATTTGTGTCGATTTTCTTCGGCATTATCATTCATTATTGTTACTTAACCTTCTAGCTTTTCGAAGTATGTACAGTGTGCAGTTTTCACAACCCTTCTGAACTTTTCTTTTTATGGATTAGCCAATTTCACGATGAACATAATAAATACTTGATTACATATGTAACCTTATATAAATTAATTTCACTACCCTGGTAGAAATGTTAACCAGAAGCTAGCTATTTTTCAGTTAACTTTATGGCTAAAAACGAGGATAAAAACGAACATTGCTTATATTTCATAATTATTTACCTACCAATCCGAAATAAATTATAAATTACGGCATTTACACTTCATTAAATACTCGAATAAATCCGAAGCTCTTAGCCTAATAATATACTATACTTAACACAAAATAAACTTCAGACACGAAAAAAAAATTTCAGAGATACACAACAACCTCGCGTACTCTTACATTCAGCGACAAAAAATAATTCCCAACCCCGTAATTCGAACACCGCCATATTTTTCAATTATATCCATATCCCCGCGCGACTGCCACCGCTGCGGCCGTCGCCCTTATAACGAAATATTTCACCATTACTCTCTTCCGCTGCCGTGCATTCAGTCGCCTCCCGCTCATCGTCGCGCCACACTTCCTTATTAACCTCGCGCAACTCCTCTCAAAAACATATAACTCACCCCCCTCAGCTACGAAAAAAGAAAGTAAGGAGAACCGCGCGTTGAAAAGTGGGGAAAAAAATCCGCGTGGAAAAAAGAAAGGGCACGCGCGCTCGCGAGAGAATATAAGAACTTTTCGCGCTGGGAAATAAAAGGCCGTGAGGGAAGGAAGAAGGTGGAGAGGGGGAAAATCCGGTATTCCGACTCCCGGAGAATTCGGCCAACAGCAGCCCCGAGACTCTTCACCCCGCGCACTCACTCTCTCTCTCTCGCTTCTCTCTCTTTCTCTCGTGGGACATCATCCCTCCCTCGCGCTGGGAAGAAAAAGTCCGCCCACTCCTGTTTCGTGTATACTTTCGGGACAAGCGAGGCTAGCACATAAGTCTTCTTCTTTCTATATACTGGAGGCAGCGCCCGGGTTTTGTTTTCCCACTCGCTCGCGTGAGGAGGAGGAGGAAGAAAAGGTCGTGTCCGTTTTCTCCTTGTGGAGCGAGAGCGACCCTCTGCGCGTGAATGGCGCAAATCAACACCCGCGCGGGATATAGTGTATACGTATACCTATATATGTATATAGGTTGTTGCGTACATTTTTCAAGTCTAGGTCACTAGTGTGACAGAGGAGGGGAGAGAGCTTTTCTAGAGGAGCTTTTTACGTGGATGCGCTGTCCATTATGAAAATAATGCTGTATCAGCGATAAATACTTATACCAAGGTGGTTATCTGCGGGAGATGGGGTGGATGATTAATTTAGATGGATTTAATGGGAGCTGTGTGTGCGTGCGTGTAGTTGCAAGATAACGCGCGTCTGGATCTTACTTTATTATACTACTGTTCGGGGGATGCGACTGGTGCTTTAATTTTGGATTAAGATTTTTTTTAACGTTATTGTGTGTGTGTGTGTGTGTGTGTGTGTGTGTGTGTGTGTGTGTGTGTGTGTGTGTGTGTGTTTATGAATGATTTAGATTTTTGTTCATTCAATTTCCAATGATGCATGATAATTTATTTTATGTCTGACATTTATTATTTATTCTTCGCAGAAAAATATAATGAAGAAGATCAGGTGTTTCTAAATACGATATATAGTATATCATATATACAGTAGAAATAAGTAATGTTTTATACCCATTTTTGCATTTTTTATTTATACATTTTTATATATTTTATTATTTATGTTTTTCATAAGAGCACTACAGGCGTACCCATATAATTTACTTCCGCAACAAATGGAAATTTATTCGAAATTTCCTGCAGCTTTAAAACAATATTTTATGCTTATAATCTTTTGAAACCATAAGTAAAAAGAAATACATGCATGAATTGATTTCGCTAATAAAAATTTCAGAATTAAGTCTCTTTATTTACAACGGATAGAAAAAAAAAACAAATCTAAAAGGCCGTTCTCGCAGCACATAAATAAGTATCAGCTGTGAATTGTCACCTCAGCAAAGTAGTAGAGAAGCTCTCTCACGCGCCCAGCAAAGCAATACTTATTGCTCTCGACTCCACGCGATAGAGGAAGCAATATTTTTTCAGACGCGTCTTCTTCTTCTTCTCCTCCTCCTTCTTCTTCCACGACCCGGTGCAAATCAATGTTTGCCCGAGAATAATTGAAATCAGCTATATATAATACACACTTCTCGACGTATACATGTGTGCGCACCAAGTTTAATTAAACTCGGCCGGCGGCAATTAATTCGCTCTGAAATTGAATTTCGTTAGGAAAAAAAGGAAAGAAAGCAGGTGCACATAGGGAGGAGCTTATATATAAGAAGCAAGCTCTGCGAAGAAGAAAAACTATACACTTTCTCCGAGGCAAGTAAGAGACGAAAGAAAAGAAAAGAAGAAAAAACGCTGCGCGCGGGCGTTAAAATCCTTTTTGAAGCGCCTCTATACTATATATATATGCCTACACGCGCGCGCTAAATTTAATTAATCGGTTTAAGCGCACGTGTTACGGCAGCAGCAGCCGCAGTCCCTAGAGAGGAGGAAGTCACTCCTTGCAGCTTGACCCAGAAGCCGTTGTCGCTCAGCTCGAATGAGAAATTGCGTGCGCTGGCAATTAAAAATTTTCGACAAAACGGAGACGGGAAAGATTGTATATGTGTATGTGTATGCGTGCGGGCATTTGCGATGCATAAGGCACCTGCGTCACACGTGACATTTCCGTGCACCTCCAGCAACGCAGGCGTGGGTAAACACGTGAGCGCCGAAAGTTGACCTAAATACGGGAAAAAGTGAGGAAAGAGCGATAAAAAAATTGTTCGCTATGGGGTGATTCTTTCGTTTGCTGTGCGCGCGCATGAGTGTGTGTGCGTGTGTGTGTGTGTGTGTGTGTGTGTTGCCGGAGAGCGTGCGATTGTGTCTGAATGTGTGTATATTTTGTCAGAAAAATAATAACGGTTGGTCCAGGGGCCAGAGGGTTTTTGTGGCAATTTGTGGTCCATGACTCCATCAACGTTTTTTTCGATGTATTTTGATCTCCTGAATCCGAATTTCTTGGGTGGAGTGTGAAACGATGGTCAGTTAATTATAGTTATAAACAAATTTTTAAACAATCAGAGTAAAATTAACCTTATGAATCTAAAATACCGCTGCCAATTCATTGGCATTTATCTTCCTCAAACTTAATTTTTTTATTCTATTATCTAAACTATTAAATTTAAAGATTATATTGTAAACAATTATTAAATTTTAACTTATTAAATTATTTAAAAAAAATGAAAATTCAAAATTTGTTGAAATTTTCATGTTTATAATTTTTTATAATCTTATCAATTATTATAAATTTGCACAGAAGGAACTAAAAAACAGTATTTTTTTCATTAAAGAAAACGCTTTTATTTTTCATTTTTCTGAAGTAATAAATATTAGAAATACAAGATATTTCAAGAACGAATTGAACGATTTCGACGTGACAAAGCCTTATTCTCTTAGATGTTGAGAAATTTTTTTTCCTGTGTGTGTGTGTGTGTGTGTGTGTGTGTGTGTGTGTGTGTGTGTGTGTGTGTGTGTGTGTGTGTGTGTGTGTGTGTGTGTGTGTGTGTGTGTGTGTGTGTGTGTGTGTGTGTGTGTGTGTGTGTGTGTGTGTGTGTGTACAGAAGATATCTCGAGAACGAATCGGACAATTTCGACGGGACAAAGTTTATTCTCTTAGATTTTGTAATGCCGCTTTAAAATCCATAAACGATTTTGAAAATTTATCGAATTTCTTTTGTTTTATGATCAAAAAACGATTTTGAAATTTTTCTCATTTTTTTTATATGATAGGGTAAATTTTTTGCAATTTTTTGAAATGCATTTGAAAGGGCATTAAATTACCTACATTTTCTCTTTTTAAAAATTTAAATGTCTATCGTCCTTCATTTCTTAAGAAGGTAAATGTGTCATTTTCTTGTATAATTTTTATCTCAGAAACTATTTCATATTTTTACACGAAATTTATACCAGTTATTAAGTAAAAAAGGACTTCTACCTTTAAAAATTTCAAGAGGTTTTATCGATTTGTTAATGAGAAAAAAATTATTGAAGAAAAATATTGAATTTTCGTTGTCGCGCGGTAACAGGAGTAAAAATCAATAAATCTTTATGAAATTTCGCACAGGATTAGCTCTTTTAAACTTCTAAACCCTTTTCGTTGGCCAAGAAAAGCTGTTCATAAGATTCTAAGATATTTGAGGTTAAATTTGTTTTTTGAAATTTTTCAAATCTCATTTTCTTGAAAACGATTGGACAAATAAACTTTAAATTTATAGGCTATCTAGCTCATGTTATGAAGAGTATATGTACACTATTTAATTAAGATTTCACAATTATTTTTATGAAGATATTCGTTTTTAGAGTTTTGGAATTTTTTTGGTATTTTATGATTTGTTAAAAGTTTACGCAAAAACTAACGTAAAAGATAAATGTACCAATTATTAGCCATATTAAAAGCCTAAAGTTATGTGTTGACATAATATCAGTAGCAGCTAATAAAGGACTTCAAAAATAAGAAAAAATATGTAATTTTTGTAAATATTAATGAAGTTTCAAATTATTGAAAAAATATCTAGAATGAATAAACACCCTAGTGGAAATGGAAAATATATATAAATGTAAATAAGTGTATATTTCTGTAAAAAAAACATATATAAATGTAAATAAGTCTACATAAATATTATAATTGGAACACACATTTACATTTATTTACATTTATATACGTTTTTTTAAAGAAATTTACACGAATTTGTACGAATTCTACATTTATATGCAAAAAATTAGAACATCAATTTTCTACTTCTAATATTTATTACTTCAC